>CM062818.1:1819181566-1819666353 GCA_031772625.1 Pinus tabuliformis
TACTCTTCATGCTTATACAGATGCAGATTGGGCCGGAAGCGTGGATGACAGGAAAAGCACAAGTGGTGGTGCGTTCTTTATGGGTTCTAGACTGGTATCTTGGTTCAGCAAGAAACAGAGTTCAATTGCCTTGTCTACAGCTGAAGCGGAATATGTTGCTGCTGCATCTTGTTGCACTCAACTCCTTTGGATGATGCAGACTTTGCAGGATTTTCAAATCACTTGTACACCACCTATCCCCATCTTATGTGATAACACAAGTGCAATCAGCATCTCAAAGAATCCGGTCATGCATTCAAAAACCAAGCACATACCAATCAAGTATCATTTTCTCCGGGAACAAGTGCTTGAACAGAAAGTCAAGTTAGAGTATGTTCCTTCCAAGGAACAAGTTGCTGATATTCTTACCAAACCATTGCCCAGGGACACGTTTGAATACCTCAGGCAAAAGCTGGGGGTTGTTGATGCATCATCTTGTTGAACCTCTTCTTATTGGTGGTACAGGCTCAGGGGGAGCACATAATGCATTGTTGGCATTATGGAGAAGGAGATCTTGGAAATAGCTGCAATATGTCTCTATCTCTTTCATGGTGCTGCGTTGCTACAGATCTGGTTCATATTCAGGGGGAGCATGAGCTTAGGGGCAGCATACCCTTTGCTCTTGATGTCAAAGGGGGAGAATGAAGCTGAAGTTTGTGAGGTTGCCATCAAGTCCAAAGGGGGAGATTGTTGGCATTATGTTTTCTGGTATGACTGTATGTTACAGATGTTGTACTTGATGGCAACTCCAGTGGTAAGGCTCTCAGTTTGTTGAAAATTAAGAAGGACGCAGGCAATCGGTTCAGAAAGTGCGTCCCCGCAGGTATACCATGCAGAAACCGCGTCCAGGGACGCCGGTCGGCCGTTCAGGGGGTGCGTCCACCCAGTGCACACATTTCAAGGCAGAGAAAAGCACGTGGGGGTTTCTTGTGTGGTATCTAGCCGACGGTTTTGTGTTTCTATGGTGTCGGCTCGTGGTATTGTTCCATGTTTTGGGGAGGAGCTTGCCTATATAAAGCAAAGGAGTTCATTTGGATTGTGCAATTGTCTTGGGTTGAATATCTTATTTGGTGAGATCTAGTCCAGATCTAAGAGGGCGAATCTTCTAATGGACCGTGATCTCTATGGCGCATGATCAGATCTGTAGATCTGACTATTTGGGTCTGTCCTGAAGTCTTCATATCATTTATATCTGAAGGGTCGCAGGTTCAGTGAAGGGAAAGTGCGCCGGGACGCAGGTACTGTAAAGGGCAAGTGCGCCGAGACGCAGTACAGTAGAGAGAGACCTGCGTGGGGACGCAGGGCGATCAAGGTTCAGGTGCGTCTCTGAAGCAGAAGGACGCGGCGCGATAGTGTTTTCAGGTGCGTCTCTGTAGCGAAAGACGCGGCGTGATAGTATCTTGGGTGCGTCCCTGAAGCAACAGAACGCAGAGCAGTCAAAGGAACAGTGCGTGGGCACGCAGCGGAGCAGAAGGATATCTGCGTGTGGACGCAGAGTAGCAGAAGGTTAACGGCGTCTGGTCGCAGGCCACAGAAAGAAAAACTGCGTCTCTGTTTTAAGATGTTCTGTTGATTGAATTTCTCTGTTGATAAGGTGTTCTGGGTTAGTTCTGTTATTGCTGATCTGATATCTGTAGTGATCTATATCTGTTATGTACTTGTTGATCATCTGATGCTTTATGAAAAGAAGTAGGGGGTTGTAGCTCCCTTCCAGGAGTAGACTGAAAAGAGAGAGAGAGAGAGTTGTAGCTCTCTGCAGGTTGCAGCCTGCGTACTGGTAAAGGACTGCACTAGTACAAAATCATTGTAAAAGAAGTTTCTAAATTGAAAGAAGATAGAGACATATTGCAGCAGGTGGTTTTCACCCACATTGGGTTTCCACCTTACATCTTGTGTTCTTTGGTGTGACTATCTGTTTTTCATGCTCATTATTTTATGGTACTGACATGCTAAAATAATTCAAAGATCAAATAAGGAAGATTTATTAAATTGCTAGATAATACTGATTCACCCCCCCCCCCCTCTCAGTATTATTTCCAACACCTTCTAGTATCAGCAATTATCAACTTCTCTGTAGATATTGAGACTAGGTTCTGTAAATAATTTGAGAAATATATTTGTCTTTGCTACACTATCCTCTTTTTGTGATGATCAAACATGACATTTCTCACATCCATGAGTCCATCTGCAGGTGTAGGTGTGATTCCCATTTCACTGAATGGAAGATGACCACATATGAGAGGAGGTTCTTCTAGACAACCTGGTTCATCATCCATGGTTTGGATGGTATCTTCTTCCTGCAACTCTTTCTCTATATCCTAATTCAATTTCTCTTCTTCTAGTCCCTATGCTACTTCATCCTCCTGAGACTACCTTTGTTGTTCCTCTTCTATTCTTCTCATTTCCTCTTCTTCTTCTAGTTGCTTTCTAAGAAACTCATATTGCTTCCTATTTTTCTCTGCTTCTTCTTCTCTCCTTTTTTGTTCATCTTGCATAGCTCCCATGTTTAAAGGATCAACTTTCCATTTCCTGTTAATTTCACTTGTTAAATCATACATGATCCTCTTCCTAGGAGCTACACTCCTTGCTTAAGGAATTATATATTCTTCCTTGTGCACCTGCATGCCTTCGGCTGGTGGATCTTAGGCTGAACTAGTCTCCATCCTTTGATGTGCCTTACTAACTGCATTATACTAGTTATTCACATTCTCATATTCCATTGTGGAGATTAATGAATATCCATAATTGAAACTGATACTTTTAAAAATTTTCCTGCATACTCTTTTGGTATCATATCCATGAAAGTATTTAGTTTTGAAGTGAAAGAGATCCAACTCTTGTATTTCTGCAACTGTGGCCTTGTGGATCTTCAACTCATAAATTCTGATCCTTAATGGGAAGGTGGGCCAAGGGGCTTTCGTTCTCTTATGGGGGATACCTGACAATCCCCTGTCTAACTGATTTTCTACTTCCTACATGACCACCTTGTTCGTCAAATATCACAACATGAGATGAGGGGATATATGACAACCAAAGAATATGATGTATGTATCCTCAGGTGTTGTAAACCAATTAGTGATATCCTATAGTGACTCCTTCACCTGATTTTTCATGCAACAAGGATCAATCTCAAATATCATATGTAAAATAACTTGAAAGAATTACTTGACAAATCTATCATATGCACCTCTAAAGCTTGATTTTGAAAACACTTTGTAGTGAAAATAAATTGGGAACTTATCCTCACGGGTATACTTATAATAAAATTTTGGGAAAGCATATTATTCACATATTCCATCTAAAATAAATGCATCCATAAGGCTTGATTCACCCTCAAAGATGCTTTTTCCTACACCACTTGACATTGCAACTAAAATGACAATATATCTATGCAATTGAAAGCTTTAACCTAGGTCACCACCATATTAAGCAGATATATCCATTTTTCCTCAAACACCTTAGTGTTCTTACACCCATGTAATCAACAATAAATGGAAATAAGACACTGATATACATCTATGGGAATCTTTGTCGAGTAAATTTTGGATGGGCAAAGGTGAAACTTAGAAGGCTCTCGAAACGAAGATTTGATGATGTCACTTGTGTTGAGATCAACCCATCTGATGTAGAAGTCATTATTTTCATATTTTGTGGGCCTATGCATCTTGTAGTAACTATTAGGGTCCTATAATTTATAGGACCTCAAGGTGATTGAGTATTTCACAGTTTTCAGATTTCAAATTGAGCATAGATTCCAATATTCAATTGATTTCACAAAAAAAAAAAAGAGAAAAGAAAAGAAATGAAAAGAGGGTATATAAGAAGAAGAAAAAGAACAAAAGAGAAAAAATAAGAAGAAAAGGAAAACCCCAAATGTTTTTCAAATCATTCAATCTAAGCATGACTGAACAAATTTCAATTTTTGTTGAAAGGATAGAAAATAAAGATCTCCCAAACAGTTTAATCTTGGAAAATCAGTAGCTAGGTATAAATAAAATTGGTTCAGCTATTTAATCTAGACCAATGGGAGAAATAAGTGATAGAGTAGGTTAGAAATAAAATAAAAAATGAAAGGGTCTACCAGTCCAAGTGCACCCTGCAAATGAAAAAGAAAAAATGCTAGACTAGAAAATAAGGGTAGGTAGACTGAGAAAATTCAAAGAAAGAAAAACATGAAACACTCTTTTAAGGTTGGAAGAAATATCCCATTATTTTTCTAAGGTTAGGAGAAGAAATTAAAAGGGGAAGGAGTTATTTTCCAATATCATATCCCTTAACCTTACTCTATACCCCTATTTTCCTATAGTCTGCCCCCCTCTTTATTTCCCTACCCCACCACACACTTACCCGTCACATCCCATCTAAGATACCCCCCATCTCTTACCAAATCCCCGCTCACTCCGTATGATCCGATGGCCCGTGTGTTTTTCTGGCCCCTGCTCACTCTTCGAAAGTTAATCCTGGGGTGGGTGGGTCCGAAATCAATGGTTTCAAACCTTCGACGTGTTGTTCTCTCATGAGTTTGTACCCCCCTCCTCTCATACTGCCTACCACTCCCTAGGCCCCCCCGAAAGATGGTTTATGCCGTTAGTCAAACCACTATGTTGTTGTGACCCTTTGTCACTACCGCCACCTCATGACTCCAACCCATCCCATCCACCTATCACCTCCATTCCCGCCATTTTTCATTTAATAGGCTAGACCGTTAGCCAATGGAGCCACCCCAACTAAGGCCAATCCAATAGCATCACTCCAAAGCTACAAAAGCACCATTTCATATCCATTTCAAATTTTAATGAGCTCTCACTATTTGCAGGCATAATTCATCTCCCTCCAGACATACACAAAGAATGCATAGTGCATACAAAAACAACAGTATAGTCAGAGAAAGATATATTTTTCTACAGTGATCAAACATTCCCATTCGCGAATCCCACCTATGGTTTACTCATTTTCTTTCTCCCTCTCTGAATTCCATTTTCTTGTTATCCCTTTCTATTACAAATTCAACACAAGTCAGTTTTCAAGTTTTCTTCTTCTTTAGAAGACAACCATGGCACCAAAGAAAAAGGAACAAGGAGTATTTTATCTAATGGTGAACCCACCATTCGATTTGGATCACATACCACTTGCAAATAGGTATTTTAAGATACATGAAACACTCTTAGAGTTTGATTTATTCGACATATATTGCTGGTGAGAGGATAAATTTGTGGAGGAGATGGATGACATAGGCCTCTGGGACACTAATCTACATTTTTACATTTTTCCTAGAAAACACAGTTGCCCAGAACTAACCAGGAGATGCCACTCCTACTACAATCCACAACAAAGGACAACAATGGCCCTAATAGGACATATATTGTTTACCATTGATGCCAATTCCATTATGCAGATGATGTAGGTTCCTGTTATTGAAGGAACTGTTCCATTTTCGCATGAGATTCTCATTAAAATATATCAGAAGCTTGATTTTTATAAAAGAGATAAAACCTTCAAACTCTTCATGACTGAGCACACACCTCTACCAAACAATAATCCTCCTTATTCATCCTTTGTTTTCCCTGAAAGAACTAGACACATTGTCACTGTTCATTCTTATTTGGTTGGCTATTATTCAGATCAATGACTTGATGAAGCTATCACATGTTTGTTGTCTATTCTGTCAATAGAATCCAATCCCTTTGTCCTTTTCAATTTTAGCCAATTTTTAGAAGATGCCATTCATGAGTAGTTTGTCAGTTTCTTCACAGAGGAAGTGTTTCAATACTCGGTTTTGGTGTATATGTTTGTTTATTTTTAGGCAGACAAGTTCCAGTTTAGAATGAGAAAGATGAATGAAGTAGGTGAACCCCAATCTGTGATTTTCTAGGCAACACTAGTGATGAAATAACAAAAGGACTTCAGCTACAAGACATTTGTAGAAATGTTTGTTCACCTAGCAATGAGCCTCCTAAGTGGGACTACAGAACCCAGGATCAGTGAGGAAATAAGAAGAATTATATAGTTGACTGACCAGGAAAGAAGAAGTGACTGATACTTGTACAAAAATTACACTAAATTAAGAGTATATGGATGTGAGTTGGTCGCTTATAAGCTACCAAAGTTCCTCACCATGAGGATCTTTGCAGTTGAATACATCATACAAATGATTAATGCAGATGAAGTGCATTTTGTAGTAGCGAAGAAAAAGTTCGAGTTTAGGATCAAATTTGAGATTGGTCCCTTCATTTGTAACAATAGAGCAACAGGGGAGGAGGCATAAAAAGATTGAAGGAAATGAATTTCACACATAGTTTTACTTGGTCCTATGACCCATGGCATATCATCTCTAAGAAAAGAGTGGAGAACAAGTCAACATCCTATATTCACACACAAAGGCCTGAAATTGAAAAACACATGAAATAGATTGAGTGGATTCCTGATACATTGCAGGAGGCTAAGGAACAAGTGATTTCTTCTTCGAGTACATAGACACCAAGAAAACATGAAAAATAGACCACTGAAGATAGAACTAAAAAGGGAAAAGAACAAGAACAAGGAATAATTGGGAAAAGGCCTAGAGAAGATTAGTCACCATGGATTGATACTTCTATGAGGGAATTCAAGATGAAATACAAGAAAAATCACAGAAAGCACATGGACGTAGACAAAGGATCGTCGTAGCAAATGGTCATCAATATAATTAATATTCCATATTCATCCCCAACTAGGGAGCAATCCTTTCCCACCACTCTGATTTTAGAAAGGCAGCAGTCTCTTAAAATGTCCTCATCTACAAATGTGACTGCAGAAAAGGAAGAGACAGTCTTTGACACATTCATGAAGATTAAACTCGGGAATGAGATATTGAAAAAGAACACTTATGCTCAATCTTGGAAATAGAGTACAACAACCCAAGGTAGAATTCCCTCTACCTTTGATTCAAAAAAAGGAAAAATGCATATGGCATTTTTGGAAGCACAAACAACAGAGCCTAAAATTCCAATAGATTACAAGAAAACTTCTTTTGAGTTTGATGCCACAAGTGTTCATCCAATTGATCATCTAGAAATGCACAAGAAAACAGGTGAAGTGATTTCATCTACTCTAAGAAACACTTCTATGAACTTGTTTAAAATGCAGGTGGCCCTATCAAATGCTCAATCCCAATCAAAGGAAAATAAATTAAGTCTTTAGAAGACTTAGTAGTGAAGTTTGGGTATGGCCCCTCATATTTGAAAGAAGTTGAAGAAATAATAAAGAAAAAAGAGATGGATATAGAAACTTTGAAGAAGCAACTCAAGATGACTGCTACACATGACCCACTGACAAAGGAGATAGAGGAAACAGAGAGCCAAAAGGTTGATATGATGAAAACAATAGTGGAGAAGTATCTCTAGATCAAACAAATGGAAGTAGAGATGGATAATATGGTGCAAGAGAAAGTAAAGGCAGCATAGATGGAGAGCACAACAACAGAGGCCCTTCCTCTCATAGCTCTTCCCATAACCACTCAAGCAAGTGCCGCCACAAGAGCAGGAAGAAACACATAACAACTGGCTAGATCAACGGAAGGCATGAATACGTAGACTTAGGAGATTAAAATACTAGAAACTCAAGTCAATCTACTGCAAGATCAAATCAAAGACCTGAAAGAAATCACTTGGTGGAGATGAAAAGGGAAAAGACTCCGATAGAAAAGCTGCAAAAGTTAGAGAAAGAATCATCCATTATGAAAGCTCTAGGAAGAGTTAAAGAGATTATTTGGAACAACATAATCAATGGTATGAATGAAATTTGGCATACCATCCAAATTATCTTTGAGCAAAAAGAATTAGTGGAGAAGGCTAGAGAAGTTATTTCAGCTACTAATGAAGAGCTGGGAGACATGCCAACAATAGATAACAGGATAATCAAATTTTTAAACTCAAGAAACATGCATGATCTAGAAGAGTTGGGAGTGGCAGACAAGACAAAGACTATATTTCAAGTCAAGAAGGTACTGACTAAGAAGAGCTTAAATGTGCAGCTAGAAGGAAAATGTCAAAATATGGAGCTGATAGCCAACAAGTTCTTCAATAGAATTTAGCCTTTAAATCAGAAAGGTCTCCCCTCTTTGTTTGTCATGAATGACAAACTCATGGGCAGACAAGATTATATCAAGAAACTCCAGGGTATAGCCACAAACGCTACAAATCTTTCCAACATCAAAGGCAACATAATACGAAAGACATTGCTAAAAGCTATCAACAATCAAATCTACATTGAGCAAGAGCTGAAACATGGTTTTGTGGTTAAACCCACTTTTGAAAAATACACTGAAGCTGATGAAATATATAGGAGGTTAATGAAGATCAAGATTCCATATGAAGAAGTGTGGAGTGACCTATGTGATTATGAGGAAGAACGAGACAAAGATGATTGAAGTGACAACATGAATTTGAGTCAGCACCAGCCATGTCTGCAGAGCGACTACAACAAAATTAATTTCTCAGCAACAACAATCCTTGAAAAAGAGGACTAGGTGTCATCGTTTTCTCAGCGTGGTCACTTCGTGGTTACACTAGTCAAATTTCTTTTTTTGTAATTAATAATATATTGCCAAGTGTATAATACAAATCATTGTAGGTTTTGAGTTAAATACTTCATGCATTGGAATTATTAGGAGTTGGACACAAGTCATTTGAACTGTCTTTCCCATTGGAGTATTGTAATCTTTAGCTTGAGCATCAACAAAAAAGGACTGAATGTATCTATGTTTTATTCATTTATGCATCATTAAGTCTTATTGTAAAGTAAAAATTATAGATTAAGATATGATGTTGGAGCACCTTATTTCTATCTGTGTTTACAATATAAAGGTTTTCTTATGATTTATAATTAATAAATACTTAACTGTTTTTTAGTCATTATTGATATCACTTTTTTGTCATCTCATTTCTCATTCTTCTTTTAGATCCAGTATAAACAGTTAGCTTGCCTTGTAAATTATCTGGAAAATTGATGTTACAACGTAGCCTTTGACTCCATAGCCCAATGGAAAGGATCCATATACGATCTACCCCAACCAAACAAACAAACAACCAAGCAATCAACTAATAAATCTTCTTCATTTTTACATCTAGCCTAACACATTAGAATACTAAAAATAAAGTCAAATCCTAAAAATATAGAGGGAGCCCTCTCTTAGTGTAGGAGGGCTAGTTCGTAGAATCCTAAATGGTTTGATGTATATTTTGTGGATTTTGTCTTTCCAATATTCAAAATCACAGAACGATAACAAGAAGTATGCATGTATTCTCCATAATAGGTGGTGAGCTGACCACCACTCTCACTATGAAGCACAAGATGTGTGTAATTCATATGTCTAATGAGGCATTCAATCACTTCCATACGGGGGATGATAGTGAATCTGCATGTGACCCATTGCATCCTAGAGCACTTGATATTGATATATACTTCCAAGTCCCCCAAGTTCTTAGGAAACTTATGCTGCATGAATGAGTCTTTTAAGACATTGCAAGTGACCTCAATAGACTTATCGATGAAGCACTATGTCTCTGAATATATAGGAATGGTTGGCTTGGTAACTTTAACTACTTCAAAATATTTCCTTTACATTCTGGCTAAGAAGCAAAACTTTTCATCCAAGAATTTCCTGTTCACATCCTCATCCACAAATTGATAACAAAGATGGAGGTATCTGTCCACAAAATGTTTAGGAGATTCATTGGATTCCATTATAAGTTGACCCATTTCATCAAGAAAATATCGATATTCATATTTGTCAAAGACATGACGAACCTTATTAACCAACTTCCTAAAATCTGAGATAGAAGCAATGGGTAAAGAATAGAACCATTGCTTGACATAACCATCCAATGTAAGGGTAAAAAACCATGCAAGGATTTCTTCATAATAAACATCATTCAAGAAAAAAATTGAACAAATTCAATTACATAATCGAGGATGGTTGTCATACCCTTGCCATCGAACTTCAAATGTGACAAGTCATGTAAAAATTTCACAGGGATTGAAATATCTAAAGCTTCAAAAAAGCACCTTGGGATTATGATCCGAGAAGAAGCCATTAATGGTAGGATATTAAAACAGACTTCGTGGGATCAAATTTTCATCTAGCCCTCCTTCAAGTTCCCAAAATGTTGATGGTGCTAGATTTCACCAACATGTAAGGGGATATCCCCGACATGAAGTCCCAATTAGACTACACATTGTTTGGTGTAGAGTCTCATCTAGCTATACGATTCCACCACTATTGGAAAGGTTTCAAAAGTGATCACAAAAAATCTTTGGGAAGGAATTATGTAAAATTTATGAGACACCCAATGTAAGGTGCAGAGGGTAACTTCCATGACTAGTAAAGGAAGACAACCTACTAGTTAGAAAAGTAATAGTTCTATCTTAAAGGGGGACCCATGAACGAAGAGAAAGGATTGTTGATTGCTTGCATATTAGTCCATATAATAAAAAATAATCGTGAAAGCATAACACCATCTATTCAATAACAACCCTATCTAAGCAATGAAATATTTCATTATAATTACTATATAACTAGACCAACATATACTGTAAACACAACAACAATAGTCCTACTCCATCCACGCTACATGTATGAAGAGATGTTGGATCATAGAGCTTCTGATTATGAATGAAAGATCCCAACTAAACTATTACATGGATGAAAAAATAGATCAAGTAGTGGAACATGAAGCCAAAAATTTCTTCTCCAAAGAATGATCTATCTCCTATGCACTACAATTTAAGCCAAGGCAAAACTCCAAGAAACCAACCCCTTATCTTTAGCTACGAGTTATCTATAACTAATGACAATGACCTTTGAGATTCCTCTATACTCTTTAACTTCTATGACTATTCACAATCCATCCATGACTCTTTACATTCCATACGTGGCTATTCACATTCCACATATGTCTCTTGGAATTTATTACATACCATTTACTGCAAAATACAAATTACATATGGGACGGTGACTATATAGACAAAATTGATAATTGGACAATGTCTCATCAAATTGAAAAATCATTTTCTTCCTCATGTAGCTCATTTTTTACGCATGTGTGCCATGCTATGAACTCTGTTGAGATGACTTGGGCCCGAATAGGCAAGTTCCCTCCATGCCAAATCTATACCTCGAGTTCCTCCATTAATATAGTTTTCGAGCTTCATTCTACATTATTCCATAGCCATGGGCATTTCATATGGGCTTTGAGTGGTGCGATGGTGTATTGTAGAATAATGTCTTTTGTAATCTCCAAGCCTTCCTATTCTGATGCTTGCTTGATTTGTTCTATGTATTTCCTGATCTTTTGGAAGATGATTTCCCTTCCTTTGATTTTCTCAAGTGATCCTATTGTGGGCATCCCATGTTTCTATGTTAGAGACTTGAAACCATTGTGTAGTCAATTATAGGAAACAATAGTACTAATCAACTATTCTCTAATATGAATGTAGCTCTGGTGGTGGAGTCTCATATAAACTCTATCTATCTCAGTGACAATCTTGTCTTTCCTTTCCAATTTTGCGAAGCATCCAAATACTTGGCAGCCCATTCTTGAAGTTGGTCAACTGCTTTGTTTTCCACTTTCAGGAGTTTTACCACTTCTTGTGCTTCCTTTTAAATACCAATGAGAAGAGAGACCATCTATTGTAGAAGTATCAACTCATGATATAACCATGCTATGGTGTATTCTATTGATTCCAATTCCTCTTACATGGATGACTACCATTCTGTAGTGTTATCACTTTGTGAAGATAACCACAAGGTGTTCCACTTCTTGCTTTACTATAGCAAGTTATTTCCTCCAATTAGCATTCTCACAAAATAGATGTTCATATTTTTCCCGCGCTGCTATAGGAAAAGGAACATTTTCCACCATCATTTCCCTAGGATTCCTTCTGGTATTGACAATTATCACCTTCTCTATAGATACCAAGACTTGGTTTTGTATATCATTTAAGAAATATCTTTGCCTCTACTACACAATCCTCTTCTTTTTCAGATCAAATGTGACGATGCACACATCCATGACTCTATTTGCAGGTGGAGGTGTGATTCCCATTTCAATGAATTGAAGATGACCACTTGTGATAGGAGGTTCTTCTGGAGAACCTTGTTCATCATCCATGGGTTGGATGGTATCTTCTTCCTCTAAATCTTCATCTATCTCCTAAGTAAATTTATCTTCTTGTAGTCTTTGTGTTGCTCCTTCTTCCTAGGACTACCCTTGCTGTTTCTCTTTTATTATTCTCCTTTCCTCTCCTTCTTCCTATTTCTTTCTAAGAAACTCATCTTGCTTCCTCTTTTCCTTTTCTTCTACTTCTCTCCTTTATTGTTCATCTTGCATAGTTCCTGTGTTTAAAGGATCATATTTCCACTTCCTGCTGCTTTCACGTGTCAAATCATACTCAATCATATTCTTTGGATCTACACTCCTTGTTTTAGGGGTTATCTATTCTGCCTTCTAAACATGCATGTCTTGAGTTGGTGGATCTTAGGGTGAACTAGTCTCCATCAATATATCTGGCTTTCTAACTACATTATACTCGTTCTTCACCATCTGATATTTTGTTGTAGACATTAATGAATATCCCTAGTTGAAACCAATAATTTCATAATGTTTCCTACACACTCTTTGGGATCATATCCATGAAATTATTTAGTTTCAAAGTGGAAGTGATCAAACTCTTGTATTTCTATAGCTTCCACCTTGTGGCTCTTCAAATCATAATGTATGATCCTCAATGGGAAGATGGGACAAGGGGATTTCTTTCACCTATGAAGGAATCCTAACAATCCCTTGTCCAACTAATTTTCTAATTCTTGCATGGCCACCTTATTTCTCACATATTGCGACATGAGATGAGGGGATATATGAAAGACAAGGCGTATAGTGTATATACCCTTAGGTGTTACAAACCAATCTGTGATATCTCATAGTGAATACTTCACCTGATTCATCATGCAAGGAGGATCAATCTCGAATATCATATGAAAAAATAGTTGTACATAAGTGATAGACCAATCTATCATATGTACCTCTGAAGCTTGATGTTGACAACACTCTACAATGAAAGTAAATTGGGAACTTGTCTTGAGGGTTCGAATTCTAATACATTCCTCAGAAAGCATATTGTGCACAAATTCCATCTAAAACAAATGCAAACATGTAGAACTTTTGGGCCTGATTCACCCTCAACGATGATTTTCCCTCCCCCACATGACGTTGCAGTTCAAATGACAATATATCTTCTCAATTGCAAGGTTTACCCTAGGTGACCACCATATTGAGAATATCTATCCAGTTTTCCTCAAACACGTCAGCATTCTTCCACCCATGCAACTAGAAACACATGGAAATAAGGTATTGATATACATTGATGATAATCCTTATCAAGTAAACTACGAATGGGTGCTGAGGAACCTTAGCAAGATCTTGATGCTAATATTTGACGATGTCGCTTGTGTCGAGATCATCCCATGTGATGTTGAAGTCATTATTTTCATATTTTGTGGGAATAAGCATCTTGTAGTAAGTTTTCATGTATTCTCTATAATAGGTGGTGAGCTAACCACTACTCTAACTACAAAGCACAATATGAGAGTCGTCCATATGCGTTGTTGAGAGTTTTAATTAATGATTAAACCTCCTAATATTTAATTGTCGACTAGGACTCGTAAGCATGATTGGTACTGTATTTTTGGCTCAAGATTGTGTTCAGAGTATGTAATTTTCCTTGATAATCATTGTTAAGTACAAAGTGATGAAAAACACTATCAATTAGGTAAACTAGCACTCATCTCATTCTTAGAAAACATAACCAATCTAAAGGAAATCAACTTAACTCAATCCATTTACATTCCTTATTCTAAATCTCTGCAATCAAAAGACAAACTTACTAAAACCAAAGGCTTAATGAAATTTACTCTAAGCACAATCCTTGAAATAAACCCTTTTCAAAATAGGAAGTTAAAACTCTCATTATTCAAAAGGTAGAAGAAAGCAATCATCAAAACCTAATCTCTGAGAAATCAAGATGTAATGCTACAAAACGAAACCAGAATCAAATCCTAAATTGTCAAACTAGACTATTCTCTCTTATAAATAGAATGTATTCAATTCACACTGCTACAAAGGCTGATTTTGAAATCAACTTGAACTAATACATTGGTTCTTAAAGGAAAATGAAATATTAACTAAATTCTCTAAGTTTATAAATGAAAATTAAATATTTGTCACACTACTATGAAACCAATATTTTTACTACAACACTGGGAATGGAAGTCAAACTTATTCTATCATGAAAAAGTAAATCTAAATTATCCTATGACAATTTACTGACTCGAATCAATGCCCTGAATGAAATTATTTGAAGTAAACTACGCTGCTTGAACTAAAACATACTGCTTGAAACAAATCAAATAATTCAAATTGCGGAGATGAAGAACACAACACCTATCACTACCAAACACGAATTCATTTGCAATCACAATAAAAACCTTGCAAACCATAAATGAACCACTCAATTATAGAAAAGGAATTCTTCGTTAACACTTGTCATAGACCCTAATTTGCATGGATAAACACACAGTAATCATGCTTCTTAAACTCCAAGAATTTATTGATTTTCTCTATTGTGGACACTCCAATTATAAATATGAATAAATGCGACATCAGTGGAGGAAATATGTGTTAAAATATAATCTCAGGTTATAAAATGAATCAGAGATCTTCAACACAGCAAAGCAATCCTTAAATAATTTAATCTATAAGGTAACAAATGAAACATATGTTATGAAATAATATACTAATATTTTTAACTATAACACACATGATTCAAACTATAAAATCACGCGCACACACCTAGATACGTGAACTGTTAATGAGGCTTATTTCCAGATGTGGTGGGTCCTTCTATACCTGGAGTAAGCTAGCTTACTGCAATTAATGAAGGATTTAAAACATCAGAGACGTAACTCATAATCATCCATGATAGTAATGCTTCTAGCTCAGAACTTGAAAGCGATCAGGTATATTTTCAAAATAGAGTTTGGGAACCAGTTGACATAAGTCACAATGTATTGTACTAACAACAACAACAATTCTAACTCTTAACCAGCTAGCTCCACTAGCATTGTCATTTCATTACAATGACCTTTAATGGTGACTATGTGAATGTAAAAATAACAATTTAATTAACTCTGGAAACCTTATCAACTATAAGCTAATCTAAGCACTGCTCGATCTGCTCCAAATCATATTGACTCTACATAGAACAAACTGCTTCCTTCTAGAGTAACTAACTATTATTATGAGAGTAATCCACTTTGATTCTAATTTGGAGGATCTTCGGCCTTGGAATTATCATTCTTAACAGAAAAAATTGGTCGTGGAAGCATCGCGCTTGTCCTTACAGATCATTGTGTAAACTTTGATGGTAAAAACAAGAAAAGGGATTCCACCTGGCTAGACTATCTCGAACTCGGTCAACGATCGATTTTTTGAATATGAAAGCTGAGGTTGATGTTGATGACAAGGCATCTTTCCATTTAGGCTGAGATGCAAATCCTACCACCAAGCTTCTAGCTAGACCCATGAATAAATAGTTAGCATATAAGGACATGACTCAAGAATTCAATTAAATTCAATCACAAATAGAAAAACAATGTCAGTTAAGTGCATTTACCACTTATTCATGTACTAGTAAGGTTTAGGGAGTGATGTAGGTGATAGGGTAGGTAGTATGAGTACTTTCATAGCAAAAAAATGGTGAAAATAGGGATGAGAGGTAGAAAATTGGGGACAAAAATGGCCACCAACATCCCCCTGTTTCTAGGAAAACTAGTGTCTTTTCGATCAACTAGCCCTCTAGGATTGGCAGCTATCCTAGAAACAAACAGTTTAAAGCAATTTGTCATTTCTCTATGTATGATATATAAGAGAGAGGCAAAGGAACCAACCTGGATCTTTCGCTTAACTCCTTGCTTGATCTCTCTCCCCCTTGATAGAGCTTGCACCTCTTCTCCTACTTATCCCACTTAGTGAATACCTATAGAGACAAAGTAACAAAACACCATCAAAGCATCTTGATATATTATATCATAAGCATTGCAAAGTCAGAAATACAATGAACATACAATAGCATTCACAAATAACAACATTCACAAATACACAATTGTATGGAGGAAAACGCAAAGAAATTTATTAAAATAGAAGGGAGAACTACAACCCCGTTGTCTGGTCCAGCATCAAAGCCCTCTTCACCTCATGCAAAGCAAGATCACCCAACAATACAATGCTCTTTCTCGGATACAAACTATCAACACTTCCTTACAAATTACCAAATTCCAGCCTGCAGATCTCTCAAATGAGGGATCCATTAATAGATGTCTGCAACGATGTGAGTCATCTCTAGGTTTTTGATTAGTTTCATTCCACTTGTTGTTTTTGGTTCCACTTGGAGATTTCTTGGATCTCTTACTCATCTCTGGGGGAATTCAGAGAAACAAGTGTCATAGGAGAAGTTTCCAAAAGATTCTATGAGCATCCACTTAGCAAACTGTCTCGGACATTTGTCCATTCTCACTCATCGCACCCCACAGAAGGCCTCATCAGTATGCATTGCACCTGACTAGTGTAGAAGTCTATATGCATCGCACCCTGACAGTGGAGCTATTAGTATGGTCCAATTCAGGCTAGTTCTGGATGGTTTTTCAAGTGGAACATTTGGGGAATGATGTAATCAGTTGACCATGATCTTTTAGGGTATGAAACAACACTTTTAGGGATTAAAGAGCCCTAGTTTATTGAAATATAAGATTGGGGTTGAGGTGCCCAAATATGTCTATAACACCCCCCATGCCGATTTGAATGCATGTCCTCATGGATGTTTCCATAGTATGCCAAAAATAGTACTGATGTGGTAGCAAAAGAAACTTTGGTCAAAGACTAGCGGCCTTAACCAAAACCTCTAACCCGTGCTTAAATAGAACAAAACACTTCTTAAACAATAGAGTAAGCTCTTAACCACTTAGCTTTTTGGTTGATTTCATCCTGGAGATTTTCCAACGTAGCAATTGCTTATTCATTCGCTTCAGCTCATAATTCTATGAAAGAAACTAAATATTAGTTTCACTAACCTAATTTTTATTCTCAAACATACTGAAATAAGACTCGATACTTGTTTTCTTTCTTACAAAGTTTAACAATCTTTCTTTGCAACTTCACTAAGTGAATCTTTAGATTTTCTTCTTCTATAGGAGTCGGAGTTTTCATGGGTGTTTTATATTATTGTGAGGCACTACCTCTTGGTGTTTTGTTTTTACCTTTCCCCCGTGAGGAAGCTTGCTGAACTTCTCTACTGACATTTCGACTTGGATTCTCACTGGGCAAGGACTGAATAGGGGACTTTGTTTCTAAATATTGTGCAATGTCAAACAGAATCTCTATTGCAGATGCTAGGACATGAGTTTCTTCAGGGGAAGAATGAAACTCTTCGTCGTTGTAGTTAGGAGAGGAAATAACATCAATACGCTCAAAATTTATAACTTTAGGAGTCTTAAGATTGTCTATGCCTCTAGTTATGCAGTGGCCTTAGATCGAAGTCTCTTCCATGGACATTGATGGTACTGGGACTGGAAAAAGAGCTTTATTTTGCTTAGGCTTTGGTTCTTCGAATGCATTATCTTCATGAGCTTTATATGTGGGTTCTTCACCTTTTGACCCTCCAATGTTAGCTAGCTCAGGTTGGCCTTTACTACCCCCACTCTGCTTGCCCCTTTTCTTATTTACCTTTTGGGTTTTTAAAGATGTTCCCTCTTCCATAGTATTAGAATAGGGTGTCAATCCTTGAGGGATTTCGACAATAATAGAGGCAGGGTTGTCTGTAGAGTTAGGTGTCATTTAGGAATGTTGTGACAAGGTCTCCCTTCTATGTATAAGTGACTTTCCCACCAGTATTTGCGAACATTTGAACTGAGTCTCTTCTGCAAGACAATTTTCAATCAGGAAGTCTTCCCAAGACCTCCACAGCTTTGTAACCTCAACAACAACTATAATTTTAATAAGACTATGGTGCTATAAGGTTGTCTTAGGGTTCTTTCTCTCTAATTGTACCTCTTTAGATGTTTTGTGCAAGCTTAACCTCAAGAAATGCAGAATATTAATGTTACTATCTTCTGTGAAATGTGATAACAAGAGAATATGGTATAAAAACACTATGGCATACCTTCCTTCAAAGGTAACAAAGCGCTGTAACATGATGATCAAAGGGGGCCATTTCTTTTTGATACAACTCCATATTATGCATTTTGTCCAACTAGTTGATTGATAGGTCGACTTGAGGAATGTGGCACAATTTGGAATATTTAATTGCCCAAATTTGATGAATTGTTCACCCACATAGGGTAACCCTATAGTGTGGCTAAGATACTCATTTGTAACCTTAAAATTCAAATTACCAACTTTAACATGCTCTCCATCAAAGTTCTGAGAAAATTCCAGGGCTACTTTATCATTATATCCTTGAAATTTTCTTAAAAATGCCAACCATGCCCACTCTTCAAGAATTCCTTTACATTCTTGATACTCAGGGTTGCGGTAAAATTGACCAAAGGTCAGCTCCTAGTGATTGGCTCCCATGTCTATGTAAAACAACAACTTTCGAATCCAACTGAAAATTTTAACTCTCTTCTTGTAACAACTGAGATGAGACTATCACTCCCTTATAATTGATAAACAAAACAGTTGCCTTGATTTTGATGAGAACTACCCCCATCATGTCGATGATTCCACCCTCATCATGCCTCCATCGAAATTATTATGACCGCAGTAGGGTGGTAGAAGGCTGAAGGTGTGATAACAGCCATGGTTTAGATGTGATTGAAGCGGGCAAGTTTGATAATTATTATGAAGACGGGGAAGATTTATCATGAGCCGAGAGGATTGACAAGGGTCCTTTAGGGAATGACGACAGGGAGAAGGTAATGATTATAGGACCAGGAGTGTAAGGGCTCAAGATATGAAACAAAGGGTAGAAATGATTAGGGAACCAGAGGTTGCATATCACTTAACAACATTTTAACTATTCACAATTAACTCTAAATAGATTATGAGCACATACATTACTAACTCATAATGATGTAGGGTGTTGGGCTATAGAGATCGACCATATTTGGCTGATAGTAGAAGTGAACAATGGTCATGAAATGATGCTTATGAAAATGAAGCATAAATAACAAATGTGCTCTAAAAATGATCTTCCCGAAATACATTCACAATAGAAGGCTTTAATTTTTACACATTAGAATGTAGAAAGCTGTTAAGTACATAAGATTTGGAGTACAAAATCTAAAAGTTTCTCCTATAGTGTTATCATGAAATCTATTCAATTTTTCCTTCATAAAATGGTAAACCTATTCACCATCCCATAGATTTTAACCAGGTCAGGGATCATAACATCATGACATATTTCATATTTAGAGAGCTTGAAATGGCCAGAAAGAAATCTCTAGGGTTTTTTTTTCTGTAAGTATTATGTTGATCCTGGAAAAGAATAATTATATATAGAGAACATCCCTAACTACTGCTACTCTATCATTTTAACGAGCCTAAAGTAGCCACTACTCGAGGTATTCATATTTAGAAAGTCTGAACCAGCCAAAGAAGACTCCAAGGGGCTTCTTTTCTGTAAATATTTCCTTAAGGTAATAAAATAATAAATCTGTACTCAAGGAATCCCTAGGCTACCACTGTTCCATGTAGCTTTGATTAGCCTCGATCAGTTACTGCTTGGGAGTTTCAATTTTTAAGAGTTTGAAAACATTTGAAGAAGACTCCCAAAGGCTCTTTTTCAATAATTAATATGTCAAGTATGGCTAAAGGAATAAACCTACCCAAGACATATTTATCCTTTATTCTACATGGGCTATGGGGAGAAACACCTAAAGATATGAAAAATGACAACCCATTGATTATTCTATATATATATAAATAAAAGAAATCAACTAGATGAACCAACAAGAGGTTGGTTATTTTCATGGATTAGCTCCATCTCTAGATATCTTCTTACCTCTTGAAGAAATTGTTGTTGGGAGAGTGGTTGGTGATAAATCTTGATTCGATGGCCATTTACTACAAAAGAGGCCTGACTTTCAGCAATAGTTCTAATGCACATTGAGCAATTGTCAAAAAATTCATCCACCTCATGGGACCTAACCACCTAGTGGAGAATTTTCCTTTGAACTATTTGAACTTAGTGTCATAAAGTAAGGCCCAAACTCCTGGATGGAAAATCTTCTTTTTAATAAATGTATCATGCCAACAAGATCTCTCATCTTGCACCAACATAGTTCGATGGAATGCATCCCACCTAATCTCGTTAGGATCATTTAGCTTCATTGACATTTGTTCTTGGGCTTCATTAAGATTAATCCCAAGTTGAGTGGCAGTCTGAAATGTTTTCACTTGGCATTCAATAGGTTGACCTATTTACCATAAACTAGATCATATGTGGTGTGCCCTATCACATTCCTCCAAGTTATGTAGTAAGCCCATAATGCCTCCAACAACTTGTTAGCCCAATCCCTGTGATGTAACTGAATGATCTTGGTTAAGATGGATTATAATACTTTGTTTGTGGATTCCACCCACCGATTGGCTTGGGGGTGGTAAGGAGTAAATTTCCAATGTTTGATTCGGTACTATTGAGTGAAAGCCTTGACCAATTTTGATGTGAACTGTGTGCCCTGGTTAGTAACAATCTCTCGAGGTACGCCAAATCTAGTGAAAATGTATTCAAAAATGAATTCCACTAGTGTTTTTTCAGTTGTAGCATACAAAGCCTCATCTCCCACCCACTTCATAACATAGTCAGTGGAAACTAAAATATACTTTTTCTCCTTTGACATGGGGGAGATAGGTCCCACGAAATATAATGCCCACTTCTAGAAAGTTTTTGTTGATATCTTTGTGTGAAGGAGCATCTCATCCGAAGGAACTAGCCACCCCATTCTCTAACAACGTCAATTTTGGCATCTTTGAAGAGCAAGGGCCAATAATTCCCTGTACGAAGGAATTTGTATGTAGTCCTTTTGTATGCAAAGTGCCCCACCACAAGGCTCATTATGGCATGCCTTCAACACATGAAATATATCATTTTATCTCACACATCTCCTCATGATCAAGTTAGGTACGGTGTAGAACAAGTCTCCACCAATCCAAGAGTAGTTGACACCACGCTATATAATGTTATGTTTTTCCACGGTAGACAGATTCTGAGGCAACTTCATTAACACCAGATAGTTGGAAACATATGAAAAACAGGGAGTAATGGTAGATATAACAAACAATTCTTTATCCGGGAAATCATATATTACTAGTGTTGGTACATTTCCACGCACAACATTCATTCGAGACAAGAATTAAGCGGCCAAATTATCTATCCGAAGCCTATCAGTTACAATTATATTAAATTCTTACAAAAGTAGCAACCGTCTAGTAATCCTACCATTACTGATAGGTTTGTTCATAAAAAATATAATGGTAGCACGATTAGTATGGACAAAAGTCTCATAATTGATTATGTAATGTCTAAATTTGCTAATGACATGAACAAATGCTAACAATTCCTTTTGAGTAACTGTATAGTTTAGTTCAATAGGGGAAATATTATTTCTAACAAAATAAATAACATAAGGAGAGTGATCTTCCCTTTGTCCTAAGACTTCACCAAGTGCAGTTTATGAAGCATTTGTGCAAATGTGGAATGGTAAGGACCAATTTTGTCCCATCAATACTAGAGCGGTGGACAACCTATCCTTTAATACCTGAAAATAATGTTGACAATAATCATTCCAAACAAAATCAACATCCCTAGGTAACAATTTAAATAAAAGTGTTGCAATCCTTGTAAATTTTTCGATAAATTGACGATAGTAACCCACATGTCCGCAAAATATTCCTACCTCTTTTTGTGTACTAGGAATTAAAATATGCCAGATTACCTCAATCCTGACTAGATCGACTTTGATTCCTTGAAATGAAACGTGATGGCCCAATACTATCCCCTTAGTTTGCATCATTTTACATTTACTACTACTAAGGGCTAGGTGGGCTTCTTGACATCAAATCAACACCTTTTCTAGATTTTCTAGAGCTTGGGAAAAATCATATCCATATACTGTGAAGTCATCCATATAAGCTTCTACACAGTCATGGATCAAGTCAGAAAATATGGTTAGGACAGATCGCTTAAAGGTGTATGGGATATTGCAAAGGTCAAAAGGAAGAACTCGATAGGAATAGGTACCCAAAGGGTAACTAAAAGTGGTCTTATCTTTCCCTTCCTTAGCTATTTGAATCTGGTTATACCCATTGTACCCATCTAGAAAAGATAAATACTTCTTACCAGAGAGTGTGTCAAGTACCTAATCAATAAATGGTAGAAAAACTAGCCTCATAGGGTGGCTTTGTTTACCCCCTGTAACCAACACATATGCTCCACTTACCATTCTTCTTCAGAACCACCACCAAAGGTGACACGGATTTTCTATTTGAAATAGGATAGATAAAATCTACAGCCAATAACTTCTGTAACTCATCTTTTACAATTTCTTTCAAGGGTAGGTTCATGCGTCTCTGCGACTACTAGATTGTTATCATATCCTCATTGGTGTAGATGTGGTGGATGCATGTATCTGGGTGTATTCCTTTCATGTGCAAATAGTCCCAAGCACAAGCTCCAGATTTTTCTTGAGCCATGCTCAACAATTTCCACTTATGTTCTTCATTTGGTTCATTGCCAATATACAAAAGATTTTCCTCCACTAATTTCAACCGGTTCCATAGTGAGCTCATTGTTTTCCTCTATTAGTGTAAATGAGGAAGATATAGCTGGATGACAAGCTTCCTAAAACTGATTACTAAAAACATGTTGATAACCAATAAAAGAAATCGGATAATCAAATTAAGAACTATTAGATAAAAATTTCTGCAAAATATGATCTTTTGATTGTTCCTGGAGTCCTCTAGACTATTCTAATGATAATAAAGGAAACATACAATCCTCATCTCCATAAGGACTCTCTAGCCATAGGGGTAATTCATCAGTACTTTGAGCATGGGGAAATATTAACAAAGTTTGATTATATGAACCATTGGAAATGAGAATTTCTCCATTTCAACACCCTATCACAACATCCAAAGTAGCTAACCAAGCACAACCTAGGACCATAGGGAGTCCTACATTTTTAGGAGAAATGAAAATGAAATCGATGGGATATTTCCAGAAAGAAATGGTGACTACTATGTCTTCTAGAGTTCCCATGGGTTTAAAAATGGATTTATCTTCCAATTCTAAAATAATAGGTGTAGGCTTGATCCCTTGCAATTTTAAAGATGTCATGGTTTCAAAAGTCATAGTGTTATTATCTTCTCCTAAGTCTACAAGGGTGTTTGCTAGAAGTACTCCATTGATTTCGATGGTCACTATGGGATTTCCTGGGTCGTTATATTTTAATGGTAAATCCAACATCATCAAGGACATTTCAGCCATGACTTTTACATTTTGGTTATTGTGTCATTTCCTTCTCGGTTTCTTAATATAGAGGTATTTAATGATTTTAGTGTAGATAGGAATGTCCCTAACAGCTTGTAATAGTGGAATTTTAATGCAAGCATTCCTTAATTATGATTCTAAATCATATTCAGTTGGGATCTCTTCCTTCTTAACAAGTAGTATTTCTAGGTAAGGAGGTTCATTTGGTTCTTCTTTTTGTTTTTGTTTTTCTTATTGATGGTGATTTCCAGTTTTTTCTTGAGGAGCCTCTTCTTGAATAATGACAACTGATTTTTCCTTATTGACTATTTTCTGAGATTGTAGTTGAATCTCATTTGTTGGCACGAAAATGGTCATATAGGTAGGAAAAGGTTGTACTTACACATTTTGTACAAGCTGAGGCTATTTATTATCGCTGGAATTGTCTATGGGTTGTGTAGGAAACAAAGTAGGATCAGGTGAGTTCAATGATGGTGGTGCCTGCGATGATGATGGGTTGGATGGTGTAGGTAAAATCTAGTGGAAAGGATGAAGGGGTAGCGAGGATTGTTGATAATGATTTAGGTTATACCCCTGTTGATAAGGTTGAATGCTCGAATTGTATGACATACTAGGTGTGTTTGAGTATGGAGGATAGGATTGGTTTTGGGGCTGAAAAGTGTTTCCATAAGGATTTCCCCTCCAATACTGATTCCAAGGAGTGTTTTTTGATTTAGGATTAAACCAAGGAGGGTAATATGGATGGAAACTCTAAAGTTGATTTTGACCATAGCCTTGAGAAAGAGGATCTTGAAACATGTTTTGATTTGGGCCTCTCGAAGAGGGTTTCTTGTTTGTTTGTGAAAAATCATTTGTTTCACCATTTCCGTTATAGATATCCTATAAACTAGGAAGACTTGGACACTTCTAAGTTGCATGTTCTAAGGAAAAAATCCCACAAACCTCAATAACATTAATGGGACACTCCCACATAGCATGCTTATTTCTGCATTTAGGAAAAAAGATTGCTATGGAAGCCCTCTCATCTTCTTGTTTCTTTTTTAGTTTTATTCTATCGAGCTGGTTACCAATAGTGTTTAGGATATCAGTTTTGAAGTTTTCCAATAGGTTTCCTAACTCTACTCTAGTGACAACGTTGGGTGCAATTTTTTGTTTTCTTGCCACATAATCTCGGGAATTGTCACGAAGCTTCTTGCCTACTTTATCTTGACTTCGTGAGTAAGTGCAACATAGTTCAGCCACTTTAGAAAAAGGATTTTTATAAACATTTCCACCACTTAGAAGATTTAAGGTTTTGATACATTCATCCCTTAGCCCCTTTAAATAGATAGTTTCGATAGTCTTCTCATTTAGATGTGCCCCTTGGGATTTATGGAAATTATAGAAGAAATGTTCAAGATATTATTCTAAGTTATCGTCATATAATTTTTGCATCCTAAGAATATCATTCACATCCCTAATTTTGCAATAGTCTTCGTATTTCTTGAGAAAGACAAACTTCATATCATCCCAGGAGTAGATGGTGTGTTGACCTAGGCTCATAAACCATCCAAGGGCTGCATCTTTCGAGGTGGCTAGGGATAACTTGAGCTTATGTGCATCCTCATAATAATTGTAACTCCTACATAAAATGCCAAATTCAAATAAGAAGGCATCTGGGTCTTAAGAGGACTTACCGTAGAAGAGTAGAAGAGATGCGATTGGTATGTTTTTCATGTGATATTCCTAGTTACATTGAGAATAGGAAACCCAAAAGTGGTTTCTTCTTCTTGTTCTTCTTTTGGTCCTCCCCTCGGTCCTTCATGGCTCCCTCTAAATAGGTTGTGATGTGGGCCTTCTCCTTCCCCCTGATGTTCGTCATTGTTTCGTCCAAATATGTTATGATGTTGACCTTCTCCTTCCACCTACCATTCCTCATTATTTATGTTCTCTTCTCCCTAGTTGGCCATGTCTACTACAGGTTCTTGAAGAGGTTTGTTGATGATTACTTGATCAAGAAGAGGTACTGAAGGATGCTCCTTGATATTAAATGGTTCTAGATTTGTTTGGTCTTGCAACTCAACTAGTTATTCTAATACAATTCCCTATGTACTCCAAAAAATAATGTGTTCAACTGTTTCCTCATCTTGACTCAGAATGTCCTTCTCTAAAGCCACTTTTCTATCAACAACTCCTTCTTATTACATTACTCCAGCATACCCATTAATAGGATTAGTGATTCGTGTGGTTGTTGGACCAAAAGTTGTAGGAAATTTTGAATAAGAAATAAATATTGCTTGAATATCCCTAGGTCTACTTCTACTTCCATGCATAAAGAAAAGCAAATAAAATTTCAAAGATAAGAAAAAATTATCATACTTTGGAGCAACCCCACTATATTGGATGTGTGGCTCTTCACTCACGTCTTATTGTACTCTCTTCGCCCTCTGACTGCCTTGCAATACCTTTGAAACTCTGCAATAATAATCTTACCTGACCCAAAATACAACTCCCTAGCAAGGACACCAAAATGTTGAGACTTCTAATTAGTGATTAAACCTCCTAATATTTAATTGTTAACCAAGACTCATAAGCACAAGTTGTACTATGTTTTTGACTCAATATTAAGTTCAGAGTATGTAATTTTCCTTGTTAATGATAGTTAAGTAAAACATAATGAAGAACATTATCAATTAAGTAAACTAGCACTCATCTCATTCTTAGAAAACATAAGGAATCTAAAGGAAATCAAATTAACTCAATCCATTTCTGTTCCCTATTCTATATCTCTGCAATCAGAATACAAACTTACTAAAACCAAAGGCTTAATGAAATTTACTCTAAGCACAATTCTTGAAATAAACCCTTTTCAAAACTGGAAGTTCAAACTATCATTATTCAAAAGGAAAAGGCAAGCAACCATCAAAACCTAATCTCTGAGAAATAAAAATGTAATGCTACAAAAGGAAACCAGAATCACATCCTGAACTATTAAAGTAGCGTATTCTTGCTCAAAAATAAATTGTATTCAAATCACACTGCTACAAAGACTAATTTTCAAATCAACTTGAATTGATGTATTGGTTCTTAAAGGAACACAAAATCTTAACAACATTCTCTGAGTTTATAAACGCAAATTGAATTATTGTCACACTGATATGAAATCAATCTTTATACTATAGCAATCGGAATGGAAATCAAATTTATTCTTTCATGCAAAAATAAATCTAAATTATCCAATGATAATTTACTGACTCAAATCAATGCTTTGAATGAAATACTTTGATGTAAACCACGTTGCTTGAACTAAATCATAATGTTTGAAACAAATCAAACAATTAAAATTGTGTGATGAAGAACACAACACCTATCATTGCCAAACACGAATTTGTTTTCAATCACAATCAAAATGCTTAAAACCATAAATCATCCACTGAATTATACAAAGGGAATTCTTCATTCATATTTATACCATACACATAATTTACATGGATAAACACATAGGAATCATGCTTCTTAAACTTCAAAAATCGATTGATTTTCTCTATCGTGGACACTCCAATTATAAATATGAATAAATGTGACTTAAGTGGAGGAACAGAGCATGGCTTTGTGTTAAAATATAAGCTCAAGTTATAAAATGAATCAGAGATCTTTAACACAGGAAAGCAATCCTTAAATAATTTAATCTATAATGTAACAAACCACACATATGTTATGAAATCATATACCAATATCTGTAACTATAACATACAAGATTCAAAGTATAAAACCACACCCAGACACCTAGCAACATGAACTATTAACGGGGCTTATTTCTAGACGTGGTGGGCCCTCTCACACCTCGAGTAAGCTAGCTTACTACAATGAAAGAAGGATTTAGAACATCAAAGACATAACTCGCAATCAACCATGATAACAATGCTTCTGGCTCACAACTTGAAAGCGATCCTGTATATTTTCAAAGTAGAGTTTGAGAACCAATTGACATAAGTCACAGTGTATCTTACTAACAACAAAAATAGTTCTAAATCCTAACCAACAAGCTCCACTAGAATTTTCATTGCATTACAATGACCTTTAATGGAAACTGCGTGAATATAAAAATAAAAATTTAACTAACTATGTAAACCTTAGCAACTATAAACTAATCTAAGCACTGCTCGATCTGCTTCGAATAATATTGACTCCACTTAGAACAAACTGCTTTGTTTTATAGTAACTGAGTGCTATTATGAGAGTAGTCCACTTTGATTCTAATCTGGAGGATCTTCGGCCTTGGAATTATCATTCTTAACATAACAAATCAATCCTAGAAGCATTGTGCTTGTCCTTACAGATCATTGTGTAAACTTCGATGGTCAAAATAAGATAAGGGAGTCCACCTAACCAGAGTGTCCTGAACTTGGTCAAGGATCAGCTATTTGAATATGAAAGATGAGATCGATGTTGATGAAAGAGCATCTTTCCATTCAGGCTAAGTTGCCAATCCTACTGCTAAGCTTCTAGCTAGACCCATGAATAAATAGCTAGCATATAAGGACATGACTCAAGAATTAACTTAAATTCAATCACAAATAGAAAAATGATGTAAGTTAAGTGCATTTACCTTTTATTCATGTACTAGTGGAGTTTAGGGAGTGATTTAGGTGATAGGGTAGGTAGTAGGAGTACTTTCATAGGAAAAAGTTGGTGAAAATAGGGGTAAGAGGCATAAAATTGGGGACAAAAATGGGCACCAACATGTGTAATGATCCACTCAATCACTTTCATAGAGGGGATGATCGGGAATCTGGATGTGATCATATGCATCATGGATGACTTGATATTGATATATACTTCTAAGTCCTCCAATTTCTCAAGAAACGTATTCTCCATGAATGTGTCTTTTATGCTGCTCCAAGTGACCTTAGTAGACTTATCGATGAAGCAATGTGTGTTTGGATATATGGGAATGGTTGTCTTGGTAGCTTCAATTGCTTCCTTAGTGCTTGCCTTTTAAGTTTCTTTGGAGGCCACTTTACATGTACTGAGAGACATGGCTTCAATAGATGATGAAAAGGTGACAATACTTGTAGCCTGAACACCTTTTTATAGCACTCACAATGACATGATTACCTCTATGAAATCTCCTATCTATTGCATAAATATCTTAGCAAATGATATTTAAAGAGCCATTAAATATACTGAGAATGTAAATCTATCAAAAAAAACACCTAAGCACTTGCATGTGTAAGAAAATGGGCATGCAAATAAGGAGGGCACACTTTCAAAGCATGAAGGGGTGTCAAGGATCATTCAGGGTTTTGTAGTGTGATCATACACTCAAGCAAGGGAATAAAAACTTCAAGGGCACACTAACGCACTCCAAAGAGATGACATGGTTAGTCTTTGGGTCTTCAGGCCTTTGAGATGACCTCATGCACTTAAAGGGACAAAGAGGGTGCACTTGCGTACTCATGTCTTCGAGCCCTCAGGACATTAAGTTGTTCTCATGCACTCAATGATAAGGAGGGAACACTGGCGAATGCCGAAGTGGTAAAGAAAAAACATTCAAGACTTTAAGGTGTTCTCATGCACCTAAGGAGGGAGAAGTTCTCCATGGCGAAGGAGTGCACTCAAGAGGGAAACTGGACAATTTTAGGCATAATTTTTAGAGCTAATTAGCTTCAGGTTCCATAAGTTCACTCTTCTTGAGGGTGGCTCATGAATAAATCTAACAACAATATTTCATGAGAGAAATGAGAAGAAGAAATATCTACAAGCTTTTATGGATGTTGTTGTAATCATGGTGAGAATATGAAAGGTCAAGGAACATGTAGAATTCTGGGTAGCAACAACATACTAACATTTGTAGAAGGAATATTGAATATAAACACTAGTAAAGAAATTGAAAAATAAAGAAACGCCAGCAAGAAAAGCAAGATCGATAGTGAAATCATGAAAGGAAATATATAGATTCAACATGAAAAACTTACTTGTAACATAGACAGGTGAAGAGTTTTTAATCTATAGTTATGTGCCCAACCCATATGAGAATTATTATGAAAATGAATGATTAACTGGGTTGACTTTAAAGATATTACATGTAAAACTATCTCATGCATGATCGCCACTTGTCAAAAACTAAATGAGTTACTTGAAGGAATTCAAGTGGGTTCTTATTTTCTAGGAGTACGCCCACATGTAACAAGAAACTCATGCATGCATTCAATAAGGGCACATGTCTTTATGCCGACATAGTGTGCTCAAGGAGGGTGCATTGATACATGTTTAAGGGATGAAGAGAAAACCTTCAAGCCTTAAGGGTGTGCTCATGTGCTCCATGAGGGTGAACTTTCTTAGCATGAAAGAGTGAAATTGAGGAGGGCACACTTCTTTAGCCCGAAGGAGTGCGCTCAACACAAGACCATGTCTTCGTCAACTAAAAGTGTGCTTTTTCCTTCAAAGATGTTTTTTATTGCTTTTGTATTCTTTCGTGTTATTTTCATGTTCTTTTTTAGTGTGAAAAAATGCTAGATTCTAATTCAAGAAAAGCTATGAGTCCACCTAACCATGGGCTAGATAACACAAGCACTTCTAAAGGTTAGATGGTGAAACTTAGGAAACATTCACACAGGAGGATGTGACACTAGGAGAAAACATAAGAATAATAAAACAAACAATGTGATGACACTAAGGGGATTGAAATGTTAGCTTATGTAAGCTCCAAAGTTGACGTTGGAAAAATTTTAGGAGGGTCATTGTCACAATGACAACACAATCATTTTTACATGTATAATTTGATTATCATGTGCTATGCTTAGATTTTTTGCTATATATTATGTTTCTCAAGAATGGTTTGGATAATCAAGTAAAAGAATTGGTAAAAAGGTTTATAATATGGTCCACATGGAACTACATTTATTCGCCCCTCCTGTTTGTATCATCAAGTTCCCAACAAAGAGTAGTCCTTTGAAGGCCCGATAACTCTTCCTTAGTTTTGTAGAGGCTTGATACTAAGGTCCTTGACCTTGTACCTCCACCTAAAAACGATAATTTAAGGTGGCATACCTTGTATATATTTCAATTTTCATTTCCTATGGATCTACATGGATATTGAGGAAAGCACTATGATGATCCATGCAAACCTAAAAAGGAACAACTGTGTAGATCAATTAAACACTGTTTAGTGACAAATGGTACTCTATTTTTGAACACCTGATTTATTGACCTTTAACAAATTTTGATTTCGATGGTATTTGAAATATTCCAACCCCTAATTGACACCTTTCAATGCACAATTTTTAGGTGATAATACTTACCATGAAATTTATGATTTATTTCTTCATCTCTCTCCAAAAGAATACTACTTTCAAGTTTTGATTCATCTTTTTTACAGTAGGATGTTCCATGTATACAACTCTATGAGCTCCACTTAGAACCAATTAAAACAATTCTTTTCTTGGTGGCAAATAATACCTTTCATGAAATTGTAATAGATCATCACTATCCAATGCATATCTTTCATACATCAGGATTCTCATTATGCTTTCCTCTAACTCCAATTTAACCTCTTTATACCATTCATCTTCAACTTGCAATTGAAGCATTTTTTCTCTTGAATTTGTTTTTCAAGTGATAAGAGAGAATATATATGGCCATCGAGTTAAGGAATCTATCACTTTGTTTAATTTTCAACTTAAGGAATATGTACACTTATTTTTCTTACATTTATGTTTTCTTGCATGAAAATGTGTTGCAATCCACAATGATCAGTTTTTGATTCAAATTTTATTCCAAGTCATTAATGTCTCCAATTTTTCAAAATGTGAACAATCGTTTCCATTTCTAGATCATGTGTATCATGATTCTCGTCATTTAGTTAGAGATTCCTTAATGCATCGATTATCAATGTTCCATATTTCATAAGTACACATTCTAAACCTTCCTTTGATGTGTCAATACAAACCAAAAATTCTTTTTGCGTGTTAGATACTTTCAAAATCAGTGCAAGTGTTAATAATTCCTTTAGTTTCTTGAAAGTCTCTTCACGTGTCTCTATCCAAACATAATTCTTGTTGTTCTTTCTAATTTTAGTAATGGAGTTTGCTATGTTCAAGAATCTCTTGACGAATCTATTATACTATATTTTCATATCCATAAAACTATATACTTCATGGAAATTTTTTGGTGCTAGTAAACCCAAAATGGCCTTAATATTTGTAGGATACAGTGCAATAACTTCTCCACAAATTATGTCTTCTAGATAATAAATATTTGATTGATAAAATGAATAGTTGGACAAAGTTTCCATATAACTTGTTTTCTCTAAAATCCCGTGAGGTGAGTATTTATGTTCATTATGCTCCTCTAAAGGTCACGAATAAATAAAAATATCGCTAATAAAGACCTGTATAAACTTGTCCAAATATTCTCAAAATATTCCTTTCATTAGACTCATGAAAACACCCAGGGATTCAATTAGTCCAAAAGGTAAAACTATGAATTCACAATGCCAAATTCTCATATAAAAGGTTTTTTTTTGGGATATCCTATACTTTTATTCTTAGTTGATGATATCAATATCTCATACCTATCATAGAAAACACATTCTCTCCCTTCATTTGATTAATTAAATCATCTATACCTGGTAGAGGATATTGATTTTTTATTGTTTCTTTTTTTAACTTATGATAGTATATGAATAACCTCCATTAGGTCCATGATTTTTTAGAAAAGGTCACTAGCACAATGAAAAATGGGTCATATGAATCTCATATCTAACAACTCCTTAAATTGAAGTTGAAATTATTTTAATTTGGGAGTGACATATGATAAAGTGTTTTAGTGCTAGGTTTTGTGTGAGGTCTAAGTTAGATAGTAAAATATATCTCCCTTTTTGGAGGTATTCGAGAAAACTCCTCTCGAAATGTGTCCTTGAATTAAGAAAGATATGGATACTTTTGCAAGTCCTCTTTGCAGAAATTCCCACTCTAGATCAATAGATTATGCAATATACTACAACAAAATACTAGATCTACTTCTATAATCAAACTTTCTGGAAGCTTAATCAATTTGAGCTATATCAATCATAACACATATTACAGAGAAGAAGAAATCATATACATGAACACAAAAGAATACTCTCAGGAAAGCCTCAGCTAAAAACCCCGATCTCTGTATTATCATACAAGTGGAAATATGTCTGGATTACACAAAGCTTTAGATCACAAGCTATCCAACTCTTAGTACAATCCCTCTGTTGCTCATAGAAAGTCAAAGGCTTCTCACAAACCTTCTCCTCTACCCTCCAAGCCTCCTATTCCCTTGCGCAATTTCTCCTGGGTCCAATGCTGCCACCTCTGTGAATTTACCTCTCACACTCCTCACTAAACTCAGAAGTAACTGCACAATCCTAAAGGAAATAATTCCTTCCATATGGATGAGTTTCCTTTATAGGAAAATTCCTCCAACTCATAGTACATTGTACCTTCCTTTAATCTCATCTGGGTTTCTGTCTGAACTGACATGCATTGGTTATTTATGAGAAAATATTCAGTTATTTGGAGAACACTAGTTGCATGCATGCATGCATTAACTAACTGAACTTACAATTAGTTCCTCTAACTGTTTGGAACTAATTTAACTCGACTTAACTCAGTTAGCTAAGCTAACTAATTACAACTCAAATGCAACTCATCCTTATCTCCTTAATTAAGGGATAACTTCCTCAATTAAAGGGATAATTGTTGCATGTCTTCACATAGACTTCATGTTTTATTTTCTCCAACTAATTAACTCAAGATGAATTAAATAATTATTTTAAAAACAACTGCCAAGATCAAATTCAGATTTTACTTCTCAATTTTAGTTTAGGGACTAACTAAAATTGGAATCTATCTCGAAATGCTATTTATAGCAATGCTATTTTTAACACTTCCATTTTTCATTCCTTGTTGCTATGTCCAACACTGGTACCTGAAATTCTATTTATAGAAATGATATTTTTAGCATTTCTTGTTTCCATTTTCAACACTCCCTCTTAATAAGAAAGGCATTCAACTCAAACCTGATCATGAACCCTTGGAATGTTCTGCATGCAACACTTCTCCCAAGTGTTATTGCTCTAGCAACTCTAGAAACAAGAAAATATCACAACTGACCTTCTTGTTGGGCTAGAAGCACCCTCTGCTGCTGACAAGTGCTGCCTCTATGACCTCTGATCTGCTACAACACTCCATGCATCTCGCACTATTGCACACCTTTCTATGTCATCCTACACTGGTGCAGCACTCCTGTGCCTCTCGCATTGTTGCAGCCTGCTAGCTCTGCACTGTCTTGGGATTCCTACACTGTGGCTATCTCTGCCACTCCATCTGCATTTGCCTCTACCCACTCAGCAAGTCCTGCTACTCCTCATCGGGGCTCCCGTAGCAATGTCTAGTCAAAGAGGTTGGGTACCTCAATGATCCTGCCCCTATTCCAGCCTTCTTGGGATTGTCACTCCACATCGCCCCACCTCCGACCTAGAGGTATGGATGCATGTGCTCCCTCTGCCCACTTGGCTCAAAATGTCCCCCTCCTGGAGGTCCCTACATGAGTATATGCCTTCACTTAATCTCCTCTCGGCTTCTACAGTTGTGGCTGCTCCACAACCTCCTGAAGCTACTTCACAAATTGTGGCTCCTCCACAATTTTCCGAGACTTCTTCTGTTGCTGCATGTTGAGAGGTAATGTACTCTCCCTTTCAACAACCAAGTCTCCATCATTTTCTTTACTCCTCAAGGCTTTTCATGCATCTTGAACCTCAAGAGCATACAGGTTATTGACTCATGAACTTATCTGCTTCGCCTGTCTCGTGGTGACATGTTTAAGGAAAACCTTTCCCTTACTAAAGACTGCGTTATAACCTTTGTCTTCCAGCATTACGATCAACACCAAATTTTTCCTCAGTCCTCGTACATACTTGACATCAGTCAAGGTAATGCGAGCTCCATGCTTCATCTGAAAAACAACCATGCCTACACCTGAGACACTATACTTCTCATCATTACCCATCTCTATGAGTGTCTGGAGATCTTTGTCCTCCAAGGTACTGAACAAGCTCTTGTCACCGATCATGTGGAATGAAGCTCCACTCTCAAGAAACCAACCACATCCCACCACGGATGAAACCATGCATGCGAAGAGGGTGAAATCCAACTCGAACTGTGAGGCCAATGCCTCACCTTCAGATCCTTCATTGGATCTCATCTTGGATTTTTTCAGGGGACAATCTGTAGTAAAATGACCCACCTCATGACAATGAAAGCATTTCACTATCGATTTGTCAAACTTCTTCCCACCATAGGAAGAACTCAATTTGGGATGAGAATCCTTCTCCTTCCCTTTCTTTGCCTTACTCGCTAAGGTGCAATTTTCTTCATTCTTCTTGGATGAAGAACCATCTCTGGTGCTTCTTCTTATCTCCTCCTCCATGAGATTCGACCAAAGTCATTCCCAATATAGTAGTTTCTCTCTTCCATTTACCAAGTCTTGGTAGTTATGCCAGCTCTTATGAAGACCGAAGAGAGCAAGACTCGCCATGTCATCATCGGCTGTCATGATCCTTACACTTCCAAGCTCATCTTTGGAGGTGGTGAGCTTGTTCAGATACGTAGGGATCGTGTCGCCCTTTTCACACTTGATTTTTCGAAGCTTGTCTTTCAGCGCCAGCTTCCTCTGATCGCTGCTATTCTGATATAGATCTTTCAATGTTTTCCACATTGAAAATGGTGTCTCCCTCCCATGGAGACTTGAGATTATGTGGTGTCGAACTCCCTCCAAAGGATTCTCCTCACTCTAGCCACACATTTCTTCCATTCCACCAATTCTGTAGCATTAGCTGCTGCTAGCTTGGGGACTTATTGATCAATGAAGTCCTTCAAATCGTTGTCCTCTAAAACTGCTTCCATACAATCGCTCCAGGCTATATAATTCGAGCTTCCATCAAGGGCATACTTGAGTCTTAAACTGCTGAACGCCAGTAGTGAAATTTGAGATGTGATAAGAATTCAATTTCTATAATCAAGAAATTCAAACTTCAAACTTCTTCCTTCTTTGTATACTATTCTTCGCTTTGATGACCTTTGCTCCGATACCATGTAGAAATTCCCACTGTAGATCAACAAATTATGAAATAACTAAAGCAAAGTACTAGATCTACTTCTACAATCAAACTTTCAAGAAGCTTAATCAATTTGAGCTAGATCAATCAGAACACATATAATAGAGAAGAAGAAATCATACACATGAACACAGAAGAATACTCTAGGGAAAGCCTCAACTAAAAACCTCGACCTTTGTATTGTCATACAAGTGGAAATATGTCTGGATTACACAAGGCTTTAGCTTACAAGCTATCCAGCTCTCAGTATAATCCATCTGTTGCTCATAGACAGTCAAAGGCTTCTCACAAACCTTCTCCTCTACTCTCCAACCCTCCTATTTCCTTGTGCAGTTTCTCCTGGGGTCCAAGGTTGCCACCTGTGTGAATTTACCTCTCACACTACTCACTAAACTCAGAAGTAACTGCTCAATCGTGAAGGAGATAATTCCTTCTGCATGGATGAGTTTCCTTTATAGGAAAATTCCTCCAACTGATAGTACATTATCCCTTCCTTTAATCTCAACTGGGTCTCTATCTGAACTGACATGCATTGGTTATTTATGAGAGAATATTCAGTTATATGGAGAACAATAGTTGCAAGCATGCATGCATTAACTGAATAAGCTCACAATTAGTTCATCCAACTATTTGGAACTAATTTAACTTGACTTAACCCAGTTAACTAAGCTAACTAATTACAACTCAAATACAACTCATCCTTATCTCCTTAATTAAGGGATAACTTCCTCAATCAAAGGGATAACTGTTGCATGTCTTCACATAGACTTCATGCTTGATTTTCTCCAACTAATTAACTCAAGATGAATTAATTAATTATTTTACAAACAACTACTAAGATCAAATTCGAATTTTACTTCTCAATTTTAGTTCAGGGACTAACTAAAATTGGAATCTATCTCGAAATGCTATTTATAACAATGCTATTTTTAACACTTCCATTTGCATTCCTTGTTGCTATGTCCAACACTGGTACCTTAGATGCTATTTTTAGCATTTCTATTTTTATCATTTCTTGTTGCCATTTTCAACATTTTTAATTCATTTTATCGTTCAATGATACAATAACATATAAATGACACTATTTTTTCCTATATCTTGTCAATTGCAATGACAAGATGAATCTTAACGATAACACTATATTATTACCTAATAAATATTTCCTATGACCATATTCATGTGTGAAGTTCAACACTTTATATTTACAGTCTAAAATTTCTGTGATGCTCCAATCAACCCCTTCTCATTATGGTCATAGGATCCTATGAACATTTCATATAGAGAAAACATAGTCTTACACATACACCTCAATATCACAATCTTTGAATAACTTTCCTACAATTTTTTTCTTTTAACATGTTATTTATACATGTTGCTCTATTGATAGTGTCATATTTCTCTATTTATAATGTTTTTCTTCATTCCACATGGAATTTCTTCATTCCTAAAATCATTTTATTCTATTTATTCATTTTTAATTTTTTATAATGGAATATGTGAAATAAAGTACTCAATATCACTGACATCTATTAACATTACAAAAATCATACCATCAATTTTATGTGAAGTCTTGTAAATAGTGGACTAATGATCAAATTGGTGGTTACTCACCAGTGCATATATCTTATGGGCCTTACCTAAATCCTCCACTATAGTATGATATTGTGATTCATTATATTTTCCTCATAGTTGAGAGAAATATCTCTCATAGTGTGGACCTCCACATGTCTAATATCCCCCTCTTAGGATCTTTCTCCCACTACTAGTTGAACTGAAACCTAGTATAAAAATTTGCTAATATCAACGTGACTACTATGTTGAACAATGTTGAAAGGTGGGATCGAACTATTGTGTGGGGTGATACTACTACATTTGACATGATTGTTACATTGAGGATTATGTCTCCTATGTTTGTGTTTGATATAACGGCCTTGGTTTCCCTATTGACTATCTATTGCCATCAAAGATTAAACCCTTCTAATGTTTCCTACAATCTATGCTAGTCCCATTAGCTGTCAAAGTCACTATGGTTATAGGTTATCTTTATATCATAGGCCTTGGTGGTCTCCTATGACCACTACTCATAGTCCCTTCCTAAAAAATAGTGGGTCACTTAAATACCTCACACAAAGTGTGAGGCATATGAATCCTTATTTTAGCCTAGATGTTGAAGTTATACCATATACAAATGTGTTTACTATTAAATTCTCTATGTTGAAATATGGAGCACATATAAACAACTCCATAAATCGAGCCTCATATTATAGTATGGATAGATCGCACTATTTAAAGGCATTGGACTAATTCTCTCACAACTTGTTATCGAATAATTCCCATGACATTTTTAAAATAGCGATGTCCAACTATGGTAGTAGTGTCTTCAACCACAACAACACACTTCCCTTAATCTGAAACACACCCATTCTCAACTTCAATTTTCGGTTATAGTCGCTCACAGTGAAGCACATGACCTTGTTCTCTTACCATGTTTTTTTGCTCTATAATGCATAGAGCCCTAGAATTTTGGAAATATCACCTTTTCAAATTTCTAATGCATGTTATTCGTAGTTGGGTTTTGGGACTCTACAACACAAGCAAAGGGTCCTCCCTATTCCTACTTTAAGAAGTTCATTAAGGCTTCTAACATGTATTGGAAGGATCTCATTAGGTTTAGTTCTTGTCTAACAAGAATTTGTTTTTGCATTGTAGTATGATCCTCATCTCTAGGTGGGGACATGAGCATAGATTGATAAGTAGGTGCCATGTTCCACCCCCTTGTAGCCCTACCTCTTCCTCTTCCATCGAAGTTACGTGTTATAACAAAAATCTTGTCACATCAATTAATCACATAAATAATAAATGATACAGGAATATATGACAGTTACGAGGTTCCAATGCACAAACCATGATATGATCCATGTGTTTTTTTGTGACTAAAGGAATCAACGACTTGGATGATTTCATACTTGTGTGATACTACCATTACCACTATAACCCTTAGGTTCCTACATACGTCCCTTTGATAGAAACAGGTAAATGAGGGGGACTCGAACCTCAAACCTCCTGGTACGTAAGACATCATTTAATGACCATCTCCAATTATGCTTCCTCAAAGGCTACTCTAATACCACATGTTGGACCCGACAACTACTCCATTTTTTCTTTTTTTCTTTTACATTAATCAATCTTTCTAAGTTTATAATAAGACAAAATATACAAGACGTGACAATGAATATTCAATCTAATTTAAATAAAAAATCATAAGGTCATTAAACAATTTCAGCCCTTTGTTTTACCATATGGTCATTGTTAGAGATGTTTAAAATTTACATGTTAGTTATTCTTATACCACAACTAACTATATTATACCCACTTGTGTAGTACACAAAAGTATTCTATTATTAACTCAATTTTGAATATGATTTACCTAAGTTTTTTATATAGCTAATTATCCATTCATACGATGTAGGCATATACAAGTAAGGAAAAAAAAGAAGTAAAATGCTTTATTAACCCTCTAGTATTAATGCTACATGTTTCGCTCCAAAATTTTATAATTAAGAAGAAGAAAATTGAAAATTTATGCTTGCATTTTATAAAAATCTCGTGGAGATAAAAATGTAAATTATAACTTAAAATATGTACATGAAGAATTACATCGAAATATCATTCACTTATATACTCTCTCCGTTTACTTATCCACTCTCCCCATTTCCTTGAAATATTAAGTATCTAAAAACTTATATTGATGCATGCTACTCACCATACATTGTAATTAATTAGTATTTTTTAAACAAATTATAAAACCTCAAATATTCACTCCTCACTTTCAAATTCCAAATTAAAGATGAATAAAATCATGATATTTCATTGGATTAATAAGATATTGTACGAAATATTAAATTATAATACTTTCAATTTACATTATTTATTTAATGTAATGTAACTAACTATATAATGAATTTATATTTAAATTCATGGTCATTAATAATATACCTTTGTGTATTATTGTCACTCAACTAGATGTTCATTATTCCATAAATAAGATAATAAATACTATCTAATTCTTTTTCTTTTCGCATTTGTATTATTACCATTCGATGATAACTAGCTAATTCCTTGTAAAGGAAATTGATATGTTTTGATATACAAATATAATAATTGAGCTAATACAAGGTTACTTATCATGGTCTACAAAACACATTATTACGCATTAGACGTTTAGTTCAATCCTCTATGTATACTTTTACACTAATTTAATTTTCTACTATGCAAAAGGCTGAAAGCCATTTGATAGGTCTTCGAATAATTAATTGATACATTAATTTTGAACATCGATGATTTAATTAGACTATATATTACATTAAATGTTTACATAAAAACTTCCATCAGAGTAGTCTGTCGACACAACGCTTGAATATCTTAGTTATTAATTAAGATGGTTACTCTACATTGTCACTTTGTTGGTATGTGATTGGGCTGGTTAGGCCTATAGACGTACTTGTAGCACAATACTCGAACGTAGATACACTTGTATCTTGCACAACACCAGAATTTTCGGTACACTAAATGTAATTTCGACCATAGGTTTCTTCGGTCAAAGGCCACAAAAAAAATTATTATTACTCATTAATATTATTATTTTTTTTTTTTCTGTAAATGCTAATGCTAATTCTATTAAGAAAGTGAAAAAATATGTACAGTAAGGTTAAGTCCTCAGAGGAGGCCTAAGCCAGTCCTCAGCCAGAAAAACAGGGATTTTACAATTTAGCCCTTCAGTCAAAATTACAATGTAGTCCTGGTGACTAGATTTAGCATACTTACAATTTTCTTGGCCTGCATTGACGGCCAGTACAAAAAAACCTGCGGCAAAATCATATGAAAGAGTAGACCAGTCATCAACCACTAACTTCCGACTCAAAACCATAAGAACAAAAAAACAAAACGTATGATCAAGAGAGCCTCCCGTCAAGAAGTTACTGTGCTCAACCGACATGTCCTGGCAAAGGTGGCGTGTCCTCCATTTCCTGGCTGGTGGAGGCAAGCCAGGTAACGAAACCATCTTCATCCAGAACTGGTTCGCCATCCGGATGAGTAACCAGGTGCAGAACTCCGGAATTTCGTTCAGAGGGTCCGCAAATTGAAACGTCTTCCTGAGTTGGAGTCGGTTGCTGAGTCTGTTCCGGAGCCGGGGCGACTTCCTGCCTATGGTCCACATGATAAACTCGTCCTGATAGGTCCCCGAGCAAGATGTTGTCATCTTGTGAAGGAATGTAATCAGAAGGAGCCGAGCTAAAAGAATTACCCTCCTCTTCAGAGACAAAAACTGTGAAATTGATTGTCACAATGGGTCTATTGAGCTGACTCTTGAAGGAGAAGCTGGAGGTCTGAAATGAGTTGTTCGGACGAGACCTATCCAGTTCCGACGTCGGAGATGAGGGCGGAGCAGATGTAATAGGATAAACAATCTGAGGCACGGGACAAGCACGACCTCCTCTATTTCCTGAATTACTTCCCCTACGAGGGATGCCTCTTCTACGGAGCATGGTTGCGAGGGCAGAGAACCAATGAAGACAAATGAAATGAAGTTGACCAGGAGCAAAGAAAGCTCTGAAAATCTCAGGGCGTCTCCAGTGCCGATCAAGCAGCCAAACCCAAATGACAATGTGCCAGAACTGAGGCGACATAGCCCTATAAAACCCTGAAGCATTAATGGCATTGCGCTGATCCAAAGCCCGAAACCAGAGAGCTATCATAGTCGCCATGCTCGAAATGAATTCGAGCCAACTCCGAGGCTGCAACAGAGTTAATTCGCTCACCTTGAACCTGTTAAATCTACCTACGACCTGTACCATGCAGTCCGCCGGCCTGCCATCCATGGGGCCAGCTGTCTGTCCGTTGTGGTTTTTCATTGATAGCTGGAGGGATCACCCGCATCCGGGTCTCATTAGTATTATTATTATTATCAAATAAATATTATTATTAAATAATTGGTTTATATTACATAATTCAAAATCAAATATTAATAAATTATATTTAATATTAAATAATAATTAATAATTAATATAAGTTAATAATTATTATTAATTATAATTATAATAATGATTATTTATTTTATTGTAATAATTGTTTTTTATTATTATTTCTATCTTTTATATATTTATTAATGGTAGATATAAATCAAGTCTTTGGCTTATATTAATCACATTAATTTTTTTAATGTGGTTGTGCTAGTAGGTACACTAAGTATAATTTCAACTAGAAGTTTTTTCGGTTAAATATATCTTAAATTTAGGATAACGATTTCTAGCTTTAAGGTTCTCAATATGTGGCTTTCAAAATAATCAAGGGGGTTATTTACTTTCCATTGTTGGATAGATAACCTTGAATGAGTAGGGTAATGTTGTGTTATGATATTAACAATGTTATCACTATTGTGTTTATTACCTGAACTCACAGTCATACAATTATTAAAAACTGATAGGATATCAAGGTATCTTTATGTATCTCTATTATGAGATATCATGATGAGATATCAAGACACATACAAACTGTTATCGCAATGGTATCAAAATAAGATATCATTTTGTATACATATAATTATAAAAACATTATCACAATGAGATATCACTAGGTGTTTTCAACTCACATGTCAATTTTATTAATATGACGATATAGATCGAATACTCAAAAAATTGGAGATCATATTGTGAGCTATGTCAATTTATACATGGAGCATAAGTTCTCGAAATCTATCTACCGACATTCCACTCCCTACTTACTGAATATTAATGAATATATGCAACTCACATTTTCAAACTCTACTTCACCAATTATCTAGAATAATCATGACTATTCTAGCACCTCCCCTTAATCATAACCCCTATGTTAACTTACCTACTAATCGAAGTCTCAGCTAGGCTTACAACATAATTTGGATTTTCTACAACATATAAATTACATCTACAAATTTCACATTTAGTCCTTCCAAGAGACTTAGTGAATATGTCAGCCGCATTTTCATTTGTATTATAATATATTATGTCAATTTCTTTTTATTGTACTTTTTTTCTTACAATATGATGTTCTGTTTCTATATGCTTTGCTCTTGCATGATATACAAGATTATTTGGCAATTTTATGTTGCTTTGATTATCACATCTGATCACTATAGGTTCTTGTTGTGCTTCTCCAATATCTTCAAGTATCCTTCTAAGCCATTATATTACTTCGCAAATAGCACTACTTAATGCTTTATACTCATCTTCAGTTGATGACCAGGAACCAATTGGTTATTTCTTACTGCTCCATGATATCACTCTTGATCCTATATTGATCATATATCGAGTGGTATATTTCCTGTCACATTGATTGATCTGCATTTAAACAAGAATGCAACAAATTACAGATATAACCATAAATATAGAGATGCAGTAGAAATAACACTTCATTTCATTAATATTAAATACTAAAATATGCTTATAAACAGAATGGATATAAGACTCGCTCGAGCGATGGTAGTTTATCTCTAAGAAGAGATGTGGTGGCTACATGCCACTAAAATGTGTTATAATGAGGCTTTCAGACATATTTATTATTGAGAAACAATGGAAAACCGTAAACATCCAAAAACCTAACCCTAGGAGATGAAGCGCGAAAACTATGGGCCTCGTTTGGTTAAATTGGTACATAAGCTTCTTGGGGTCATAACTTTGGCATACAATCTCCATTTGACATGCACAATACCTCACTAGAAAGATCTATCCAAGGAATACATCTCTCGAATACCCAACACTAGACCATAGTCCTTGTTGGCCCCATTGTTCCTAAAAAAATCATTTAGGGCCTCAAAACAGCTTAGGAAGTTAAGGACATGAAAATTTGCCAAAAATAGTAAATTTTGGTAGAATTAAGGAAACTAAAAAATTGAAAGACACAGTGGTGTGGGTCCAAATGGAATAGACCAACATCCGCCTAGATCATTCCTCCCCCCTTAGAAAGAAATGGTCCCCATTCCATTGACTTCCTCCATGGGATGAGGAAAATTCTGTTGAACTTGGTCCATGGTTAGCCACTTGCCTTGGTGAAGGAGTTGGCTTTCTTTTAAAACTCGATATAGTTCAATAGATTGCTATCGGGCATTCTTGATCTATGTGTCCATGATCTGATCAGTTGTGGCTTTTTCCATGCAGTCTAGGTTTAACTCTCTATGTGTGACTTGTTCTACAATATCGGATGCGTCCAACAATGGCGGGAAGTAGGGACGAAGCCAGTCCACATTGAACACTAGGTGCAGGCCAAGGAATGGGGGAATGCTGAGCTCAAAATTGTTGTCTCCCATAACCTTGGAAATGGTGTAAGGACGATATCGTAATCATCTAAGCTTCCTATGGGGTCTAGTAAGGCATTCTTTCTACAATTGCAACCAAACATTGTTGCCCACCTGAAACTTGTGTGGCACCCAATGTTGATCATGTCACTATTTGTACTTGGAATTTTCCATAATGGAGCAGTGATATATCGACCTGTTGGGTAGAGATGCTGTGGGAGTCATACCAGACAAATGCTTGACCTGACAGTGCAAGGGTGCCCGTATGGGTGAGGAGAAGATGTCCTTGTATTCTTCCATGACCGTATCCACCTGCTTTTTCTATGTGGATGAACCATTCCTATGATCCATCGATGTGTCTAGGATCTTCCCGTTACTTTGAGGCTGAATGAGAAAGGAAAAAAAATTCCTAGTATTGGAGATGATCTTACTACATTTCTTAGTAGAGATCAAAGAGATTGTGGTAGGGAGAGCTAGCTCTGGTATCCTGTATAGCGTATTACCCAAAGAAATAATAACAGAGGATGTCTCTACTCATATACAACATTTCACTTCCACAAGTATGGTTGCCTTAATAATACATCACAAATTTCAAGAGGAACAACATCACACAATACCTCATTTCTGAAGGGCTTGATGTTGTAGGGAAGGTGACACTGCTGACTGACTCAGATATCTCTTCCTTGGTGAAGCCACCCGATGTTGTTTGGTTGTGGGTGTGGTGTAGTCAGTAGGGCCAACCACTTCAAAACCTCTATTGAAATGAGGTTCTTTTGCCTCCCACTATTGACAATAAATTGCAGTGGTGAACCCTTCACCCACATCTGTGAGTGGAAGAGACGCTTTCGCACCTTTGGATCTTTGGGCTCATTCTCCTAGATCATGGTGGTGGCAACTGTGGTGCCAGGCAACACATCAATAATCTGCTTCCCTTTTTCATTCCTCTTGTCATATTCTGACTCAAGTTCGGAACATACATTTTTTTATGAAGCCTTCAACTCAGCCACCAGGTACTGCTTGGCCTGATACTCACTTCTATTGTGAGTGGGGCTCTTATAGAACTCACACCACTTTCTTGTTTCCTTCTTTGACTTCGTGGTCATGTTATTTTCTTGCAGCTTCGACGGGTTGTCTTCGCTCACCCCACCTTGGCTTTTTCCTTGGTTTTGTGGTTTGGGTACGCCTTTCCCTTTCTTTAGATTCATGGATCCAAAGTCTTAATTCTTTTCCTTAAATTTTTTCTTGATCTTGATAGTGTATCGGCTTGTTGTGTCGAGTGAGGATATGTCCAGGAACTTCATCTCATCCTGGATGTACCTGTGTAGGCATTCATGGTATTTGAGTAGCAAATTCTGCTCAGAATCTTTGATACCAAACTTCGTGCGAAGGGTATGAAAAATAATGGTAAACTTCGAAACATCTTGGTCCCTTCCTTGCCGTAGCATGGTCCACTTTGTGTATTTATCCTCATATCTCCTCACAGGGTAGTAATTCTCCTTTATGGCATCTCGGAATGAATTCCAAGTTGGTGCGACTGAAAACAATGAAGGTTCCCTCTTTTCCTTCTGCTCATAGTAGGTTTCCCACTGGTCTCTCATGTGGAGGGTGGCTTTCAGAAGTGAAAAAGTAATATCTTCCGGGCTGGAAAAATCATGAACAGAAAAATATCCTTTGAATAAATTTAACCATTTATCCACGATGTCTACATCTATATGACCCTCAAATATGGGAATGTCAAAGTTAACTTGTACCTTAAAGGGTGTGGCACTTCCAAAGTAGCTGCTGGAAGTAGATGCGTCGCCCTTGGGTAATCGTTGAAGGATCTAGGCAAAGTTGTCCATCATTGTGTTCCTCTCTCACTCGAGGGCTTCTTCGAGCAAAATTTAGAGAGGATCTCCTACCCCCTCGTCTTTCTTTTCTTCCCCCATTGCAAGCCTTCAGTATTTTTGAGGCTAGTGTTGCAAAGGTTCAACTAGTTCAAGCCCTAACTTCTTATATCCTCACCTCGTTGGAGACATGAAAATAAAGATAGAGAAAGATTAGACCACTCTGATACCACTGATCTGAATTTAAACAAGAATGAAATAAATTACATATATAACCATAAATATAGAAATCCAGTATAAATATCACTTCATTTCATTAATATCAAATACTAAAATATGCTTACAAACATAATGGAAATAAGACTAGCTCGGGCGATGGTAGCTTATCTCTGAGAAGGGATGTGGTTGCTACATGCCTCTGAATTGTGTTACAATGAAGCTCGGAGGCCCATTTATGATTAAGAAACAATGAAAAATCCTAAAGCTCCAAAAACCTAATTGTAGGAGATGAAGCTGCAAAATTATGGGCCCCATTTGGTTAAATTGGTACATCAACTTCCTGGGGTTGTAACTTTGGAGTACGATCTATGTTTGATGTGCACAATACCTCGTTAGAAAGATCTATCCAAGGAATACAACTTCTGACCAACCAAGACTAGTTTGCAACCCTTGTTGGCCCAACGTTTCCCAGAGAACATCATTTAGGGCCTCAAAACAATTCGAGAAGTTGAGGAACTGAAAAACTACGAAAAATAGTAAATTGTGCTACAATTAAGGAAACAAAAAAAATGAAAGAGATAGTGGTGGGGATCCAAGTGGAATAGGCAGTTGGCAACCAACATCCACCTGAATCATCTATTTTAATCCAAGTTATAATCAAAATTATCTATCAACTCAACATTACAATCATTAATATATTTAATTCCAAATTAATAGTTCCCTGTAAATATCAAATCACTCTTTTTGTAGCTTGCAAATGGCTCTCATGATGCCTATCCATGAACTGAATAAGTGTGTTGACTATATGAGCAATTCCTAGCATAGTAGTAGTGAGATAATTCAAGTTTTCCACTAGTTGTTGATATAATGTTCCATTCACCTCTATTGTAGCATCATTATTTCTTAATTTGACATTTTGTTCCAATGGAATGCTTACTTCTTTACATTTATTCATACGAAATCTCATTATTAACTCCTTTGTATATTTTGTTTGTGTGATTAAAGTCCTTCCATTGTCTCTTCATACTTCAAGACCTAGACAATAATGCATCTATCCAACATCCTTCATCTTAAATTCTTGAGATAACTAGTTTTTTATATCTTTAATTATTTTAATTGCATTCTTGTTATCATTAGATCATCGACATATAAAGTGATTAATGTAATATTTCCATTTCTATTTAACTCTATAAACAAATTAGGATCACTTCAAATTTTATTAGCCCATGATGGAAGAAGAATTTGTTTATTTCCTCATACCAAGATCTGGGTGTTTGTTTTAGTCCATGTAAGGATTTCTTTAACTCGTTGATAGTTTGTTCTTGTCCCTTCTTTACAAATATATTTGGTTGAAAAAGATAAATCTCTTCTTTTAATTCTCCATTTATAAAATCTTATTTTACATCTAATTGATGTAGCTTCCAATCATATTTAGTGGCCAACACAATCCTTATTCTGCTTGTGTTCATTTTCACAATTGGGGCAAAGGTGTCCTCGTCATCTATACATTCCTTTTGTGAATAGCCTCTTGCGACCAATATTTCCTTATATTTGACTGTGGTACCATGTGTATTCAATTTTCTCTTGTACAACCATTTTTCTCGTGTTGGGATTTTGCTTTTAGGTAGTTCTATTAATTCCCAAGTTTCATTTTTTGTTATAGAGTCATATTATATTTTCTAAACATCCATCCATTCTTTACGATTTTTAGCTTGTTCAAAATTGAAATGTTCAACAAAAGTCATAACTTGATACATTAATGCATAATATTTATACCTAATTGGGGTTGGGATTTTTCGTGTTGATATTCTTAGTGGCTCATTATTTTGTGGAGTTCCTTCTCTTTTTCTTCTTCTTTGTAGAGTACCATCATTAGTTCTTGGTGTGCTTTGACTTCTTGAAATGTATTATGGAATATCCATGCTTCCTTGATCTTCAGATGATTCCAAAATGTATTCTTCTTATTATTTTAAGTTTTCATAAGAAGTATACCATATAGAACGTTCATTCTCTTTTATTTTTTCATCTTAATTATAATGAAATATAATGTCTCTACTTGTAAAAACCTTGCGATGACAAGGATCATAAATTTTGTATGCTTCTTGTTCTATAAAATAATCGATGAAAATGCATTTGATAGCTTTGGAATCAAATTTTCTCGAGTATTGTTTAGGAATATGAACAAATGCCTTGCATATAAATATTCTTAGATGACTAACTTTAGGTTTAAAACCATAAAATGCTTCAAATGGTGTTTTGTTCTCAACAAATTTTGTAGGACTTATATTCTTAAGATATATAGTTGTATTCAACCCAAAAGCTATTATAAAGTCCTTTACCTTTTAACATGCTACAAGAACATTCAACTGTTGGCATGATGATACAAGTGTTGTCCTTGATGGAAACTCACTCACAAGTCAATTCAGTTTTGGTAAAAGGAAACTCACAGTACAAAAACTATATTCAAAGGTAACAAGGCAATGGTGTAGAAGAATAGGAAGATGGATCAAAGGTTTACTGATCAGAATAAAGAAGTTAAAGGAAAAGGTTGATGAAAAGAAATTTAAAGAAGCATATGCAAGTCCACTTAGTCAAAACAACATATACACGCTGGTCCATAGAACAAAAAGAGCATATGCGTATACACGCACTCCCACAGGAGTAAAATCTCATACATGTTGGAAAACCAAGGTTTTGGTCCGAGGTATTTGGTCTGTGGTATTGACCCTAGGTATTTGGTCCAAGGTATTGGTCCTAAGTAGTTTTGGTCCAAGGTATTGATAAAGGATCTAAATATATAAGGAGGAGAAGATCAAAGGGCTAAAGTGACAAGGAATGAATATCTTTTGAAGTAAAATAAAATGTGCAAGTGTATGGGTTTCTAAGGAATACTTCTATCTGAAGTATATTTTATGTTGTAGGGGCTATGTTTGTGATTTGATATGAAATACTTAGTGCACTTTGAATTCAATCTTGGATCAGGATCATGAGACTTGAAATGACTTATTATTGAATGATTTGGTATTGGGCTAGATCTGATTATGTACACCCATTTTATTCTTTAAATATTGTGATCTAGGTTTGTCTGAAGTTTGGAAGTGCAACGAAGTTATGAAGTAAGTATACACGTTGGTTCAGGTGAAGGTGTGTATACACGTTGGTTCAGCTCTTCCAAGTACCATATGCAAAAGAAAAGCTTGACATTTAAGGATGGCTGATCTATCAGATCAGTGTTGTTGTTTTACTATTGTCTATCAATGAAGTCTTCTTAGATGTGAATGTAAAACTGAGTAAGGAGTTTGATATCTAATTAACTGATTGTATAAGTGAGAAGGGTGATCTCTGATGCTGCCTATGTAAAGCTCTGTAGATAGACAGTAGATGATTTGTATATTGTTGGTTGATATATACTTGATTCAGAAGTTTAATGTTTCGGTAATTTTGAAGGCATATGCAGGTTTGATTACTCGAAGTAGCGTATACATGTAGGTTGGGTTCAACAAAGTAGCATGTACACTTTGATGCATGGCTTTTGAGGTTACAGTTGGTTTTGACTGATGATGCAAGTTTCTAGGTTCAGCAAAGTATTCTGGTGTTAGTGATCTGATTGTTTAGATTAATTGAATGTTGGTTGATGTAGTTTAAGTGTCAAATTGTTTGATGGGTCTAGTATGAAAATTTGATGAAACCAGGCCTTCATGTGTATTTTTGTGTATCAGGAGCATCCAGTCTGAAAATTTATGAAATGTGGTCCTTTGGAAGCAAAGAGAAGGTCGTAGCCTTATGTAGGTCGATGCCTACATAGTAGTAAACTCATTGGCTAATACAAGAGCTAGGGGATTGCAACTCCCTTTTAGTAGAAACTAGAAAACAAGAGAAGGTTGTATCCTTCTGTAGGTGGGTGCCTACGTACTAGTATGAGTCTGCATGAGTACAACATTGTAAACAGATTTTCTTATTATTAAAAGAAGACAGAGATGACAGTAGTAAGTGGTTTTCACCCACATTGGGTTTCCACCTTAAATATTGGTGTTAATGTGTGTTTCTTATGTGTGATTCTTTATTTTGTTTTTACTGCACTATCTAATAAATTACTTATGCACTGGTTTAAGATCAACACATGATAAATTGTCTTAATCACAAGTTCTCTTGATATACACTAGTTTCTCTAATCACAGTTGCACATACACGCTAGTTCACTTTAGAGAAGTACCATATATAAATCTGTCTGGGAAATAAAATTATTGTTCTGATAATCCTAATTCACCTCCCCTCTCAGTATTAGTTCCAACAATTGGAATCAGAGCAGGTCCTTAAGAAGAAGCTTGATCGCTTGAAGGTAGATCTTTAAAGATGAATAATCACAAAGGCATGGGATCCATCAGACCACCAATATTCAATGCGAGAAAATTAGTATATTGGAAAATAAGATCCAGAGCCTATACAATTGCATGGAACCTATGTTTGGGAAATTGTGGAAGGGGGATATCAATTTCCAGCATCAATTCCCACAGACTCTGCAGGTAAGAATTTATACGAAACTAATGCCAAAGATGTCAATACATTACTAGGAAGTCTGTCAGAATCAGAACTTGTCAAGGTCATGCAACTCAGTACAACTAAAAAAATACGGGACAAAATCATTTAGAGCTACGAAGGAGACTCTCAGGTAAAATTTACTAAGCTTCAAATACTCAGAATTAAGAATGAAACTCTTAAGAGGCATAATTATGAGAGTATAGCCAGTTACTTTTTATGTATAGATGACATTGTTAATTGTATGAAGCATCTAGTTGAAGAAATAAAGGAAGTTACTTTAGTTGAGAAAATTTTGAGATCTTTGTCTTAATTTGAGTCAAAAGTGTCTACCATAGAAGAAAAATAGGACCTACAAATTATCACTGTGATTCAGCTTCATAGAATCGTAACTGCCTTTGAAATGAGAAAGGTAAGTCCATCAGATATGAGAGAAGCCGCATTTAAAGCATCAGAAAAGGGAAAATAAAATGAAGAGAACAATGAGTTAGGACACATTTCTGAAGAAGAGGATGAGGTAAATTTTGCCAAGAAGCTTCAACAAGGTTCTAGAAGGTTCAAAGGTTAGCTGCCTTTCAAATGCTTTGCTTGTGGTAGAGTTGGTCATTATGCTACCAAATTTCCTCATAAAGATAAATATGAAAAGGGGAAGGAATACGAAAAAGGAAATAGGAAACAAGTTGTGAATAGGAGTTACTATACGCATGAAGATAGTGATGGTTTATCTAATAGTGATGAATATGAAACTGCACAAGATTATAGACTTCTCATGGCTTATGACAATGATGATTTTTCAGATGAATTAGAAGAGGAAGACTTTCATGAAAAAATCACTAAACTCAAAATCTGTTTAGAAGAAAAGAATATGATCATAGATACTTTAACACACCAACTTGCTGAAAGAGAAAATCACAATGAAAATCTAGAATGTGAAATTGTGGGTCTAAGAAAATATCTTGAGAAGACAAAATATCTCAATCTTAGATTTGCTAAAGGATCATAAACTTTAAATGAAATTATCAAAGTTTAGAGTTCTCCTCTGATAAAGACAGGTCTAGGATATACTGACAAATCATCTCAATCACAGAAGTCGTCAACCTCCACCAGCAACTATCTTCATGCAGCAAAGACCAGTGAACAGTATATTGATCATCAACGAAGGCTTAAAACTAATTATCAGGTAAATCATACTCAATTTACTCCGAGGATGAATATCAATATAAGTCGCAATCAACAGGAAAATAATGTCGAAAGATTCGATGGTCGCATAAACTTTTTTAATGGGCAATGTTTTTCATTTCATAACTTTGGGCACAAGGTTCCTCAATGCATTGCTTACAAAACCATCATGACTAGAGAAGCACGAAATCAAATTAGTGTAACAAGAATCAAGAAAATTTCCTATAATAACTTTTATCCTCTTTAAAATGAAATATGATGCTCAATTTGTAACAACTTTGGTCATGAAGAATATGAATGCAGAAGAAAATTTCGGCCAACACTTCAGAAGGAGCAAACTCCATTAAATCACAAGAAATGGAAAGGGAAGGAATCTCAATGAGAAAGATGTAGTATAGCCGTGTATGTAGAAGGACAAGAAAATTAGTGGTACATCGACAGTGGATGCTCCAAACACATGACAGGTGATAAAGAGAAACTTCACCCATATAATGCTTTACAAAAATAAAAGAATGTCTCATTTGGAAATGACACTTCAGCTGTCATTAGAGGTAAAGGTTCTGTTTTCTTCAACGAAAAGGTTAAAGCTAGAAATGTTATGTATGTATATGGTTTAAAGCATAACCTGTTGAGCATCAGTCAAATGTGTGAACAAGGAAATGAAGTGGTCTTTCAATCAAATGGATGTGTTGTTCGTGAGCTTGATACAGGAAAGACCATGATGAAAGGTACATGAACTCCAAACAATTTATACATACTCAAAGGAGGACAACAACAATTCTATGTAAGACAAACAGATGAAAACTCACTGTGGCATAGAAGATTGGGACATCTAAGCTTCACTCAAATAAGAAAAGCATGCAGGCTCAAGGCAATTCATGATCTTCTATATATCAACATCCCATAAAATACCATATGAAAACCATGTCAAATTGGTAAGAAAACCAACGTTCACTTCACTGAAAATGAAGGGTCAGCAGGTAAGCCTCTTGCACTTATACATATTGATTTATGTGGACCAACAAGGAAAAAGTCGCCTTGTGGAGAAGAATACTTTATTTTGTTTATTGATGATTTTTTCAGAATGTGTTGGATAGGTATTCTAAAGCATAAAGATGAATCATTTGAAAATTTTAAAGCCTTCAAATATTTTTTTGAAAATGAATTAGATTGAAAATCAAATGGCTCATATCTGATCGAGGGGGATAATTCATTGTTAAGATAGTCTTCGGCAAAATCACATAACCAATCTTTTGTCGACGCGTTTCGAACCAACCAGTGTGGTTCATCGTTAGGACAAGTTGAAGAACCAATCCGGTTTAGCTAGATTAGATGAATTCTCTGACTTTTGTGAGCAACATGGAATAAAAAGGAAATTCTCCACTACAAGAACTCCTCAGCAAAATGGTGTGGTAGAAAGGATGAACAGAACAGTTCAACAAATGGCTCGAGCTATGAAAGATGAATCTGGAACTCCTGCAACCTTCTTGGGTGAAGCTGCATTTGCTGTCATGGCTATTCTCAACAAAGAAAATGTTTCGGTAAATAACACTCAAACTCCACATGAACTTTGGTATGGTAAGCCTCCTACTGTAAATACTTTAAAGTTTTTGGAAGCAAATGTTTTATCAAAAGGATTGATGAAAAACTTGGTAAGTTTGAACCCAAAGCAGACGAAGGTATTCTTCTTGGTTATTCTTCTGGAAGTAGAGGATACAAATGTTATAATAAAATAATTTGGAAAACTGTTGAAAGAAGTGATGTTATAGTTGATGAAGCATGCAGAAATCTAGAACAGATGAAATTAACCAACGAATATGACAATGAGGAAGATGAGTATTTCTTTCCTGCTTCAAATCAAAATGACATTGAAGAAGAAACCAATGAAGCATCAGAAGAAGATACAAAAAATAATGAAAAGACTCCATCTAGGTATGTGAAGAAGAATCATCCAGAATCTCAAATTCTAGGAGAAAAGGGGGCTAGTGCATAGACATGAAGAACTCTTACAAGGACCTCAAGCTATCTAGCATTACTATCCTCCACCCAACCTCAAAATGTAAATTAAGTTTGTAAAGATGAATGTTGGGTCAAGGCCATGGATGAAGAACTTGAGAAAATTGAAAAGAATGATACTTGGGAATTAGTTCCTAGACCTCATGATAAAAACATTATAGGAACCAAATGGAATTCAAGAACAAGCTGAATGGAAATGGAGAAGTTATTTGAAACAAGGCCATACTTGTTTACAAAGGGTACGTTCAATAAGAAGGTATATATTTTGATGAAACATTTGCACCTATTGCCCAACATGAAGCCATAAGGATGTTTCTTGCTCTTTCTAGTTTTTGGAAATTCAAAGTATATCAAATGGATGTAAAATCATGCTTCCTTAATGGATATTTAGAAGAAGAAGTCTATATTGAACAACCACAAGGATCCATCCTTTGAAATGATGCAGATCTCATGTGCAAGCTCAAAAAGGCTCTCTACGGTCTGAAACAGGCTCCAAGGGCTTGTATTACTACCTTGGCAAATATCTACAGCAACAAGACTTTACAAAAGTTTCTGCAGATAACAACAAAGATTGAAAATGATAAATTTCTCATTGTTATTGTTTATGTGGATGATATCATTTTTGGTAGCAATGAAGAATCCATGAGTCAGAATTTTTCTTCAGTAATGAAATAAAAATTTGAAATGTCCTTACTTGGTGAACTTACTTATTTTCTTGGTCTACAAGTTCAGCAAACAAAAGATGGTATCTTTCTTTCACAAACAAAATATCTCAAGCAGATCTTGAAAAAGTATGGAATGGAAGATTCTAAACCAGTATGTACTCCAATGGTAATAGGGTATAGTCTCATCTCTAATGATGAATCACCAGCAATAAAACAACCAACTTATACATCTATGATTGGAAGTCTGCTTTATATAACAAGTACCAAACCTGACATCATGAATGCAGTAGGAATTGTTGAAAGGTTCTAAGCAAATCCAAAGGAATCACATCTCTAGGTACTCAAAAGAATTTTCAAATATCTTCAAGGAACTCAGGAATTTGGACTATGGTATCCTAAAGATACATACCTTACTCTTCACACATAAACAGATGTAGATTGGGTAGGAAGTGTTGATGATCGAAAGAGCACTAGTGGTGGTGCATTTTATATGGGTTCCTGGTTAGTGTCTTGGTTAAGTATGAAGTAAAGTTCGATTGCCTTATCTACAATTGAAACAGAATATGTGGCTACTGCATCTTGCTGCACACAACTAATTTGGATGATGCAAACTTTGCAAGACATTCAGATCACATGTACTCTACCCATCTCCATTCTATGTGATAATACAAGTGCCATCAGTATTTCAAAAAATCCAGCCATGCACTCCAAGATGAAGCACATACCCATCAAGTACCATTTTATGTGAGAACAAGTTCTTGAACAAAACGTCAAATTGGAGTATGTTCCCTCCACAGAGTAGGTTGTTGATATATTCACTAAACCACTACCTAGGGAAACATTTGAATATCCCAGACAAAAGCTGGGAATAGCTACTGCATCATCCTATTGTTCAAACCTGTTTTTTAGTGGAAGGTTATTATACGTGGGTTCCATGAAGTATATTCGCATATACACGCAAGTTTCTATAGCTGAAGAAGCGTATATGTTTCTCTGATAGAAAAATAGTGGGTCAAACTCTACTATGGGTGTTGTGTCTGACTTTGATGATTGCAGTCTAATGATGTGCTTTGTTCATTGATTTTTATCTAACTAACAAAGATGCCTTGATGAATGACTTGTTGACAATGCACAGGTACCACAGGTTTAGGGGGAGCATTAGCCTTCACACACATTCTGCATTGTTGGCATTATGGTTTTTGAGTCCAGCTATAGCTTCATATATCTATACAATTTGTTTCTTAAGTCGTGTAAAGGTCTAGGGTGTGATATGACTTCTCATACATTTGAATGAGTCCTATTGGACAAATGATGTAATTTGTATCCCCACTTTGCATGGGATGGATGATGTAAAATTTATTGTATTTATGTCATGTATAAACAATTGGTATATCCCCACATAGTTGGGTGGATGAGTCAAATGTGGTGTATCCCCACTTGGTTGGGTGTTTGATATATGTATGAGCCATTGGTCATAATGAAGTCATACTCACTTAGTTGAGTTATAGAGTCATATTATTCTTTTGAATCATATCTCTGTAGACTCGACATGTACTCAGGGGGAGCATAATGATATCAAGGGAGGAAAGTTACTTGGTCCACCCTTTGCCATTGATGTCAAAGGGGGAGAGCATTTTGGTGTTAGGAATTTGGTGTTGCATGTTATCTATAATAGTTTCTACAACTTACATTGATCAGCACCATCATGGTTGCCATCAAGTCCAAAGGGGGATATTGTTGGAATTATGATACAGGTGTTGTCCTTGATGGCAACTCACTCACACGTCAATTCAGTTTTGGTTAAAGGCAACTCACAGTACAATAGGTATATTCAGAGGTAACAAGGTAGTGGTACAGAAGAACAGGAAGATGGATCTAAGGTCTACTGATGAGAATAAAGAAGGTAAAGGAAAAGGATGATGAAAAGAAATTTAAGGAAGCATACACAAGTCCACTTAGTCAAAATAGCGTATACATGCTAGTCCACAGAACAAAAAGAGTGTATATGTGTACATGCACTCCTACAGGAAGAAAAGCATGTACATGTTGGAAAACCAAGGTTTTGGTCCGCGATATTTTGTCCATGGTATTGACAGTAGGTATTTGGTCCAAGGTATTGATAAAGGATCTAACTATATAAGGAGGAGAAGATCAAAGGGCTAAAGTGACAAGGAATAAATATCTTTTGATGGAAAAGCAAATGTGAAAGTGTATGGACTTATAAGGAATACTTCTATCTAAAGTATATTTTATGTTGCAGTGGCTATGTTTGTGATTTGATCTGAAATACTTAGTGCACCTTGAATTCAATATTGGATCAGGATCATGAGACCTGAAATGACTTATTATTGAATGATCTGATATTGCACTTGATCTAATTATGTAAACCTATTTTGTTCTTTAAATATTGTGATCTCGTTTTGTTTGAAGTTCGGAAGTGCATCGAAGTTATGAAGTAAGTATTTGCAGATCTATACGTTGGTTATCTTTGGTGAGGTGTGTATATATGCTAGTTAAACTCTTCCAAGTAGAGTATGCAAAAGAAAATATTGACATTCAAGGATGACTGATCTATCACATCAGTGCTATTGTTTTACTTTTGTCTGTCAATGAAGTCTTCTTAGATCTCAATGTAAAATTGAGCAAGGAATTTGATATCTCATTAACTAATTGTATAAGTCAGAAGGGTGATCTCTGTTGCTGCCTGTGCAAAACTCTGTAATTAGACAGTAGATGTTCTATATATTACTAGTTGGTATAGACTTGATTTAGAAGTTTAATGTTCCAGTAATTTTTAAGGTATACACAGGTTTGATTACTAGAAGTAGCGTACACATGCAAGTTGGGTTCAGGAAAGTAGCATGTAGACTTTGATGCATGGTTTTTTAGGTTACAGCTGGTTCTGACTGATGATGTAGGTTTCTAGGTTCAACAAAATATTCTGGTGTTAGTGATCTGATTGTTCAGATTAACTGAATGTTGGTTGATGTAGTTTAAGTTTCAAAGTTTCTGATGGCTCCAATATGAAAACTTGATGGAACGACTCCTTCATGTGTATTGTTGTGTACGAGGAGCATTGAGTCTGAAAAATTATGAAATTTTGTCCCTAGAAAAAGAGAGAAGGTTGTAGCCTTCTGTAGGCGATGCCTATATACTAGTAAACTCATTGGCTAGTACAAGAGCTAGGGGGCTATAGCTCCCTTCCAGTAGAAGCTAGAAAATGACAGAAGGTTGTAGCCTTTTGCAGGTAGGTTCCCATGTACTGGTATGAGTCTGCACCATTACAAGATTGTAAACAGATTTTCTTATTATTAAAAGAAGACAGAGACAACAAGAGCAGGTGGTTTTCACCAGCATTGGGTTTCCACCTTAAATATTGGTGCTCATGTTTGTTGCTTATGTGTGATGCTTTATTCTATTTTTACTGCACTATATAATAAGTTATTGATGCACTGGTTTAAGATCAACACATGATAAATTGTCTTAATCACAAGTTCTCTAGATATACACTAGTTTCTGTAATCATAGTTGCATATACACGCTAGTTCACTTGATTGAAGTAGTGAAGATAAATTTGTTTGGGAAATAAAATTATTGATCTGATAATACTGATTCATCGCCCCTCTTAGTATTATTTCCAACATCAATTAATGTCCTATTGTTCCTCTCAAATACTCCATTTTGTTGAGATGTATACGGTACTGTAAATTGTTTCACAATTCCATGATGCGTGCAATATTTGATAAAATCTCCTGAAGTGTACTCACATCCTTTATCTGATCAAATAATTTCGATGCTCCTTCCTATTTCTTTTTAACCATATTATTGAATTCTTTAAAGTATTCAAACACGTCACTTTTATTTCCTATAAATTACACCTAGGTATATCTATTGCTATTATCAATAAATATAACAAAGTAATGTGGTCCACCAAATGACCTTGTTTATATAGAACCACATACATCAGTATGCACATGGAAATTTTCCCTATGTTATTTTCCTAGTGCATATCCTTCACATACAATGTGTTCACTTTTAATATTTGGAAAGGTGTCTACCATCATTTTCTTTTGTAATAACATTAGGTCATTATGATTAAAGTGTCCATACTTTTTATGTTAAAGTTATTCATTTGGCATGTTTGTCGATGCTAATTCTTGATGACCTTTCTTTGTTACATCCAACTTGTATAATCATTTGAATGTAGCTCTGTATATCCTTGACCACACAATGTGATTTAACAAATTCAACCTTTAGATGTTGATTTGTAATAGTAGGAACTAGAATTAAGCTCTTTTTTAATCCTTTAACATACATTACACTTTCAATTTGTTTTTCTTGTGCATTAGGTAGAGTAACCCTTATATCTCCATGCCCTTTAATTTCATGTGATCTATTATCTCTTAAATACATATGATCTCCCTTATTATTTTCATGATATGTATCAAACCAATCTCTTTTGCATGATATGTGAATCAAAACAAAAGAATTAATGAATGAGCCATTCTCATCATCAATTTATTTTGATAAAGAAACATTAAAGATAAACAATTTAAGATTGTGGAAATCATGACTCGTTGAATAATATCTATAAACATAATTTACTGTATGCATTATTTATCTAAATTTACCCAACTTTCTTTTCATACAGCTCTTAGCAAAATCACCAATTTTTTTATAGTAATAACACACATCATCTCTACTTGATTTGGCATTTGACCTTGGTGATGGTGTACATTGAAATAATTCATTAGATGAAATTTAAGCCTAAAATTCCCCATGAAATTTACACGTAATTTCCATTTCATAATATGTAAACCAATAAAAATGCTTTAAATTTAAAAAGAGGTACATGTAAATATGTTAGAGGGAAAAGGAGAAAAACTACATTTTTTACTTGTATTTTTAGCTTATCTCCTTATAGGTTTACCCAAATTTCAAATGTATATACTAGTTAGATGCGGAATTAAATTCCACATCAAATGAATACCCATTATGCATACTTTTTAGAATACTCACATTCAATTTGTATCAATGCGGGTATTCTCAAAAGTATGCATAATCGGTACTACTTGGATGTGGAATTATTTTCCACATCCAATGTGTGTCTACACTTGAAATTTCGGTAAAACAATAAGGAGATAAGCCAAAAATTCAAGTGAAAAACTAGTTTTGTTCTTTTCCCTCCAAAATTCATAACTCTTATTTTATTATTATAACTATTATTTTATTATTTTTCCCTAGGAGGCTACTTTTAGCCTGAAATTCCTTCTGATGTTACTTGTGGCTTTTTGGCTTGTTTTTCTCCTAATGTTTTCCTTTGAAAGAATGCTTCCCTTTAGTACCAATGCTAAATCTGAATTAGGAGATTTCTAATTAAGACTTATTCTCCATTCTTCTTCCTGCATAAGTATACCGGTAAACTCATCAAACATAAGAGCCTTCTCTCTAGCTATAAGACTAATAATGAAGATTTGATATTCATCAAGCATCTCATTTAATGTAACAATAACCAAATTTATACCGGATATTGTCTCACCAATGTCACCATGTTTGTCTTTCAGCTCCTTAAGTCTAGAAATAAAATTACTCATGTTTTCATTTTCTTCCATATTAATCGAAAGAAGCTTACTTTTTAGATATCATATTATGTTAGTGGTCTTCATCTAATACGAACCTTTGAGAGTGTCCCATGTATCATTTGATGTATTTCATTCTTGAATGTAAGAGATACCGTTGTCCTTAATGGACATACTCAAAAGCACCTTCGCTTTGTTCTCCCATCGCTCCCAATCTTGAATCGCGGTAGCTATGGCTTGAGGGGGCTCTGAGTTGTCTTCACCTCTAGACATGATTGTCTATATATTTTTTCTTTTCGTCAAAGTATGGAGCTCAAACTTCCAATTTACATAATTTTCTCCATCTAACTTATTAGAATCAGACTCAGCTAATACATTTTCCATTATACTTATGCTTATAAAATAACTCAAAAATAAATCGTCAAATACCTATAAAAAAACTTCAAATTTATTTGACTAAGCTTCACAACTCAACAAAGTGGCTCCTGTTTTTGTTCATTTAAGTTCCCACCTTGTATTGCATGTTAATGTCACTCTTTTATACTAGTCTTTTTCCTAAGAGATAAGACAAAAAAATTCCCAAATACAAAAATAAGTAGTCCTTTCCCAAATTGATACAAATGGCTGCCTTTGTAAAAACAACTCTAGAATTAGAGGCATCATGGAGTGCATACTGATGAGCCCAAAAAAATGGATAATTATTTGGGCTCATTGAACCTCCTAATTCGACTTAATCTACCATTCCCATTAGTTTATTGCATGTTTTTTATTATATTTATGTTAATAGAGTGAATTGGGTTAGTCATTATGCCAACAAGTCTAATGGGTGTTTTGTGTAGCCTTTTCGGTCAATTTGGAGACAAAATTGAAGGTTTTAATGAGCATTTGGCAGCCAAATTCGTGGGAGAAAAAGGGAGAGGATTTGTAGGAAGGTGTCCCCTTCATTTATGGGCCCTTACCTCGAATTATCCACCATCATCTCGGAGTTCAAGGGCCACCAAATCAATTAGCGCAAGGGCAGCCAAGCAAGTCAAGTAGGACTGCTGTTAACTCCATGTTTTGGGCAGTCGAGTCCCTAAAGTCTAGGAGGACTGTTGGGGTCCTCAATTTGTATAAATAAGAAGGCTTAGGGTCTCATTTTGGTTAGCTAGTGGTTATCCATTTTGTAGCCAATGGTTAGTCATTTTGTAGGTAGAAGTTAGCTAGTCTATAGTTCGATTTTTAGGCAGTAGATTAGCTTTGCTTTCAGCGCATTTTCAAGTTTCCCTTGTGGACAATTTTGATGTAACTCTTCTTTTCTTGCTCAATAAAGATGAATCCAGCTTTGCACCAGCTCCAAATCTCTCTTAGGAGGATGTAGCTCTTGGGGTTGGGCCCATCTCAAGCGCCCAATACCTCCTTTGTTTATCTTTATGTGTTTTTGCTGCATTCTTAGAATAAAATCTGCTAATTATATTTAAATCTTGATTTGTTATTTAGATTTCTTTTGATGGTTAAAGTAGCTTCTCATGTTTAAAATAGATTGGTAGGATAATAACAAGAAAAAGGCTCCAAAACAGGGTCAGCAAACAATTTTGGTTTAACCTCTTCCTTATTGGATCAGGGGCTGGAGTTGGAATAATCGTGCTGTCCCAAACAAAAACACTAGTTTGCTTTACCATGCAATCCTTAGTGTGTTGTTTTCATTTGTAGAGGTTGGTTACATGTTCAGATATTTGAATGCTTCATTTCATAGTTAATATACATGGTTTCCTTGCAAATAAAGCTGTTGTCTATTCTCGTTACTGTTAGCCAGATCATATTAGGGTAGCATAGCTAGATCTTTGTTTTCTTGCATGTCTTTGTTGGTTCAGTTGGAAACACAAATTTCAGAGCACCTATACCACTTCTCTATCTACCCAGACTCCCTCAAACACATCTTCTCCATCTCCTAACTTGGTTTCTTGCCTCATGTTGCCACATTTCCCTCAGAACCCTACCTTTTGTGTAGCATTATTCCAGCCTTCTTGGAACAAGTCCAGCCATCTACACCTTCTCCTCAACTCCATCCTCCAAGTCTTGAACTCCCCTACACCCCTATTTCACCTCCATACTCATTCCTACACCTTTTTCCCTCCATCCATGCTCCAAAATTCCATTACTAAACATCTTGTAGAAAAATTACATAACATCCTGTAGAACCCCTGCAGACTTCCTGTAGAAGCTCATAAACGCGGTTTCTTGGTAGCAAAACTTTGTGAAACTCTCTGGAAGGGTGTTAGGTACCCCTTAGGCCCTCTCTGAACCTTCCTGACCTCTTCCAAGCATTTCGCCTCCTCGATCCACCTCTGCACAGTAAAAAATAGTTAAAAGCACATGCATGATAATTCCAACAACTTAATCAAAAATACAAAAAGATGTTTCCTTCAGATAGTGATAACTTAGACACATGCATTTTACCTTCCTAGAATTCAATGGCATCTCTTTCAGTAGCTTGCATTCTCTCCTTTGCATCAGTAGGACTAGCTGGTAGAATTAGGGTTTGCTAGGGTTTGCGTTTCTTTTTGGCTTTCAGTTTCTTTCCGCAAGTAGATTAGCTTCCTTTGAGTTAGCTTTCGTCCATCAGTTAAAAAGATTCTTCTAAGAGCTCATAGAAGTTGGCTTGAGCCCCTAGCGGACTTGTGCTAGATGACCAAGTGACAGCTGCGGCAAGAGCTAGTACTTGTGCATACAGCACCGTCACTTCCAAGTTTGTTACGAACTACCGGGTTGATAAAATTAAAGAAGGGAGTTCCAGGAGTTGTAGCATTATTGCTACAATACTGGGGCCCACCATCTTTTTGGCGCCGTTGTCGGGGAATCGTCAGAGTATTGGTGGTTGCCGTTATTCTTCTATTTTCTACTACAACCTTCTGCTAACTAGTTTATTTCATTTCCATTATGCAATTTCGTTTCTGCAAAAGTAGATTAGCATTTCCCGCTTTCATAGATTAGCATTTCAATTCCGCAATTTCATTTCTGCAAGCGTAGATTAGCATTTCAATTCTGCAAGCGTAGCCTAGCATTTCATTCCTGCAATTTCATTTGAGCAAAATAGATTAGTCCTTTCCTGCTTTCATTTCAATTCCGCATTTTCATTTCAGGGAGATAGTTAGCTGCAGTTCAATCTATTTTAGTTTTTGCAGGTACAAGTAGAAAAAAACAAGAATCAACCAAAAAGAGTTCCTTTATTGTCTTGTAGGAGTAGAGATAAGTTAGAAAAATGTTTGCATAACACCCCCACTGCTTCACACAGCCAACCTTCTCTCTTCTTCGATGGCTGTGATTAAAGAACCCTTAGGTGGACAACAAGACATATTTGAAGAACCTTAAGGGAAGAAGAAGAAGAAAACATTCCTCTGGAGCAAATGGCTACAAATAGAAATGTTGGGAGCAGTACCTTATCCAAAAACGAATTTGAAAATCAGATGGAAGATTTCAAGAGTGATATGAGGCAGTTTCTTGCCATGCAACCGGATACCTTGCGGATCCAAAAGAAGCAAGAAGAAGCCAAGAGGGCTTTGGCCATTTTTTGTCCTAGGTGCACTAGAAAGCATCCTAGGAACGAATGTCCATTGTACTCCATAGAAGTGTGTTTTGTATGTGAAGAATACCATCCTACAGATCAGTGCCCTTTCTTACCCAGAATCAAAGCTGCATATCAGAGAGCCAAAGGAACCACTGAATCACTCTATTATATGAACCAAAGGAGGCCACATGGACCTAGATCTTACTAGCAGGAACTGCAAGGGACATCCGAGACCTATTATGACCCCTATCAAGCCACTTTCATGCCTTCTTGGGGTCCTGTTGTGCTCTACAACAACCCCCCATTTCATATCATTTTCATTTATAAATATTAACATATGAAATGGGTCCCTTTAAAGATTAATTGGTATCAATACTTCTATAGTTCAAAAGGGTCTGATAATCAAATGAGCTCATTTATTTAAGCCTTTCGAATAACCATTTTTCAACAAATAAAACAATCTTTTATTATTGCGATAAAGCGATCGCAAGATCGCATATCGCAATAACATGGAAAACGCATATAAATGTCACATTGGTCTCTGCCGATGCGATTTCTCTATCGGCGATCGGCAATACTCCATACACATCTTAAAAACACACATAACATAAGCTCCGACGCGACGCGATATCGGCGATCGGCTATCAACGATACTTCGTATGTGGTCAAAGCATCTTAAGTCATTTACTCCGATCCGATGCAATTGCGCAATCGGCAGTCGGCAACATCCCATGCACATTAATAAGGCGCCCAGGCCTTACCCCCGATGTGATGCGATATCGGCGATCAGGGAATCGGAAATTCACTCTAAATGCACCTTGTTATATTTCTTCACACTAATCCGATGCGACGTCGCAATCGGCGTTCAGGAGGATCCTATGCTTATGATTATATAATACCTATTCTCCTAAAGCGATGCGACATCGCTATCGGCGATCGGAATTTCAAAAAAGCATAGCTTGTAGATCTAAAGTATTATTGATATCCGATCGATAGAACGCGGATTTCGAAAAAGTCATTAAATGGAGGGATAAGGTGATGTATTCGTATTTAAACTTTTGCCCCTTCGATTAACGATCACCTGCGCTCAACTGCCAAAATATCCATTGCACGCTTAAGGGAGTCATTCAGCCGGATAACGGTGTAATAAGCATTTAAAGGATGACAGGTTTTAAACGGCCAATTAATGAGATCATAATTCTTAAAAATATTTCCATAGATTGTGTCCGCGCCCATTTTCTAAAGCTAAATCCCTTATTACACACCTATGCTTATGTTCTCATCACTTGCAAGTTTTTATTGATATGTCTGTATTACGCACATTTGTCTCCCTGTGCAGAATTCATCCGAAAGAGAAAACTCAAACAAGATGGGGAAGAAATCTAAGAAGACCGCGGGTTCAGCTACTACATCAGTTGCAGGACAAGTTGCCGCAGATAAAAAGAAGGGCTTGATATCAGATACTACATGCACGGGTCTTACCAGAGCTACATTGCAAGGCACGTATAATCTGATAGAAGCCGAACAACCAGTGGTAACAGTGACGGAAGCTACTGCGGATCCTACTCACAAGTCTGATTGCACTCTCAAAGATTTAGCCGACTCTTTCCTTCACAGGATAGTGGCCAGAGAACAGATTCTCCCCTACACAGACGTCGTGCGATGGGCAATTGAGGAAATTCCAATCGTCGACAAAACTTTTAACACCAGAGATGGGAGGATTTTCGGATCGTTCAAGCCAGAGCATCTAAGGAAAATGTATCATTTGCCTGAGCCAGAGAAAGTGTATAACAAGACGTTCTTGGAGAAATTTGCAAATGATAATGAAGTGGAATCTGAACCCATCCGGGATTGGAGGCAGAATCCAGCCAAACACAAGCACGAGTCTTCTGGTAAGTACTCAGTCGATTCTTTGGCTTCTCCCTATTGCTATGTGGGGATAATGATGTGTAGGCTATGGGAATTACATGACTCTGCTAACTTTACCATAGAGATGGTTCCTCTAATGGAAGCAGCAGTAAACAACACAATTATGGATTGGGCCACTATTCTCTCTGATAAGCTAGCCGTAGCTGTTCGTGATTTTAGAGCTAATTTTGTTGTCACTGAAAGGAAAATTCCCCCGTTTTATTACAGTGCATATATTTTAGATACATTATGTTTCAATTCTGAGTTTCCCGTCCTCGGTTGGAGGTGGACTGCCCAAGACCCCTCACCCATTCATATATACCACCAGAAATTGTGGAAATCTTCTTACAAGCACCATTTGTACCAAATCTGCAATGGCTTTATGGTTCCCATTCATTATTCTATTTTTGATAAGCCCATTCCCAGAATCTCCTATCTATCTTCCTTTGATTTACCGGCGATAGCGAGTTGGTTTGGAGAAGAGAGATTAACCTACATTAGGGTTTTCGGCAGCCAAGCCAATCCGCATGTTCTCCCTTTGTATATTCCAGATAAACTGCTAGCAAGAGAAATCGCCTATCAAATTATGGCAGAGAGTACTACATAGACTCTCAAGAAAGAAAAGAAGAGGGGCTGGCCCCCTTTTCCCTTGAGAATTGGTGTCTATACTCTGCATGATCTCAAACATGCAGAAAAGGAAGCCACAAAGATTCAGTCCTTAACCCTAGCCACTATCCCAAATAGGCTATATGATCCAAAGAAAAATGCCTATACTGCATTGGAACAGGCCAAATTAACAAAATTTGACCATCAAGAAGATTGGTTTGACGACCTATTCGTTTCAGTCGAAACAATAGGTCAAGCTAAAGAACTTGCTCGATTGAAGTATAATGATGAATGGTTAACTGAGTTCAATAAACTTAGAGAGCAGAGGTTGCAAACTCTGCCTCTAGATTTACTGGCAACAACCCCAGCGACGTCTTCAAGCGAGCCTGGTCAGCAACAGTCAAGCCAGCCTCCTGTTATAAAAAAAATCAGAAGAAGCAACAGGAGGAAAGTCAGAGAAAAGAACAAGCGGAAAGGCAAAAGAAAGAACAAGCAGAGGAACAACAGAAGAGGGAACAAGACGAGAAACATAAAAAAGAACTGGCAGATAGGCAGAAAAGGGAATAAGAAGAAAAACAGAGGGAAGAGCAAGAGGAAAAGCAGAGGAAAGAACAGGAAAAAGAGCGGAGCGAGTCCCAAGCCGAGAAGCAGAAACAAACAACCATTGATCCCGAATTGCTCCAACAGTGGAAGCAATTTGACTCTATTATCAGTGAAATGGAATGTTCCAAAGATACGGACACCTCCAAAACAAATGATACACAGGACATAACTTCTCCTCAGGTTCTAAGTGGAACCAGCGGCCCACCCATTTCCAAGGATGTTGAGGTAATTCCTAAAGACCCTTCTGATCAAATCGTTCTCCAGGTGGAAGATATTCCTCTCTTGGATGTTTTCTACAGCCCAAGTCATAGAGCAGTTGTAAAGCGATCAAGGAAAAGACGAAGGACTGATCAACCTTCTATCTTTCCAGAGAAAACAGTCACGGGTGATGTAGTATGGAAGGAGGAATTGGACCCCTCCGATGACCTAACAAAGCTGTCACAGTATGCATGTGCCTATTCTGCAGCGACTATCAACAAGGCATCGGAGGTAAGTCTTCTACTGAAGACTAAGGACCAAGAAATTTTTGCACTACAGGCAGAATTGACCGAGACAAAGCAGAAGGCAGCGCAAGAAGAGGAGCAGTTGCTGGTACAACAACAAATCAATGATCAATTAACCCAGCAATTACAGGAAGAGAGGCAGAGGATCGACCAAAACACGATCCAGAAACAAAAAGAATTATCGGAGGCATTGGCACAGTTGAGGACAGCAAATGAGCTGATGATGAAAACGAAGGACGAGCAAATAGCTCAATTGTCATCACGGCTCGAAGTCATAAAGGGCACCCAAAAAGTGGAGGATTTCAGAGCAGAGGCATCACAAATAAACAGTGCGTTAATATCACAGATTAGGCTCCTATGTAATCAACTCACTGAGGCAGAACCATTGTGCGAGCTAACTACATCAGTATGTTAGCAAGTAGAGAAGGCCAGGAGTGAGTTAGACCAAGCTGAAGAAACCATAATCGCATATCTTGATTGGAAAGATTCTGATGTGGGAAAAGCAGCGAATTTGCCTAGAATCCAAGAAACATACAAGGACATACTCTTTACAGAATGGCACACTCAAGTGATGAAAGCAGACAGGGCGGCTTCAAGATGTAAATTAACTGCCAGCAATATGGTTGATCTGATCAACAACACCCTCTACTTGGCAAACATGATCTCCCAGTGTACACCTGGAAGCATAACAACAACAAATATGATTGAGCAAACAAGTTATCCTGACTTAGAGGAGAAGGGGAGATTAATCGCTGGGGTTAACACTTTGACTTTCGATGCATATTGGCTCTTTCTGATCAAGCCACACACACAAAGGTCTACCCTCAAGTGTTTAAATGATGCACTCGGGTGTATAATTCCCGATATTCAAGATGCCACATACGCTGCTCAACTCAGTTCACGCCTCAACAAACCGCCTGAAGTAGAGCCAATGCTAGCGATAAGTCAGCTCAGATTTAAAGGCAAAGAGCCTACCTGATGAATCATTGCCGCCGATTGCCAGATCGCTCCAGGAAATACGATCAATATTTATTGATGCCAATTATGTAGGATTTTTGTTTATTAGATATTTAGATTAGTTTAGTATTTATAGACCCTTTCATTGTTTTGGAAAGGGTCGTAAAGTTTTGTAACAGACTTAATAGACTGAAGTTTGCACTATTGTGCTTCAGTCAATATTCTTTTATGAAACTGGGCTAATTGTTCTTAATTTAACAAGGAAGCTTCTTTATGCAATTGTGCACTATTGTCGTTGTTGAGGATGTTTTTGTGTTGAAGGAAGAACTACAAATAGCGATTGATATTTGGGAGTGTCAAGCAGCTCATATGGTATTTCTATCTATGTCTGAATTCGTTCCTTTTATATGAATTGTTATGTGATTATTCTTGCTATTGTTGATTATATGCATGCGCTGTAACAACAGATCTTTATTCATTCCACTATTGGATGTTTTACGATGTGCCCTTCCTTTCAATCATGCATGTGATAATGATATAAATGATAAAGTGTGGTAATTTTATTTTAATCGCTCTGTTTAACTATTTAGGCACAACAATCTTGAATGAATTAATATCTATGCCTTAAAGATGGAGTCATCTATATGCCCATCTTTAGACACAGACCACCTAACGCCATGCTTTAGAGCTCAATAAGTCCCCGGGATAGATCATAGTTATTATATTCTTACTGATAATTTTAGTTATCCGCTCGTCGCTAGCATAGTTTATAATCACCCATCCATCCCATTTATTCACTTCTGGGAAACTGGTCCCATTATCCCCAGTCGGAGCCACTATTCCAAATGGAAAGGGAGTTGTACTAAGGTACGGACCGGGTGGTTATCCCCGATGTTGTTGCAGCGATTTTCGAGGCATCAACATTTTTGGCGCTAGAAGGAGGGCTACCAACTGTGAATGGCACATAAGCCAAAACCTATAAGCCATTCTAGCAGTAATTCTCCCTCCGAATCCCCTCGATCTTCCCATTTACATACTAGTTCGCCGGTATCCAAACAAGGTGAAGGGGAATCAACTACCACTGCTCAAACCCATCATACTCCAGAACAATTGAGTCTTGAATCACCTGAAGTCCAGTCTCTAATCCATAAACTTCAGAGCTTCTCGATTTCACCACAGAAATCTGAGGTATCACAAAGCAGTGCGACTTCGCAGTTCAATTTAACTCATCCTCTCACCAGACTTCAGAGCGAAAAACTCGGTATTGAACCCACTGAGTTCCCTTTACCCAAAAGGAAAAAGGCGAAGAAAATTACTGAAGGATCTGATAGTGAAGAGCTTTCATCCACGTCCTCCATTGCATCTTCCCCTCTGCAAAGTCAACCATCCACTTCCCCATTACATATTGTCGTTCACCAAGGATTAGAAGCTTCAACATCCCAACCTGTTCACTCCTCATCATTAATTCCTTCCCATACATCTGGAATTCCAACAGTAGTATCAACCACTGTTGCTATTATAATGGCAGACCCATGGACTAGGCCAGGTGCAGTCAACATGCCTGCACCATTGCATCCTCTACCAGATGCTCCTGAAAAATGGCTACCTAAATTTAACCCAGATGACGGGACCCAGGCTGAAGAACACATTAATAATTTTATGTTAGCAGTTAACTTGAAAGGAGTGACAGAACAAGATGTTGTCGTAAGACTCTTCCCTTACACCTTGCAAGGATCAGCAGGATCCTGGTATTTTTCCTTACCCTCTGGTTCAATTACCAGTTGGAACACTTGCCAAGAGCAGTTTCTTACCAAATATGGAGATGATAGGTCCTTAGCTACTTTAATAAACGACCTCTCCAATCTGAGAATAGAGCATAGGGAACCAATAAAGGAATTTAACGCTAGATTTAATAAACTCCTGAATAAAATCCCTACAGCTTCCAAACCAAGTGAACAAATTCGAAGCGAATGGTATATTACCACCCTACCTGCCAACATAGCCATTTTTGTGGATAGGGCTGGGAAACCTACCTTAGCTGAAAACATGAGAGAAGCACTTGCTGTGGAAAAGCGCATCAATGCTCTAGAGAAGAAAGCTGCTTTGGAAGATAGAAAAGCCAAAAAAGTCTCATTTAAAGAGGATTCCAAGAAGAAAACCCCAAAATACCCATACGACATGGAGGGTTTGCAAATGGTCCTGAAAACTTTGTCGAACGAAATGGTTGAAATAAAGAAGCAGGTGGCCGAAACCTCAAACAAAAGACCATTTAGGACTTATAAGAAAACTGAAACAAAGCCACCGAATGTCATATCTAACGCAGATTCAGAGCAAGAAGAAGAGGAAGAGGAAACAACCTCACAAACTGATGATGAAGAAGAAGTAGCTGAATGCCACGGAATGTGGGATTTTATACTCCCCAACTCTGATACCGAGAATGAAGAAGAAGCCTTTCCGGTTACTACAAGAAGTAAAAGTACTTCTGAACCTCCCCAGGCAACTTCAAAGAAAAGGAGTGCAGGTGCTACCACAACAAAGGAAAAAGTTCCTCCAAAGAAATCACCTGTAGTAGTTCCCCAAAACCAGCCTTCAACTTCTAACTCTCCTTCAACATCTAAAACATTAGTGGTATCCGATTCAATGGAATATAACATTGTTGATGACATGAAGAAAACTAAAGCAAACATAACTATGTTTGAACTTAGTAAATTAAAACATCAGCAAAAATTACTTCTTAAAGAATTGAATGATGTTCCCTCTACACCCCTTCCTAGTGCAAAAGCTGCTAATGATTCAGGCCAACCTCCTCCAAGTATGGTTGAAGCTACTGATTCAGTTCTAATCGGAGATAGATATAATTCTCATACTCCACCCTTCCTGCTGACCTATGAGATTTATAACAGAAACCTGCACAACAGTTTAATTGACTCAGGGGCATCATCCAACATAATGCCAGCTTCAATTTGCTCTAAACTGAACGTTGAACCCCAGAAGTCTGCCATCCATATTGTACAGTTGGACAGGACCAAAGTGTAGGTTGTGGGAGAAATTAATTCCGTAACTATCAGGTTGTCTGCCGATCCCAGAATTGTTCAGAGGATTGACATCCTAATAGCTGATATACCTGAATTTTACGGTTTAATTCTATGTAGGGACTGGTCCGAGAAATTGCATGGGTATATTTCCACCGATTGGTCACATATGTGGCTTCCCTACAAGGGAAAGCCAAATCAAATAAGGATCGATCGAGAGAAACACATGACCCATACAGTTACTGAATTTGAGCAAGAAAACCAACCTGTAGCGTTCAACAATAACATTTTGGGGAATTATTCGTCAGAGTCATTCTTTGGCAACTTTGTTGCCCAACCATCTCCTTTTTCAGTCAATCATTTTACATCTCAGATTGAAAATTTTTCACAAACTGATAAGTCTAGATGTTTTAATGATGCTGAGGAAAATGTAAATACTTTTGTTAATACTTCTTTATTTTGGTCTTTATATTTTGATGGCTCTAAGTCCAGCGAGGGCTCAGGAGCAGGTTGCATTTTGGTTAGTCCACAAGGAGAAAAGACAATGCTGTCTTGTAGGTTAGAATTTGAATGCACTAACAACACAGCCGAATATGAAGCTTTAGTCCAGGGATTATATAAAGCAATCGGCCTTAAAGTGCAATATCTAAAAGTATTCAGCGATTCAGAAATTATTGTTAAACAGGTGAGGAATTCAATTCATTGTCTTTCAAATCACCTCAAGCATTATCAATCGCTAGTACAGGATCTTACCTCACACTTTTCAGCATTTAACATTTCCTCCATTCCTAGGTCGCAAAACTCGGCAGCCGACCTACTAGCCAATGTAGCTTCCAAGCTTCTACCTTCTGAAGACTACAACCTTGATAGATTTTCTGTAGAATTACTTTTTAGGCCTTCAATTACCGACAATGTCACTAATTGGAGAGTATTTAACCATGATGAAGATATTTTGCAATTCCTAACTTCTGAAAAGTCCTATGACGATCAAATTATTGAGGAAAATGATCATGATCTACAAATGAAGGAAACACCTCAGGAAAATTCAATTCCTAAACTAGTGGTAAAGCTCGAAGATCTTTATGATATCAAAGACAGGTTTAAACCTGTAATCAATGCAAAGCTCCAAAGTTCTACCCTTAGGTTTGAATTGATAAATCTAGGTACTGACCATGCTCCTCAAAACATCAATTTAGGACTAGGACTTTCCTTGGAAGAAAAGGAGGCATTCATCAAACTGTTAAGAAAAAACAAACAGGTCTTTGCTTGGAAGTATGATGATTTGAAGACATATGATACATCTATTATCCAACATACCATTCCTATGCTTCCTGATCAGAAACCGATTCAGCAGAAGTTAAGAAAAATACATCCAAATTTAGAGAGCCAGATAAAGTCGGAACTTAACAAGCTCTTGAAAGCCAAGATTATTTTTCCTGTCCAACACTCAAACTGGGTCTCTAATATGGTTCCAGTCAGAAAGAAAAATGGCGACATTCGAATTTGTATTGATTTCAGAAATTTAAACAAAGCGAGCTTGAAAGATAACTTCCCATTACCTACTATGGAGCAAATACTCCAATCAGTAGCAGGCTCTGAATTGATGTCCTTTCTTGATGTATTCTCAGGATATAACCAAGTTCTGGTTCATCCTGATGACCAACTTAAAACCACATTCAGAACAAAATGGGGAACATATGCGTATCAGAAAATGCCTTTCGGACTTATAAATGCAGGAGCGACATTCCAGAGAGCTATGGATATAGCCTTTAGAGGGTTGATTAATCGAACAGTAGTCGTCTATGTAGACGATATTACTGTATTTTCTAAGAAGAGGTATAATCATTTGGATGATTTAAATCAAATATTTCAGCGTTGCAAAAGGTATGGTATTTCTCTGAACCCAAAAAAGTCTTTCTTTGCTCTTGATCAAGGAAAACTCTTAGGTTTTATTGTATCCAAAGATGGCATTTATATCGATCCTGATCGGATCAAGGAAATTTCTGAAATCCCTTTCCCACACAATAAAAAGTCGATGCAGTCATTTTTAGGCCAGATCAATTTTGTTAAACAATTTGTTCCAGATTTTTCTCAAATTATTTTACCACTTCAAACAATGATCAAGAAGAATTCAGTCTTCAAGTGGGGATCAGCAAAAAAGCAAGCTTTTGATGTAATCAAGCAATCAATAATCAATGCCCCAGCCTTGAATACTCCAAATTTTTCTAATCATTTTACATTGTATACCATTGCATCCGACGTGTCTTATGCTGCAGTTCTCACGCAGCCAAATGCTCACAATTTGGAAGCACCCATATCATTCTTCTGCTCAAATCTTCAGGGTGCCGAATTGAATTACTCTGATGTAGAAAAACAAGCCTTTGTTGTTTTTAAAGTAGTCAAACATTATAAACCCTTCCTTTTGAAAACCCACACAAAAGTGATAGTTCCTTTCCCAGCAGTTAGGCAACTATTAATCCAAAAAGAGCTGGGTGAAAAAAGGGCAAATTGGGTCACAGCGCTTCAAGAGTATGACTTAGAAATTAGGCCAGCAAAGATTGTTAGGGGCCAAGGTTTTTGCAGGATATTGGCAGGAGCATCCAACATTCCAGAATCAAGCGATACAGATCAAACTCAAGAAATTAATCAGATAAGTGTTATTGATTCTGGATCTCAATATGCAGATTTAATCTTTTATTTAAAGAATGGTTATGCACCTCCGAATTTGTCTTACAAAAACAAAAGGGCCATTAGGTTAAAAGCGAAGAATTTTACAATCATTGATGATGTGCTTTTTAGGCAGAATTATGATTCTATCTTGTTAAGATGCCTTGAGAAACCTGAAGCCCAAAAGGTTTTGCAGGAGTTACATGATGGACCAGCAGGAGGACATTTCGGAGCTGACACAACAGCTCACAAAATTATTCATGCTGGTTACTATTGGCCTACTCTGTTTAAAGATGCCCATGAGTATGTAAGGAAATGTCTCAATTGTCAAACTACTAGTGGAAGACAACGTAAACCAGCTTTCCCTATGCAACCAGTCAACATTGAACAACCATTTGAGCAATGGGGATTGGACATCATTGGGGAGATTACTCCACCATCTTCCAAACAGCATAAGTATATCCTTACTGCTACCGATTATTTTACTAAGTGGGTTGAGGCAATCCCTTTAAAGACAACAAATTCTGAAGCAATCATTGAATTCATAGATCAATTCATTATTACCAGGTTTGGTGTCCCAAATGCTCTTGTTTTTGATAATGCATCTTACTTTTCAGGCAATGCTATGTTTGATTTTGCTATTAAAAGAGGATTTAAGTTAAAATATTCTGCTAATTACTATCCCCAAGGAAATGGTTTAGCGGAATCTACTAATAAGAATCTGATTAAAATCATTAAGCAAACTATCGAACAAAATCAGAGAAATTGGCACAAATCCTTAGTGTTTGCATTATGGGCTGATAGGATAACACTGAAAGCTTCTATTGGAACTTCTCCGTTTAATCTTGTATATGGAAAAGAAGCAATCATACCCACAAATCTTGTTATTCCTTCTTTAGCCCTAGTACAGTTTCTTGAGGAAACTCCTTCCTCTTCTATTCAGTTTAGACATGACCAGATTCTAAAATTAGAGGAGGAAAGAGAAAAAGCCAAGATTATCCATGCCAAACATCAGCAAGTCATCAAAGCAGCTTTTGATTCAGTCTCGTCCGGTTCAAAACAATTCCAAGTCGGTGATTTAGTTCTGAAATGGGACAAAGCCCATGAGGACAAGGGTAAGCACTCCAAGTTCCAGAAGTTGTGGCTTGGACCATTTCAGATCTATGAGAAGATAGGCCATTCAACCTTTATATTGCAAGATTTATCAGGTTTGAGAGATTCTCTCCCTGTTAATGGCCTTATCTTGAAGAAATTCTTTAATTGAGGAGGTAACCCCTTCTCCTTTCATTTCAGTAGGATTTTATAGTTTGTAGGATTTTTAGAAAATAAGGTTGTCAGATATCTTCCATTGACCTTTTGCTGTGTTTGAAGAAGTTGTCTCACAGGAGTAGTATGAATATTTTCTTTTAAATAGAACTCATAACCACAAGGGATAATTTCTAGGAAATTAGATATCTTTGTATTCTGAAACTACAATCCAACTTTTGTAAACTCCTCTCAAAACATAGAAGTTCTGTGAATCATTTTCTGTTTTTAAATTGGTCTCCAAAGGTTATCCATACTAAGATAGAAGCTAATCCAATTCCAGCACCTTCAACTCTTGACCTGTCATCCATTCGCTCTTAAGGAGAAGATTGTTCACCCCATTCACTAAAGTTTATGATTACTCAGAGTGTAATTCTAAAATATAAGAGATTAAAGATAAGAGGTCTTATTACAAGCCTGCTTACCATGCTCATAGGAAAATAATTTGACTGACATTACCAATACTGCATATCAAAACAGGGTAATCGTCTGAAATTACAAGACAAGGGGTCTCATCACGAGCCAGCTTGTTCAGTTAGATTACTACCAGTGAATGGCATTGTCAACAACTGGCCACCAAACCAGGACAATGGCTTTTTATCTTATCAATAACAAAGAAGAAAAAGGAAATGAAGTAAAAAATATGAAATCATATTTTGAATTCATTCTGTTAATCACACTCTTAATTGGATGGGACAATGGACAATCACATGGTTAAAAGGTATCCCTGTCGAGACTATAAACGTTTGCTGGCAGCAGAGGCTCTACCTATGACAGAAGAGCTCATTTTAAAGGCTGATTTGGAAAAGTTTTCTGTTTTATCATTATAAACCAATAAAGGCCTATTTTAAAGCTTAAAATGTATTCATTTTCTTAAAAAAGGGAGGAAGATAACAAAATAATTTCACTTTATTCGGAATGCATAGATATCTAGTTATATTAGAATTTTCCCCTTCTGATTGAGACTCTTTTTGAAAAAAGCTTAAATGTTTTTATCAGTTCCAAAGATAACTGGTTCTTCCAGCGAATCGCCAATTGTTGTGCTCTACAACAACCCCCCATTTCATATCATTTTCATTTATAAATATTAACATATGAAATGGGTCCCTTTAAAGATTAATTGGTATCAATACTTCTATAGTTCAAAAGGGTCTGATAATCAAATGAGCTCATTTATTTAAGCCTTTCGAACAACCATTTTTCAACAAATAAAACAATCTTTTATTATTGTGATAAAGCGATCGCAAGATCGCATATCGCAATAACATGGAAAACGCATATAAATGTCACATTGGTCTCCGCCGATGCGATTTCGCTATCGGCGATCGGCAATACTCCATACACATCTTAAAAACGCACATAACATAAGCTCCGACGCGACGCGATATCGGCGATTGGCTATCAGCAATACTTCGTATGTGGTCAAAGCATCTTAAGTCATTTACTCCGATCTGATGCAATTGCGCAATCGGCAGTCGGCAACATCCCATGCACATTAATAAGGCGCCCAGGCCTTACCCCCGATGCGATGCGATATCGGCGATCAGGGAATCGGCAATTCACTCTAAATGCACCTTGTTATATTTCTTCACACTAATTCGATGCGACGTCGCAATCGGCGTTCGGGAGGATCCTATGCTTATGATTATATAATACCTATTCTCCTAAAGCGATGCGACATCGCTATCGGCGATCGGAATTTCAAAAAAGCATAGCTTGTAGATCTAAAGTATTATTGATATCCGATCGATAGAACACGGATTTCGAAAAAGCCGTTAAATGGAGGGATAAGGTGATGTATTCGTATTTAAACTTTTGCCCCTTCGATTAACGATCACCTGCGCTCAACCGCCAAAATATCCATTGCACGCTTAAGGGAGTCATTCAGCCGGATAACGGTGTAATAAGCATTTAAAGGATGACAGGTTTTAAACGGCCAATTAATGAGATCATAATTCTTAAAAATCTTTCCATAGATTGTGTCCACACCCATTTTCTAAAGCTAAATCCCTTATTACACACCTATGCTTATGTTCTCATCACTTGCAAGTTTTTATTGCTATCTCTGTATTACGCACATTTGTCTCCCTGTGAAGAATTCATCCGAAAGAGAAAACTCAAACAACATGGGGAAGAAATCTAAGAAGACCACGGGTTCAGCTGCTACATCAGTTGCAGGACAAGTTGCCGCAGATAAAAAGAAGGGCTTAATATCAGATACTACATGCACGGGTCTTACCAGAGCTACATGGCAAGGTACGTATAATCTGCTAGAAGCCGAACAACCAGTGGTAACAGTGACGGAAGCTACTGCGGATCCTACTCGCAAGTCTGATTGCACTCTCAAAGATTTAGCTGACTCTTTGCTTCACAGGATAGCGGCCAGAGAACAGATTCTCCCCTACACAGACGTCGTGCGATGGGCAATTGAGGAAATTCCAATCCTCGATAGAAATTTTAACACCAGAGATGGGAGGATTTTCGGATCGTTCAAGCCAGAGCATCTAAGGCAAATGTATCATTTGCCTGAGCCAGAGAAAGTCTATAACAAGATGTTCCTGGAGAAATTTGCAAATGATAATGAAGTGGAATCCGAACCCATCCGGGATTGGAGGCAGAATCCATCCAAACACAAGCACGAGTCTTCCGGTAAGTACTCAGTCGATTCTTTGGCTTCTCCCTATTGATATGCGGGGATAATGATGTGTAGGCTATGGGGATTACATGACTCTGCTAACTTTACCATAGAGATGGTTCCTCTAATGGAAGCAGCAGTAAACAACACAATTATGGATTGGGACACTATTCTCTCTGATAAGCTAGCCGTAGCTGTTCGTGATTTTAGAGCTAATTCTGTTGTCACTGAAAGGAAAATTCCCCCGTTTTATTACAGTGCAAATATTTTAGATACATTATGTTTCAATTCTGAGTTTCCTGTCCTTGGTTGGAGGTGGACTGCCCAAAACCCCTCACCCATTCATATATACCACCAGAAATTGTGGAAATCTTCTTACAAGCACCATTTGTACCAAATCTGCAATGGCTTTATGGTTCCCATTCATTATTCTATTTTTGATAAACCCATTCCCAGAATCTCCTATCTAGCTTCCTTTGATTTACCGGCGGTAGTGTGTTGGTTTGGAGAAGAGAGATTTACCTACATTAGGGTTTTCGGCAGCCAAGCCAATCCGCATGTTCTCCCTTTGTATATTCCAGATAAACTGCTAGCAAGAGAAATCGCCTATCAAATTATGGCAGAGAGTACTACACAGACTCTCAAGAATGAAAAGAAGAGGGGCTGGCCCCCTTTTCCCTTGAGAATTGGTGTCTATACTCTGCATGATCTCAAACATGTAGAAAAGGAAGCCACAAAGATTTAGTCCTTAACCCTGGCCACTATCCCAAATAGGCTATATGATCCAAAGAAAAATGCCTATACTGCATTGGAATAGGCCAAATTAACAAAATTTGACCATCAAGAAGATTGGTTTGACGACCTACTCGTTTCAGTCGAAACAATAGGTCAAGCTAAAGAACTTGCTCGATTGAAATATAATGATGAACGGTTAACTGAGTTCAATAAACTTAGAGAGCAGAGGTTGCAAACTCTGCCTCTAGATTTACTGGCAACAACCCCAGCGACGTCTTCAAGCGAGCCTGGTCAGCAACAGTCAAGCCAGCCTCCTGTTATAACAAAAGATCAGAAGAAGCAACAGGAGGAAAGGCATAGAAAAGAACAAGCGGAAAGGCAAAAGAAAGAACAAGCAGAGGAACAGCAGAAGAGGGAACAAGACGAGAAACAGAAAAAAGAACTGGCAGATAGGCAGAAAAGGGAACAAGAAGAAAAATAGAGGGAAGAGCAAGAGGAAAAGCAGAGGAAAGAACAGGAAAAAGAGCGGAGCGAGTCCCAAGCCGAGAAGTAGAAACAAACCACCATTGATCCCGAATTTCTCCAACAGTGGAAGAAATTTGACTCTATTATCAGTGGAATGGAATGTTCCAAAGATACGGACACCTCCAAAACAAATGATACACAGGACATAACTTCTCCTCAGGTTCTAAGTGGAACCAGTTGCCCACCCATTTCCAAGGATGTTGAGGTAATTCCTAAAGACCCTTCTGATCAAATCGTTCTCCAGGTGGAAGATATTCCTCCCTTGGATGTTTTCTACAGCCCAAGGCATAGAGCAGTTGTAAAGCGATCAAGGAAAAGACGAAGGACTGATCAACCTTATATCTTTCCAGAGCAAACAATCACGAATAATGTAGTATGGAAGGAGGAATTGGACCCCTCCGATGACCTAACAAAGTTGTCACAGTATGCAGGTGCCTATTCTGCAGCGACTATCAACAAGGCATCGGAGGTAAGTCTTCTACTGAAGACTAAGGACCAAGAAATTTTTGCACTACAGGCAGAATTGACCGAGACAAAGCAGAAGGCAGTGCAAGCAGAGGAGCAGTTGTTGGTACAACAACAAATCAATGATCAATTAACCCAGCAATTGCAGGAAGAGAGGCAGAGGATCGACCAAAACGCGATCCAGAAACAAAAAGTATTATCGGAGGCATTGGCACAGTTGAGGACAGCAAATGAGCTGATGATGAAAACGAAGGACGAGAAAATAGCTCAATTGTCATCACGGCTCGAAGTCATAAAGGGCACCCAAAAAGTGGAGGATTTCAGAGCAGAGGCATCACAAATAAACAGTGCGTTAATATCGCAGATTAGGCTCCTATGTAATCAACTCACTGAGGCGGAACCATTATGCAAGCTAACTACATCAGTATGTCAGCAAGTAGAGAAGGCCAAGTGTGAGTTAGACCAAGCTGAAGAAACCATAATCGCATATCTTGATTGGCAAGATTCTGATGTGGGAAAAGCAACGAATTTGCCTAGAATCCAAGAAACATACAACGACATACTCTTTACAGAATGGCACACTCAAGTGATGAAAGCAGAAAGGGCGGCTTCAATATGTAAATTAATTGCCAGCAATATGGTTGATCTGATCAACAACACCCTCTACTTGGCAAACATGATCTCCTAGTGTACACCTGGAAGCATAACAATAGCAAATATGATTGAGCAAACAAGTTATCCTGACTTAGAGGAGAAGAGGAGATTAATCGCTGGGGTTAACACTTTGACTTTCGATTCATATTGGCTCTTTCTGATCAAGCCACACACACAAAGGTCTGCCCTCAAGTGTTTAACTGATGCACTCGGGTGTATAATTCCCGATATTCAAGATGCCACATACGCTGCTCAACTCAGTTCACGCCTCAACAAACCGCCTGAAGTAGAGCCAATGCTAGCGATAAGTCAGCTCAGGTTTAAAGGCAAAGAGCCTACCTGATGAATCATTGCCGTCGATTGCCAGATCGCTCCAGGAAATACGATCAATATTTATTGATGCCAATTATGTAGGATTTCTGTTTATTAGATATTTAGATTAGTTTAGTATTTATAGACCCTTTCATTGTTTTGGAAAGGGTCATAAAGTTTTGTAACAGACTTAAGAGACTGAAGTTTGCACTATTGTGCTTTAGTCAATATTCTTTTATGAAACTAGGCCAGTTGTTCTTAATTTAACAAGGAAGCTTCTTTATGCAATTGTGCACTATTGTCGTTGTTGAGAATGTTTTTGCGTTGAAGGAAGAACTACAAATAGCGATTGATATTTGGGAGTGTCAAGCAGCTCATATGGTATTTCTATCTATGTCTGAATTCGTTCCTTTTATATGAATTGTTATGTGATTATTCTTGCTATTGTTGATTATATGCATGCGCTGTAACAGCAGATCTTTATTCATTCCACTATTGGATGTTTTACGATGTGCCTTTCCTTTCAATCATGCATGTGACAATGATATAAATGATAAAGTGTGGTAATTTTATTTTAATCGCTCTGTTTAGCTATTTAGGCACAACAATCTTGAATGAATTAATATCTATGCCTTAAAGATGGAGTCATCTATATGCCCGTCTTTACTCACAGACCACCTAACACCATGCTTTAGAGCTCAATAAGTCCCCGGGATAGATCATAGTTATTATATTCTTACTGATAATTTTAGTTATCCGCTCGTCGCTAGCGTAGTTTATAATCACCCATCCATCCCATTTATTCACTTCTGGGAAACTGGTCCCATTATCCCCAGTCGGAGCCACTATTCCAAACGGAAAAGGAGCTGTACTAAGGTCCGGACCGGGTGGTTATCCCCGATGTTGTTGCAGCGATTTTCGAGGCATCAACAGGTCCCCCTGCTCATCCTTCTTGGTTCACACCTCCTCCTTGTTCCTTCATAGATCCATATTATGCCCAATCAGCTGCTCATTCGTTTCACTCTTATGCTCAGCCACAACCTCAGTGGAATGCACCTCATCAGGGGTGGAGGCCCCAGTACAACACTCCTCCCGCTTCTTTTCCTCCACCACCTGCTCATCCACAACCATCGCCTCTTGCTCCACCAAGGCAACCCCAAATGCCTACCCAACCACAACCCCATCCACATCCATCTCAAATCTACACCCCCACTCAGCTACCCATAGCACCATTTCCAAACCTGTCCATTGGAGTAGCTCAACACAATTGCAATGTTGGGACACAACATGTCCAAATGACTCCTCTTGAGCTCAATGATCTTCACCATAGCTCAGGAAGAGTATTGCAAAAAGAGACTATATTGAAAGCATTGAAGGACCACATCAGGTAAAAGAAGATTCAGAAGAGGAAATCAAAGAGCCATGGGCTTTACTTGATGAAGAGAAGACAATAGAAGCATAAATAAAGAAAGATCCCTCATGGTTACCATCAAATATTCCATGTATTCAAGAGAAAGATCAGCAAAAAGAGGAAGATGAGAAAGTCATGTTAGAAGGTGACATGAAACATGATCCAGATCAGCAAAAGAACCAAGGATACCAGAGCTATATTGAGATATGGTTTCAGACAGTCACTAAGTTGTAGTAGTACTCTCTTCTTCAGCTATGTTTGATCCCTTCAAAGTCAAATCATTTGGTCTCTGAGATCTGGATAGCTGTCAAAGCATGCATTTCAAGCCTCCACATTAGTGTATCTCTAATCTCGATGTGCACATGGCTCCATTGGAAGTATTCTTATACTTGAGATGATTTTGTTTTTCAATTAGGGTAGGGTAGAAAAAAGAAAAAAGAAAAAAGAAAAAAAGAGAAAAAAGAAAAACGAAAAAAAAAAAAGAGGGAAATAGAAATCTAAGGTGAAAACCTCCTCGGAGGCGGCTTAGATTGGCTCATTGATTGAAAACCTCCATGAGGCGGTCAATGGGTTGGGAAAAAAAAGAGAAAAGAGAATAAGATCTCTGGGTGAAAACCTCCCTTGGAGGCGCCCAGGGTAGCAATTAGGGTGAAAACCTCCATGAGGCGCCCTAGTTGTTTTTCAAAAAAAGAAAAAGAGAAAAAGAAAAAGAAAAATAAATCTAATTTCCATTGAATAATTTAAGGTTGCAGCAATGACATTGCAGGGCAGGAGGATCACTCAAAACAAAGACAAAAGAGTTTTTGTGCCTTCTAGAGGAAGTTCTATATTTCTACAGGAAACATCCTGTAGAACCTTCAAGCGAGCCAGATTCGATTTTGGAAGGGGATCTAAAGCTTGGAATCCATTGGTTATGCCTGCAAGCATCCATATTCCCATTCCTCACCCTTTTCCTTCATATTTTCCACCTCATTGTGCTTCTTCATTGTGCTTCTACAGGAAGTTCCTGTAGAAATTGTAGGAAGCTAGAAATGGATTTCAAAAAGGTGGTTTGGCGAACATGGTAGCTTCCTCAAGGGTTCAGAAGTCCTCTTGCACTTTTCAACCTCCTCCTCCATCATCTCCATGCCTGCATCACAACCCAAGCTCAATTTTTCATACCATGCAACAAAACTGCAAAATGCCTTGAAGCAAAAATACCTAGAATAGAATTTGTTTCTTCCATAACTTGAAAACCATGCATCCATTTTGAAAAACCATTTTACGGGGAATTGTACCGGGGTGATGGAAACATGCCTGAGCAGTTTCAGCCAATTCCGGTGCACGGTTTCCAAGAAATCAGCCTCCATCACCATCAGCCATTTTTGCATTTTCTCCATATCCATGCATCTGTTTTAAAACCTGTTTCATGGGGAGATGCACATAGGTGGTAGTAGCCTACCCAAGTAGTTTCAGCGAATTCCGATGCACGGTTTCCGAGAAATTGATCTCTGACATCTTCAGCCATTTTCCATGTTTCTCGAAATTTGTGCATCCATTGATCACGATTTTTGCTATGGGAGGTGCATCATGATGATAGGAACATGCTCGGAAATTTTCAGATCGATCTGGTTTACCGTTTGGAAGAAACGGCGAAAACAAGTTCTGGTCCTGTGAAAATTCAGCAGCAGCAGCTTGAAGGTGCAGATCTGAACGTGGAAATGAACTCCTGCAGCTTGGATCCAGCCAGAGGACACCTGCACAAGGAAAAAACAACCAAAAATCTTCAGCCAAGCCCTCATGCAACCAAAGAAACCAGCGCATGCAGCAATGACTAGCCTCAGCACCTCACAACAGCCATTTGACTTCAGGTACGTGACTGAAACTCATTCTTCTATTCCACAAATCTAATTTAAAAACTGCATGAAAGAATGGAATGGTGGAATTAAGCCACAAATATAGCAAGGTTAAGCCGATTGCCTTCTCTATCACTCAGCCAGAAGTCATGCAGTACAAGTGGACAACTGACTTACGTGAAAATTAAAGCAATCAGGAGTGTTGGCCGTTTAAAATTCAGTTCAATTCACGGTAGTGATTACAGGGGGAAACGCACAGTTCAGGAACAACACTTCCAGTTTCATGTGGCCACGTACACTTGGCCACTTCACTCTCTCACGTGAATCACACTGCAGTTAAACGACGCTCGGCTGAAACTCTCACCACTCTTTGTTCAACTGCGGTCAACTGAAGCACATGTCCACCACTTTCAGATTAGTTAACCAGTGGTCCTCTACAAGATTTCTGCCTGGTTTCTCGAGATTTCTACCGTTTCTTAAAGAAATTCCCGCCTGTCACGCTCTACAGGCGTTTCTACAGGAAGTCTTCTACAGGAAACACAGAAAACAACCTTCCAGAGCAGAAAAGCCTGCATTTTTCTTCGATAAATTGGAGTTTCAAAGAGAGGTAGGCTCGAACATGCCATCCCCATGCTTAATTTTCGAAAGGTGGTGAATTATCTCATTTGAAGTGAAAAATATTGGAACCAATCTGCCTGTGGGTCCAGACAGTGTTTTGCTTATATAATACACAGAATTTATTTTGAATGGTGCTGCGTCATATTCACCTCCATGGTTCCTACGAGAAAACTCTCCCCATTTTAATGACAAACCACTGTAACGCTCACTTGTGCACATATAAGCTACTTTTTTTTGTGACTGTTATATGGTTAGTGTGAAAAGTAGCTCTGCACTCTGTCTGTGAGGGCTTAATTCCTTGTGAAAAGTTTAATTTTGGGTGGCAGCAGTATTGTAACCAGAGAATTGGTGAAAGGGGAGATACAAACAACAGAGAAATCTTGTCCTGAGAACCAAGGAGGAAAGCCACATCTGAATTTCCATTCTAACCAGAGCTCAAGCCGAAAACAGGGTATTCTCACGATGCCTGAAGGGTCAGAAAGGAACCCTCGGATTCCAACAAGTTGAGAGAAACTCCTGAGGTGGTAGACCTGTTTACTTGTGCAAAGTGGATGACCTTCTGTGTTAAAATTCAAGGTCATGATGATGAAATCACAGAGGAGTTCCTTAAGTTCCTCCAGCCCAAATCAAAAACATTAGCAACTGTGGATTTAAAAGGGTTGACCCTAAAGCTTACCCCACCACTCATTAGAAGAGAAAGCCAGTGGAAAAGAAACACAAGAAAGACCACCACAGAAGGAATAAGAAGAGGATTGAGGGAAAAGGACAAGCTGTTGAGGCCAAAGTTGTGGGTGAAGTAAAAACACAAATGCCAAGGGAGAAGCGGTTGCAAGCATGGGCAGAGAGGACTGAAAAAGGCCAAACAAGTAGGGATACACCCAAGGCAACCACAACACAGGACAAGGAGAAGGCACCCCCAGCCAAGCAAGCCAAATTAGAGAAAATTGGTTCTACAGGAAGCCAGCAGACTCTTTGTACAGGAAGACAGAGAACTGTTTCTACAGGAAGTTTGGGGAAAGGGCAGCAGAAGGAGAAATTGGCCGAGATTTTAGCTAGGGAGGCAGCACTTGTGCTGGCCACCCTAAGCACATCCATCCCCTCCATGAACACTCATTTTTTTCAGGGTTCGGACACACTTTAGTCATGGTTCAACCTTCTACAGGAAGCTACAGGACTTTCTACAGGAAGTTCTGTATTTTTACTAGAAACATCCTGTAGAAGCCTTTGGGCGGGCCAGAATTGATTATGAAGAGGGATTTGAAGCTTGAAGTCAGTTGAGAAGGCATGAAACCACTCTTTTCTTCCATCCTCCACTAGTTTCATCTCCTTTCATATGATTGAATATACTTGCACAATCATACCAAGGCTGAGAATTCTCTAGGAAAAGAAGCAGGCAGTGGGAAGAAGCAGAGAGAAAAGCATGGTTTCATGACCGAGAAGAGGAAATCACTTCCGAAGCTTGGGATGACAGGGAGGCTACCAGGGCCATCAAAGATGAGGAGATAGATTGGTTGCTCAGAGGATGAGCAACACTTTCAGTAGGGGGGTGATGATGAGCCCAAAAAAATGGATAATTATTTGGGCTCATTCAACCTCCTAATTCGACTTAATCCACCATTCTCATTAGTTTATTGCATGTTTTTTATTATATTTATGCTAATAGAGTGAATTGGGTTAGTCATTATGCCAGCAAGTCTAATGGGTGTTTTGTGTAGCCTTTTCGGTCAATTTGGAGACAAAATTGAAGGTTTTAATGAGCACTTGGCAGCCAAATTCGTGGGAGAACAAGGGAGACGATTTGTAGGAAGGTGTCCCCTTCATTTATGGGCCCTTACCTCGAATCTCCACCATCATCTCGGAGTTCAAGGGCCACCAAATCAATTAGCACAAGGGCAGCCAAGCAAGTCAAGTAGGACTGCTGTTAACTCCAAGTTTTGGACAGCCGAGTCCCTAATGTTTAGGAGGACTGTTGGGGTCCTCAATTTGTATAAATAAGAAGGCTCAGGGCCTCATTTTGGTTAGCTAGTGGTTAGTCATTTTGTAGCCAATGGTTACTCATTTTGTAGGCAGAAGTTAGCTAGTCTATAGTTTGATTTTTAGGCAGTAGATTAGCTTTGCTTTCAGCACATTTTCAAGTTTCCCTTGTGGATAGTTTTGATGTAACTCTTCTTTTCTTGCTCAATAAAGATGAATCCAGCTTTGCACCAGCTCTAAATCTCTCTTAGGAGGTTGTAGCTCTTGGGGTTGGGCCCATCTCAAGCGCCCAATACCTCCTTTGTTTATCATTATGTGTTTTTGCTGCATTCTTAGAATAAAATCTGCTAATTATATTTAAATCTTGATTTGCTATTTAGATTTCTTTTGATGGTTAAAGTAGCTTCTCATGTTTAGAATAGATTGGTAGGGTAATAACAAGAAAAAGGCTCCAAAAAAGGGTCAGCAAACACTTTTGATTTAACCTCTTCCTTATTGGATCAGGGGCTGGACTTGGAATAATCGTGTTGTCCCAAACAAAAACACTAGTTTGTTTTACAATGCAATCCTTAGTGTGTTGTTTTCATTTGCAGAGGTTGGTTACATGTTCAGATATTTGAATGCTCCATTTCATGGTTAATATAGATGGTTTCCTTGCAAATACAGCTGCTGTCTATTCTCGTTACTGTTAGCCAGATCATATTAGGGTAGCATAGCTAGATCTTTATTTTCTTGCATGTCTTTGTTGGTTCAGTTGGAAACACAAATTGCAGAGCACCTATACCACTTCTCTATCTGCCTAGACTCCCTCAAACCCATCTTCTCCATCTCCTAACTTGGTTTCTTGCCTCATGTTGCCACATTGCCCTCATAACCCTACCTTTTGTGTAGCATTATTCCAGCCTTCTTGGATCAAGTCCAGCCATCTACACCTTCTCCTCAACTCCATCCTCCAAGTCTTGAACTCCCCTACACCCCTATTTCACCTCCATACTCATTCCTACACCTTTTTCCCTCCATCCATGCTCCAAAATTCCATTACTAAACATCCTGTAGAAAAATTACAGAACATCCTATAGAAATCCTAAAACATCTTGTAGAACCACTGCAGACTTCCTGCAGAAGCTCATAAACACGGTTTCCTGGCAGCAAAACTTTGTGAAACTCTCTAGAAGGGTGTTAGGGACCCCTTAGGCCCTCTCTGAACCTTCCCGGCCTCTTCCAAGCATTTCTCCTCCTCGATCCACCTCTGCACAGTCAAAAATAGTTAAAAGGACATGCATGATAATTCCAACAACTTAATCAAAAATACAAAAAGATGTTTCCTTCAGATAGTGATAACTTAGACACATGCATTTTACCTTCCTAGAAGTCAATGGCATCTCTTTCAGTAGCTTGCATTCTCTCCTTTGCATCAGTAGGTCTAGCTGGTAGAATTAGGGTTTGCTAGGGTTTGCGTTTCTTTTTGGCTTTCAGTTTCTTTCCGCAAGTAGATTAGCTTCCTTTGAGTTAGCTTTCATCCATCAGTTAAAAAGCTTCTTCTAAGGGCTCATAGAAGTTGGCTTGAGCGCCTAGCGGACTTGTGCCACATGACCAAGTGACAGTTGCGACAAGAGCTAGTACTTGTGCATACAACACCGTCGCTTCCAAGTTTGTTACGAACTACCGGGTTGATAAAATTAAAGATGGGAGTTCCAGGAGTTGTAGCATTATTGCTACAATACTGGGGCCCACCACATACCATAAACTATTTACCAATACCTCCACATCTAAACATCTAATAATTGCAATCTAACTGACAGAATAAGTCAAATGGACATAATTGACTAGTAGAATTAATCAATTGGACATAATTGACTAGAAATGATAATGGTTCCAGGCCTTAGAGAGTACCTCTTAAGATCAACACCTATAAAACATTGGTTTTGTTGGCATTAGAATTGACCTAACCTCTCGCTCAAAATGCATTGACCACAAACCCACTTCATATATTCTAATCCTTTTGAGAACCATCGTCCACTTTGAGAGATCTAACTTCTCGAGCATTTGCTCTGAGCCATGTAATATCTAGGACATCCACTAGGACTTATGCACAACTAAATCCTTAGGTATATTCTTTCAGCACATAAATCCCTTAGGTATTTCTCACACGAAGATAAATCAAACACAGACCTTGCTCTTGTTTACTCCACACATAGGTCTACACAAATTTCACATAATTGGTACACTCCACAACTTTGTAAGCTTCCTTATGCACAATACAAATCAACCTTTAACTATGTGAGATCTCATGGAGGCTTTGATACCATATGAGAGATGAAAACTCTTGGACATTACATTGCCATCTATGTCAATTTATAGGCACAACAATAGGTTTTTGAAATTTATCCATCGACATTCTACCAACTCCTTACCAAATATCACCGAATATATTCAACAAACATTTTAGAAATGTAGTTCACCTTACTATTTAGAATAGTCGTGATTATTCTAACCATTTCTTGTCTAATTGGTTATTATTTTTTCAAAATATTTGATGCTAAAGTTTTTTGAATAAATTTTTTTATGGGGGAAATGGATTGAACCCATAAAAAAATCCATGGAAACCTAAAATGAAGCTTAACAATTGTAATCAATTTTTCAAAAAATTCTACCAAATTTTATGGAAATCTTGCCAAAACCACCCAGGAATACACGTTATATACTAACCAGGTAACAAGTTGTTACGAGTGGAATTTATGTAAGATCAACTCTTAACTCTATATATGGCGTGGAGGATTCCCATCAACTCACTACACCAATTATCTTTCAAACAAACTATTGTAATTAATTCAAGAGAGAGTCCCAATACAGTAGTTTCAGTTAGGTGGTAAGATCACAATAGACGCTTACCCTTGGTGGCGGTTAACATCAAAAGACAGAGATACATATAATCCATATTAATCGTGTGTATCATTACATCAATACATTATAGGATGTACAAAATAATTGCACTCCAAGGATGCTGCACAATAGGGATAGTAAATACTAATAGGTCTGACCCGCATGAGATGAGAAATAGTTGGGCATGAGTAGGTCTAGACTATGAGTGGTCATTAATGGGTTGGTAAAAGGTATATGCATTCCTAAAAAAGTATAGATCCAAAATTATTTTTACACTTGAATTTTGTTAAACTTGATCCAATAATATATTTGAAGGATTATTAGTATAGAGATACGCTCACGGTTGGAATGAAGGGATATGGTCTTCACTATAATCATGTAGTTAGTAGAACATGCATGGAAGGAAACCTTCACCTTTTCTACTAACATGTCATTCCCTTGAGTAAGGAACATAAGGTGAGGAGGTCAATAAATAATAGCTTTTTTTGAAAGGAATTATATATGGTATTCATACTAGAGTGACTCCACAACTTTCCCAAGTGATGACATAGCATCAATTTACTTAGGCCATATTCCTATAATGATTACCCTAAATTTCAAGTTAATATCATAATAAATAAATAGAGGAGAGATTTTTTTTCAATGTGGGTTAGAGGATCCCATACACAAACTGGAATTCTACTTACGCTGTTTTTCCAACACATTGTAAAAGAGTATAAGATAAGATTGTTATACAATTCATTTAGGATAGACTACAGACTATAATGTTGGAACTCAATGAACATTAGGAAACAAAGTCACAATTAATGGAACGAAAAGAGTAGCCTCATTTAGTCTCATGATGTCATACCCATTGACATTGCAAATGACATAATTTTGATTAATACATCTCTCTCGAAAGTATATAACACGTTTTTTGCTTCCAATAATTCAACCGTAGGAATACCTCGAAGAGATATGTTTCAAGTAATAACAATCATAAATAGGTTGTATAGAAATGCGCTCAAGGCATTACAATTATTGCACATAATTTTTAAAGAGAGGTCTCATCCCCATATCCAATCGTATTAGGGCTCCTCGAATTCATTAAATTACTTTGACTTGATTGGAGTTAAGTTCGGATGGTCTCAGGTCTGTATCGATTAATGTAGATACTTGTTAATTTTCGCACTCTTTGAAACTTTTCAAACAATGTTACCAATTTAACAACAGCTCTAACTTCAAAATGATAATTTTAAACCAAAGTTGTCCAATGTAGGATCCAAAAAAAAAACTCTTGAATCAAAATGGGGTAATATTGCATTATTTTATTTTATTTTTGTTAAATTTCTTTTATACTGTGTTATTACAAACACAATAATATCATAAAAACTTTTTAAAATCAAACAATTTTCAACCATAGCATTAAAGATTAAATAGTGACTTCCTAAAAATGTAAAATTAAGAAAAAAAACCAAATATCATTATTTGAAAAAAATCTTTAACTTTTAACATTTTTCAATCTAAATATCAAAATATCAGCAAAAATATCATGACTATAAGAAGCTTAAAAATCAACTCCCAAATCAAAAGGTAATTTCATTCAAAGCATTTTTTTTTTAAACTAAAAATATAATTATTTTTAAATCTTGACATAAACAAATATGAGGAACTAAAATTGCAATGTTTTTTAACTATGACTCATAAAATCATAATCTTATGAAAAATCATGAAAAACATCATTAGAGAAAAAACAATGTATTTTTTCTTTTTAATTAGAAATATAATTTTTTATTTGTATTTTAAAAAAATAAAATTAAATAATTGAAAGAATAACTTAAAACAAAAGATTAAAACAAAACCAGCAAGCTCAGTGCAATGAATTTTAAAAAAAATATTTGAGAAAAACTAAAGCAATTAAAAAATCTATATGAAATAATAACAAAACAAATAAAACTTAAAAAATAACAAAATAAATAAAAGTTAACAATATACCGATGTCCTAAAATAAAAATACATTTCTTTAAACAATATACCTATGTCAAAAAATAAAAATACATTTATTTAAAAGGTAAAAGAAATAAAAAAATATTTAAAAACTTGTAAAATATATAAATTAAAAAAAAATTACAAATTTTTGAAAAATAAATAAATTGAAAATTTATATTAAAACTAAAAATTAAAAAATTAAAGATAAAACAAACATAAGAAATATATAGCGAAATATGCTATGAGATGTAGTTTGATTAGCATTCACCTTGTTATAAAGTAATATGTAAAGCATGAGATTAAAACTTCAAATCTCTTGTGCTCAACAAAAAAATATATATGATCAATAAATAATTATTAAAGAAAGAAAAATTAAAATTATATATCAAAACGAAAACTAAAAAATAATATATATATACATATATATATATATATATATATTATAAATATATATATATTTTCTTTGATAACCAAAGAAAACCCAACTCAAGGAAAATATATATATCTATATATATATATATATAGATAGATATTATATATATATAATTTCTTTGAGTTGGGCTTTCTTTGATTAATATATATATATATATATATATATATATATATATATATATATATCAGATTAATTTAAAAATATTAAAAAGAATTGGAAAATAAATATATATATTTTTTTGGAAAAAATATAAAATTATAAAATAAACTAAGAAAAATAGATAAAATTTAGTAAAAAAGTCTTCGATGGGTGAACTCTTATGGATTTTAGTTTTCATTTACATGTTTGATGAAGTGGTATGTTGTATGGTTCTATATTATTGGAAAGATGTGGATGTTTCCTATTTTGTGACTTTGAAAATCTTGTTCATATTTAATCTTTGGATTGGATACTCAGTGAAGGGATGGTCAATAAACTTGGTTTCCCACTAGGAAGGTTGAGAATATCTACTAATAATAGGTTGATCAATGAAATATTTTTCTAATTACTGAAAGACACCAGTAATCAACTAATAAAAAAAATTATATAAAAAATAAATAAATGAAACATGCTTTGTTGTGTGCTATGGAAGTGGGCGGTACCCAATGTTAGAACCATGGGCTTGACTGCACTTCAAGGCACGTCCAAAGTGGGTCTCGCACGTCTTGTGATGACTTGACGACGTTGGTGGGGTTGCACAGTTGCTTGTGTGATAGGATCACCAAGTTGGGCACCTCGTAATGGTGAGGGAACATGTGCGATGTCCTCAAGTAGACAAGAATAAAATGGGAGATATGATTGTTAGATCGATTGGACTCAGCATGGAGAATGATGGACGGATGGGTTTTTCGCCTCGGGTGCACACATACGAAGGTGGCACATTGGGAACCTAGCACAAAGAATGGATGTGATGTGCTGCGCATGCGAGCCAACATTATAAATAGTCTCATGGTTTGGGCACCCTAATGATGGACCAGTCATGTACAAATAAGAAAGAGGTGTGAAAGGTTGAGAATAAGGCAAGTTGCAAGACACAAAATGGAACTAAAAGTGAAGGCATAGAAGCACAAAAATCATAGCTAAGGAAAGGAACAAGTTGTAGAAGAAGAGGGGCATTGTGAGGCTCAACTAATTGAGCCGAGAAGTCTGCATGAGTTCTAGGCACACATTATTTTTAGGGTTGGGTTTATGGTTGGTTGCGTAGATTGTTGCATTGCATTGAATTTGGTCTTTTGTGGATCTTGGTCAAGGTTCAAGTTGCTAAGCTCTGCACGACTTAGATAAAAAGAAAGTGTTTGGGAAGGGCATTGGCTTAGCCAATGATTGACTTGAGTCTTGTATATCTATTGTATATTGAAATTTATAAAGGGGACATTTTCTATTGGGATTTTCCCCTCCAATGTAAAATAAAATAAGTTAATTTCATAAATCTTGTTGCTTTGTTAAAGTTTACTACTATTGATATTGTTATTGTTCATTGTACTACTATTATATTGTTAAACAAAATGAACTATTGGATAATTTAAAGAAGTGAACTTGAATACTTATTTAGTTGAAAATAAACTAAAGGGTATTGTGTTGAAGTTGCTAGAAATATTTTCGTGCAAGTTGATGGCAACTTCACAAAAAAACACATAGGCTAGAGGAGTAGTCTCGTAGTAAGTAAGTTGTGTTCCTTACGGTGAAATCTCGTCGGTGCCGCCTGCCCATAATGGCCTAAGTGGTGTAACCATAACTGGGGTTGTGTCAGTTGGTACCAAAGGAATTTCAATGGAAGGAAAGTTGTACTATGTGAGAAATTGGTTGGTTGGTTAGCAGAGTTGAAGAACGTGATGGATGACTAAGACTAGACAATATATTCCCTCATGGCACGAAGAGTAGGGAGAGACTTGGGAGTAACCAAACCTATATTGGGACTTTAATTAAAGAGAGATAAATAAATAGATGTGCTGATGGAAGAGAACAACAAGCTAAAATCCGAGGTTAGGGAATTGAGAATTTAGACTGATTATATGAAGGCTAAAGTCAACTATTTGGGGTACAACATTAGAGACCCCTATGCATTAAAAGATGAAGGAATTTAGTGATTTGGAAAATTGGGAAATAACCCTACCAATATAAAGGATGATATCTTGATTTTGAAGAAGGTTGTTGGGTAGGGTTTGTTTGGAAACTCAATACATGTGAAGTTAAAGGAGTCATACTTGTACGATGGTACGAGGATAACATAAATAATTGGAAACTTTGTCTGGGACATTGAGAAATACTTAGATCATTTGGGAATAACTTTTGATAAAGCAAAGATAAGGATCGTTGTTCCATTCTTGATGAATGATGCGAAGATGTGGTGGAGAAGGTAAGTGGAATAGGTTTCCCTTGGAAACACTACTAAAGTCACCACATGGGAAATGATGAACAAGGAATTGATGGCTTATTTTAGCCCACAAGATGTGACATGGGATGCGAGAACGAAAGTCAGGTATATTAAGTAAACGAGAAGCATTCGGGCCTATATTCGTCAGTATTCAAGCTTGATGTTGGAGCTTTCGAATACGTAAGAGAAAAAAAAGGTGTTCAACTTCATGATTTGACTAAAACCTTGGCCACAAGCTAAAGTGGAGAAGGAAAAGATTCAGACTCTCAAGGAAGTGTTTGCAGCTACTGAAATAATTCTAGATTACCATGACGATAAGATAGAAGAAAAAGCGTAGGATGAGAAGAAGAATATGTGAGAAAAAGTAAAGGAGAACTTTTCTAAAGAAGATGGACTAAAGAGAAGTGGAAATATGAAGGAAAAGGAGTCGATGGTGTGCTGGTTGTGTGATGTAGATCACATGGCAAGGTAACACCCAGTGAAATAGAAGGCTGCAAAATTGGTGGAAATGGAATAAAAGGAGAAGGAAAAAACTTCTCATGGTTTTATTGGTGTTATTTAGGGTTTTGGAGATATTTTCACAAAGGAGGACACCCCAAAAAATGACCTGAAAATACATAAGTTGATGTATGTCGCGTAAATTTTTGGTCGGAATTCATTACTGATCATGTTGGACACCGAGGCTTCTCATAACTTCATAAGGGAAGCATTCATTAGGAGGTTGGGACTGAGGTTCACTCCAATCCATGCATCAGTTAAGGTAGTCAATTCATAAGGAGAAAGAGTCCTTGGAGTTGCAGAAGATGTGTAGGTTGGAAAGGGAAGATCGACTTCACCATAATTCAATTGGATGATTATGAGGATTTGCTTGGAATGGAATTTATGAAGCAATATGATGTTATGCATGTAATTTGGAGAGGTTGTTTATACATTATGGGGCAGATGAACCATTGAACATTCCTACTATTCAAGCCACAATAGACACGTGTAGAATAACAATGATGAGTGTTAAGGTAGGATAGGGTGATGATGAGGTTCATGAGAAGTTAGGTTGCATGAAGGCCATTCTCATGCAATAGACTAAGATGATAAAAACATTGTAAGATGGTGCTCTAGAGTTGGGCAAAAGAATAGAGAAAATTAAGACTGGTAAAGTGGACTGCAAGGTTTCCAAAGTAGAGAAAGTTGACGCCCATACTTCTATTAATCTTAGGAGGGATGTAGATAATGACTCATAAATGAGGAGATTTGAAGAAGAAGATGTGGACTGATGGATTGAGATGTTGGGATAGGATGAGGATGAGTGTAGAAATGGAAGTTCGCAAGCCTTCCCTATTCCACCATCTTTCTAAGTTTGTGACGAGGAAGGGCTCAATGTCATCTACTTAGAATGATGAAACCATTTGAAGCAAGTAGTACACTAGTTTATCAAAGTGGATGAGAAGTTGTGAGACAATACGATGTGATGATGGTTTCATACGTGATTTTCCATGAGTACTTCTTGTAAAGGAGACACTACGGTCGAATTAACTACCCAATTAGTTAAAGACACGAGGGGACTTAGCACTTGTGATTATTGCAGAGTTGTGACATGTTCGGTTGCAGAGGTTATGTTGAAGGCGAGACTCATCTTGCTTTGATGATAATCATGTGATGGAGTTGGTGACTTATTTCCACTTCGAGAGCTGTACTTGGTTAATAATTTTTTTGATTGGATTTGGTGTTGAGAATGATAAGAATTTTAGAGTGGGGAACGATGTTAGAACCTTAAGCTTGAGCGTGCTTGATGGCACGCCCCAAGTTGGTCTCACACAACCTGTGATGACTTGACAACATTGTTGGGGCTGTATGATCACTTTTGCGATAATATCAATAATTTGGTGCCTCATGATGGTGAGGGCACCTCTGTGATGTCCTCAGCTCAACAAGAAGGGAATGCCATATATGATTGTTGGATCGGTTGGACACACCATGGAGAACGGTGCAAGGATGGACCATGTGCCCTAGGAATTCCCAAATGAAGGAGGGGCATTAGGCACCCGTTGTAAAATTGGACTACCATGTTGTGCACACCATCCAGGAGGGTCAACAGTTAGAATGATTGGTAAGGAACATTGGACATAAGGGCCAAGTGTGTAGAGAAGATAAACTAAACTCAGGTAAGTAGATTGTCAAGCACTATGTGGGAGCATGTTGGCACAAGGATAGGGGCCTTGGATGTACGTACATAAAGGTGAGGCACTTGGCACTGTGTGAGGGAATTATGTGTCATGGATAAAAGGGACTAGGCGAGGTGCACCCGTCACAACATGAAAGTGATCACTAGAGAAATTTTGAGGTAAAAAAATGGGCCCCAAAATAAAAATGTACAACCAAAATCAACTTTATAAGAACCAATGAGATTCAAGATGATGATGTCAACCATGGGGATTGATTCATCATTTGTGGAGTAAAAAAGAAAAAAGATTAAAAAATAAAAAATAAATAAAAAAAACTACTTTATCAACTTGTATTTTCAACTTATCTCCCTACTATTTTACTCAAATTTCAAGTGGGAGCACTCATTGGATGCATAATTTTATCCTTCATCCACGAAGTACCCATGTTGCATGGTTTCAATGGGGTCTTCTACACAAAAAATGAGAAGTACATGAAAAACGTTATTACAAACACATTTTTCATGTATTTCTTATTTTTAGAGTAGAAAACTCCATCAAGTATGTAACATGGGTACTCCTTGCATGAGGAATTAAATTCTTCATCCAACAAGTTCTCCCACTCAAAATTTTAGTAAAACCCTATGAAGATAAGTTGAAATATGAGTTGGTTTTTTTCCCCTCTAAACTTTAATGATATAATATAATTTTACTTTATATTTACACTATTATTCTATAATATTTCTTAGGAGGCCCATTTTAGACCTCTAAATTTCTCTAATGGTTGGATTGACATGTTGGGAGGGCATCAACCCATGGCTTTGGTGTCCCCACGATGGAAGAGTCATGTACAAATAAGAAATAGGTGTGAACAACTAAGAACAAGAAGGAAAGTCGCAAGCCAAGAAAAGGAAAGAAAAGTGAATGCACAAAAGCATAGAAATTGCAATTAAGGAAAAGGAATGAGTCACAAAAGAAGAGGGGCATTGTGAGGCTCACTTAGTCAAACCAGGAAGGTCACATGAGTTATGGGCACATTATTTTATAGGGGTTTGGTTTCTAGTTGGTCGTGCAGGTTGTTAGAATGCATTGATTGTGGTTTTCTATTGGTCCTAGTCGAGGTGCAAGCTGCCAAGGTATGTATGACTTGGATAAAAACAAAGTGAGTGTGTAGGGTGTTGGTTTAACAAACAAATGACCTAACCTCTATATATTTTTTGTGTATTGAAGTTTATAAAGGGGATATTTTCTACTGGGAGTTCCCCCTACCATGTAATGTAAAATATGTGTTGATGGTGTTGGACCCACCAACATTTTACAGGATCTCCCCGGTAAGAAGTCTGAACTAGACATTAGACCATTTGGTGTAGGAGTCCTAGCAGTGGTTTGTGCAGTATCGCCTTGACCATGGTTTTGCACAGAGCCAAGTAAGATGTGCCTATTGGTAGCAAGGGTGTGACTTATGCCGTAAGTCAAGGAAGGTGCATGAATGGTCCTAACACATGGAAAGTGAGGTGAGTGCACTCCTTGGAAACATGTGATAGGATGGACTTAAGAAGGGAACACACGAGAAAAGATGCATCACAACATGGAAGGCAATTTATCTAGTAATCGAAAGTGATGGTTAAACCAACATCAGATTTCAGAAAGATTCATACATACATATATAAAATAGATACACATGCATGCGTAAGAAAACATATACGTATATCATTTAGAGTACACAAGATAGCTGAAATACAATACAACATATGCATGAAACATGTTGGCTATTTTATATTAAGAAATGTAAGTTCCAGTCATACAATACATCCATGTCTAGCCACTACTTCCGTCAGCGGAACATTACAGCCATAACTGCCTAGTCCTCCAAAGTGATATACTAGCTCTGTGTAGTTGAGAAGCCAACGCTCATTACAATACTGTCCAATCTTTCTCTACGATACTCATATCGAAAGCTTGGTTGACCAAAAGAATCTATAATGAGTTATGAGGTTCTAGTTATAGCAAAGGGTGGGGTGACCATTGACATTCCCCTGTGTCACCCATGATCTATCCTCATGACTCTACAACTACTCTATGCCTATTACATTCAACTATTGACACTTGAACTTCCACTTGACAAGATGTTACATTGCAATGCACATGTGCCCATGCAAGACAAAATGGCTTGAGCAAGCCATTCAAGACATCATTGACACTCAGACCATTATGGTGTCTGTGCGCTCAACAGTGAAATATTGTTGAAGCTAACTCTTACCTCCATTACATCTGGTGCACTAATATGGCTCCTCCATCCAACTCGTCTGATAGCATGTGGATGGTCTTATAGGGTGCGGCTGAATCGGCAACACGCTGATGCATAATGCTTTTCCTGATCTTCAAGTGTGTACTAGTGGTCATGCACATCAAATGTCAAACTGCATGTTTAGCCCCAGTCAAACTTGCTTCTTGTCTTCACCTCGGTGAATGTGAAAAATGGGTGGATCGCATGCGTGCACAAAATTACATGCATGCCGCTGAATTCTCTTGCATGCCATCAACAACACTACTCACCTTCTATGCTCTGTGTCAGCTCTTGGGATGGATCTATAACTTATACAAGCACAATTTCATTTATCTGTGCATTTTATGCCCTCTACCATACCTGTTCCTACTGCAACTCATTCTCTCATCTGTGTGGCTCCTGTTCTTCCTCTAGTTGCTACTTCAGCACATGCAACTACTTCTTTATTCCTTTGTCTACCTTCACACAATATTCATATCATGTCATTACCTCATAGCCTCGATCTCAAAAGTTGCTTTCATTACAAGTGGATCTACTTGAGCTTGCAACTTTGTTCTTCCTCTGGTTTTTCAACAATCTTCCTCTTGCGTTCATTGCATGTAGGTATGTTTCCTTTAGCTGCTGCTGATGGTGTTGCTTATTGTGATGGTGCTCCCATCTTATCTTGATGTCCTTGTCTATAAACAACTTGATGTCTTCGTGGGTAGGCAAGTTCATAAACAATTGATCGACTGCATCCCCAAGTGTGCTCTGAACTGTGTCTTCGACTCTTCTCTCCTAGAAACCATTGTACCTATGCTCCTCAGAGGAAGATGAACACCTGCAGTACCTGGAGACATAGCAAGACTCATGGCAAGCAATCTGTCAGTCGAAAACCAAAACAAACTTGAGAGTTGACTTGCAACATACCTGTTTGACTGATCATGAAGGTTGCGTAATTTCCACCGAGAAGTTGAGAGACTGATTGAAAAAAATGTGTAAGGCAAAGTTCAGGCTATCCGAAGGCTGGCTGACTACTGCAGCTGCGCAATACATAGTCCAGCCTGGTCGAGAAAATTTTAAGGATGGACATTTATCTAAAAGTTTATAAACCTTAAAATGTTTAGAAATATTTTTTTGAAAATATTCAACTTTATAAGGATTTTATATAGCTTATATAAAAATTTGGCGACTTTTAAGATAAAATAATTTTATACTATAAAATTTAGACGGATCATTTTTAGAAAAGATGGAAACTAGTGAAATTATTTTTTCGAGAAAACATGAAATATTAGCCCACCTGCGACTAACAACCCCTTAAATTTTCCATGCAGCATGACCTGCTGAGGACTGAAACTGCACAATGCAAAATTTCAGTGAGTAGTGACATGTAACCAACAAACTGCAATGCACAGTTTTTGGGGCCAATAGGACACTGCCTTCAAGAATTGCACAATGCAAGTCTGGAGGTCAGTGTTGGGCTAGACTTACACAATTTCTGGAGGGAAGGCATAGCCTTCACTTCCATAAATGCGCAATTCAATCTAAGAAAGGCACGGTTTGGGTCGTGGCAGCCCAGACCGACCGATAGGTGACTAAAAACATGAGAAGTATGGATGCACGGTGAGATGAGTGAAAACAAGAGTGAATGATCATTTATGCAAACATCAAGTGTAGGATTCAAAAACAGGAAAGCATGCATGTGTGTGAAACGACTCACTGCAACGATGATTGTCCATGCAAACAGTGCCATGCATATGGAAACAATGAGATGTGAAAGAAAATTGAAATGGTGCTTCTACAAGATAACATACATCAAGACATCAACAAGTGCTCACTGAAATCAAGTATATAACACTCACATGAAGCGAAACACAAAAGGCGACAAAAACACAATGTAAGACCTGGAAAGAGGGCTTACCCCAAAACAGATGAGATGAATGTGCCAACGACTCCTAGATGAAATGTGGGATGTCAGACATGTAAGGTCATTGTGAGGAATGAGCTCTATAATGTCTGATTGGTGATTTTCGATAAAATCGAGGTTACGAGGCACATGCCACAAATCTAGGAAAAGCGACACTTGGCGGGAGGTTTCTGAAATGATCCTTGCATGTAACCTCTAGCTGCTAAAAATAGATCCATTAATCAAGTGATGCCTTTTCATGCTGCCTTGGGATAAGTAGACCATGCATGAAAACCAATTTTTCTCGGCCTCGAAGGGAACCAGTCAACCTCAACGCACATGCAACAACCTGCTTCACCGATGGGAAAATTTGCACATTTCTGGGTGGAGCTGGGCTTGCTTGGCAGAGGCATTATGCAATTTTAGGGCAGAGAAGCTGACTGCTGCCTATAACTGTGTAATTTCAGGGCTGAGCAATCCTGTTGGGACAAATTGTGCAATTTTTCTAGTGAAGTTTTACAGGGAGAATTGCATAATTCTTCAGCCCAACACACTATCAGTCAGGATTGCACAATTTCTGGAGTGAAGGTCATTTCCTCTCCCAAACTGCACAATATCTTGAGGGAGCTACTTAGCCTGAAGCTAGACTAGGTCTATAGAAATAGCCTCTGGGGGGATGTAACAAGCTATCATGAACAGGCTGACAGTTTTCTAGAAAACCATTGAAGCTTGTGCACTTAACTATTGGAAATAATACTGAGAGGGGGGGGGGGGTGAATCAGTATTATCAGATCAGTAAAACCTTTCCAATTTCATACTCAGAAACATATACGCTACTTCAATTAAGTGAACCCGCGTGTACACGCTACTGTGTCTAATGCAACTAGCGTATATCTAGAGATCTTATAATTCAGTTAGCTTAATCTTCAGTAAATGCATCAGAACATTATTAAGCATATTAACAGTAAACAGGTGCAGTATAACAGAACGAAACATCACACAAGAGCCACACACATGAACACCATGATATAAGGTGGAAACCTAATGTGGGTGAAAACCACCTGCTGCAATTCATCTCTTTCTTCTTTAATAAGAAACTTCTTTTACAATGTACTGGTGCAGTCCTTTACCAGTACGCAGGCTACAACCTGCAGAGGGCTATAACCCTCTCTCATTTTCCAACTACTTCTGGAAGGGAGTTACAACCCCCTCAACTCTTGTACTAGCCGATCCATTTACTAGTACGTAGGTACTGACCCTACAACCTTCTTTCCTTCAGGGAGCACGTTTTATCAATTTTCAGACTGGATCCAAGAGTACAAAACAAACATTACTGCAATACAATCATCAACTTATACTTGCATCATAATTCATTAAACAACCCAATACTGAATCACTGAAACCCTGTCATCAAGAACACAGAACCCAAACCAGAGCCCAGAACTCTGCAACAACCACCAGAATCAAAAGCAACCTGAAATATCAAATCTTATTATGCATACGCTACTTCACTGTACCAAAACCGCGTGTATACGCGCTTTCTCCAAAGGCAACCCGCGTGAAGATCTAGAAATAATTACTTGTGCCTTCGCTGTCAGATCCGACCCTTGCCAAGCATCCCGAACAGATAAACAGCAATACCAGATCTTCTCACTTCGTCAGACACACCTTGCTTGCATCAACTTGCCTAATGATCTTCTCCTTATATAGCCTTAGGCCCTTTACAATACCACGGTCCAAAACCATAGTAACACAATACCATCAGCTTCAAAACTAGGGATCAACACGTCCGTCGAGACACCATGGTCCAAAACTATAGGCACAACTTCCAAGGAATAACTGCCACGGACCAAAGATAAGTTTTCCACATACACGCTCTTTTACTGAAGCCAACCTGCGTGTACACGCGACTTGGTATATAGCGAACCTGCGTATACGCGACTTGGTATATAGTGAACCTGCTTGTATATGCGACTTGGTATATAGTGAACCAGCGTGTATATATTTTCTCTTCATACTTGTAGTCTGATCATCAATTCCTTGCTGCTATCCTTCTGCACTATGATTTGTCGTCAGTGTGAGTTGCCATCAAGTACAACACTTGTCTCATAATGCCAACAATCTCCCCCTTTGGACTTGATGGCAACCACCACACCAAGTCACTCTCCCCCTTTGACATCAAGGGCAAAGGGCAGACCAAGATATTTTCTTCTTTGGTATACCGTCTGCTGTCCATACTGCTGTCCATACTGCTGTCCATACTCTCCCTGAGTACATGCTGATGTTTCTGATTTGGCTCCCCCTTTGTTTATGCCAAAGTGTACCAATCTATCCATGCTCCCCCTGAGCAGATGCAGGTTCTAAGACCAGCCATTCAGATCTGTACCATAAGCATCAGTCTGCAATACTATTCCTTTGATCAAACAACAAGATGTATCATTTAGTTTCATCAACAACTTCTAACCATAATGCCAACAATGAATTATTTGAAGTATATGCTCCCCCTGAGTGTGAGCCAACCATTTCCTGAGTCTGTTCTGCTCCCCCTAAGCCTGAGCCAACCATGACTGAACCTGGGTCTGTTCTGCTGCCCTTTCTTCATATACGCGATTTTTCAGCCTGTAACTCGCGTATATACGTGACTTGTCTTCATTATATCAGCGTATGCAAGGAATACTGAAATTCATCACTTTCAGATTCCCCTGTGTCTGTTATGTCAGCTGACTGAGTTATGCCACACTTTTTTGTCTCTGTCTTCTTCAATTCCTAGAACTGTGATGATGTATGGTCCTCTTGTTTTGAATTTTGAAATCTGCTCCTGCATTCCCTTGCTTTATGTCCATATTTGTTGCATGTATAACATCTTACATATTTCATGTTCCTTCTATCACAATCAATTGCTTTGTGTCCATATGCATTGCAGGCAAAGCAATATCCTATGAAAAACCTGGGATGCAATGATCTTTCGTAATGGTCTTGAACCATTCTACTTCTACATCTGGCTGCAACATGTCCAAGATTATGACATACATGACATTCAACATTATTCAGTGGAGGAGATAATCGTCTATCACGTCCATAGTTAGGATTAAAGGATCTTCCTTGAGGAATTTCTTTCCTTGGTTGTTCTTTGTTGAGCATTTCAGATTTCTCCTTAGGATTTCTTGCCTCACCTTGTGAACTAGATTCACCTTCAACATATTCATGAAAACCAAGACCAGTTTTGATAGCAGGAGACCTTTGGCTATTAAGAATATCATCCAAGACTTTAGTACTATCTTGAAATCGTAAAAGCTTATCCTTTTCTTCTAGTTTACCTTTCAAGATATTTACCTCAACTTGATGTTGTTCTTCCTTTTTCAGATACTGATTCCTTAGGTCTTCTTCAGCTTTTCTTCCTTCTTCCACTTGTCGCTTTAGTTTGATCACTTCATGTTCTTGATCTTCAAGAGCTTCTCTATTCTGTTCACTTGATTTTTTAAGATCTTCTTTTAGAGAGAGGATCTTTGATTCAAGCCTTTGAATAGTTATGCTCTGATCCTTTACTACATCCTGCAATTGCTCCCTTACCCTGGTTACTGTCTCCAATTGTTCATTTAATTTGGTAACTTCTTCAGTTTCTGCATTCTTCTTTTCATGTGCCATGAGACTTTTAATATCTTTGCTATTATTGGATGAAGCATTCTTCTTTTCGTGTGCCATGAGACTTCTAATATCTTCACTATCATTGAATGAACTTGTAATATGGGTATAATAGCTTCTACCATCTTCTTCAGATATCTTTCCTTTGTTATGAGGGCATCTAGCAGCATAGTGACCAACTCTACCACATAGAAAACATTTGAAAGGTAGCTTACCTTTGAACTGTCCAGTTCCCCGTTCAAGATTCTTGACAAAATTTACCTCATCTTCTTCCTCTGACACTTCGAATGCGGCTTCTGGTGGTACCTCTTGTCGCATTTCAAAAGCAGTTAAGATCCCGTGAAGCTGTGACATGGTGATTTTCTGCACATTCTCCTTTTCTTCTATGGCAGATACTTTAGAATCAAATTTAGCAGACAGAGATCTCAAAACCTTTTCAACTAAGACAACTTCCTCAAATTCTTCACCCAGATCCCTCATACAATTCACAATCTCATCCATACGTAGGAAATAATTAGCTATGCTTTCATTACTATGCATCTTAAGAGTTTCATACCGGATTCTGAGAGTATGAAGCTTTGCTCTTTTTACCTGATCATCTCCTTCGTAGCTTGTGACGATTTTGTCCCATATTTCCTTAGCTGATTTGAAATGCATGATCTTCATAAATTCTGATTGTGTCAAACTACTCAGTAGGACAGTAACAGCTTTGGCATTGAGCTCATATTGCTTTTTCTCTGCTGGATATGTAGGAGTTGCTGATGGGAATTTGTATCCTCCTTCTACGATTCCCCAAATTTCTGCTCCAAGTGATTGTAGATATGCAGTGGTTCTTATCTTCCAGTGAGTAAAATTGTTCCCGTCAAAGACTGGTGGCCTGATGTGTGCCTCTCTTTCTGGATTAGCCATTCTGATGGATCTTTTCCTTCAAGCGATCAAGCTTCCTTTGAAGGACCTGCTCTGATACCAATTGTTGGAAATAATACTGAGAAGGGGGGGGGGGGGGGTGAATCAATATTATCAGATCAGTAAAACCTTTCCAATTTCATACTCAGAAACATATACGCTACTTCAATTAAGTGAACCCGCGTGTACATGCTACTGTGTCTAATGCAACTAGCGTATATCTAGAGATCTTATAATTCAGTTAGCTTAATCTTCAGTAAATGCATCAGAACATTATTAAGCATATTAACAGTAAACAGGTGCAGTATAACAGAACATAACATCACACAAGAGCCACACACATGAACACCATGATATAAGGTGGAAACCCAATGTGGGTGAAAACCACCTGCTGCAATTTGTCTCTTTCTTCTTTAATAAGAAACTTCTTTTACAATGTACTGGTGCAGTCCTTTACCAGTATGCAGGCTACAACCTGCAGAGGACTACAACCCTCTCTCGTTTTCCAACTACTTCTGGAAGGGAGCTACAACCCCCTCAGCTCTTGTACTAGCCGATCCATTTACTAGTACGTAGGTGCTGACCCTACAACCTTCTTTCCTTCAGGGACCACGTTTCATCAATTTTCAGACTGTATCCAAGAGTACAAAACAAACATTACTGCAATACAATCATCAACTTATACTTGCATCATAATTCATTAAACAACCAAATACAGAATCACTGAAACCCTGTCATCAAGAACACAGAACCCAAACCAGAGCCCAGAACTCTGCAACAACCACCAGAATCAACAGCAACCTGAAATATCAAATCTTATTATGCATACGCTACTTCACTGTACCAAAACCGCGTGTATACGCGCTTTCTCCAAAGGCAACCCGCGTGCAGATCTAGAAATAATTACTTATGCCTTCGCTGTCAGATCCGACCCTTGCCAAGCGTCCCGAATAGATAAACAACAATACCAAATCTTCTCACTTCGTCAGACACACCTTGCTTGCATCAACTTGCCTAATGATCTTCTCCTTATATAGCCTTAGGCCCTTTACAATACCACGGTCCAAAACCATAGTAACATAATACCATCAACTCCAAAACTAGGGATCAACACGTCCGTCGAGACACCATGGTCCAAAACTATAGGCACAACTTCCAAGGAATAACTGCCACGGACCAATGATAAGTTTTCCACATACACGCACTTTTACTGAAGCCAACCTGCGTGTACACGCAACTTGGTATATAGCGAACCTGCGTATACGCGACTTGGTATATAGTGAACCTGCTTGTATACGCGACTTGGTATATAGTGAACAAACGTGTATATATTTTCTCTTCATACTTGAGTCTGATCATCAATTCCTTGCTGCTATCCTTCTGCACTATGATTTGTCATCAGTGTGAGTTGCCATCAAGGACAACACTTGTCTCATAATGCCAACATTAACAACGCAAGACATGCTTCTAAGGATGGTTGGTAGGGAGGCTCAAAATGAAGCTAAGCAAAGATACTGGAGGGTGGTTGTAGCCGCTACAACACCATGCAACACACTGGTAGAACTCGAGCTCTTTGAATGGACCTTGTTCGTGAAAAGCAATTCTAACACCTTCAGAAGTATTGCTCGATTCTCACTTACTTGATTGTAAGATGTGGCATCTGCTAAGCCCTTGGTCGGTTAGCACACATTCCAGGCTAAGCCAATACAGTTCTTTCAATTGGGGATGAGGGGTATATTGGTGCATGAGGAGTATAGTCATCAGAGTTTAGTTTCATCTATGGCATTGCTCCACTCCCAACATGCATGGACAGTACTCTGACAGAGTCATGCAGCAAGAAAAGCATCGCTCCACTACCAAGAAGCCTGGTCATCACCCGATGGAGTTACTTGCGTCACCTCTCTAGGTAGGAATCCTTTCTCTTCCTCGCCTTATTCATTTTCCATTTCTTTTGGAATTTTTCTGCTTTTTCATTTTTTTCATTTTATATAACTGTGCATAGCACTTATTCATTTCAGAGGTGGAAGAGGGATCCCAACTTATTGAGAGTAGAAGAGGTTGTCCCTTTAGAGAAGTAGTTTATGTATACACCTGATTTGCTTGTAAGGTTTTCCCCCTCACCTTACTCTACTTGACTGAGCTGACAAGGATTAACCCAAAAACAACCGACTAGGGTAGGTGATACTAGTTATCTTGCAAGCGTTTTGTTTTCACCAATTTTCAGTTCAAACAGTATGTATTTTCCATTGATGTATCATGGACTGAAGACAACAAGTTCTTACATAAGAGAGTGTACAATAGACAACCCGATTTTGGTAGATGTACAAGTCCTCTTGTACTTTACCCAACTTGTTTCAAGAGTCGAGCACCGTTTCATGTAAAACCAACCTATGAACCAAAACAAGAAAACAAACAAGAAAGTAAAGCAAGAAGAAGAAACAAATGCGAAAGAAAAGAAATTAGGCAAAAAAACAAGCAAGCAAACAAACATAAAACGAAAGAAGCAGACATGCATGCAAGGGAACAACTCAAAAGAAAACACCACTCTTACTTCTAAGCTGACAACACATGGGCCTGATCACGTGAAGTGATATTTCCAACGCATCTACCGATGCATTAACTAACCGATGTTGGTGAAGACATAGTTCGTGAACAAGACAGTTATGTGAACCAACAAACAGGAAAGATATAACAATGAAGACAAACACAGTCCAAGTTTACAAGTGTCCAAAAAACAAAAATGAGTGAAAGTGCATGGCATGCACTTTGTGGACATGCCATGGCATTATGCTACACTGCATGTAGATGTCAAGTGTATGCATTCCCTTGACTGTGACATGCAAGCAAACACGAGGAGGGTAGAGGACTTACGTTGCGCAAATGTGCTTTTTGTGTAAGATTCCTCCAATGCATGAGCAATGGGATCGTGTATCTTGAGTGGAGGAAGTGAAATCTGAGTGTTTGGTTTATCTTCAATGCAAAGCAGAGAGTGATGAGCAGCCTTACATGTTTCAACAATTTCTTGATCAGAAGTGAAACCAACCTTAGGACAACGAGGACCTGACATAACCATCAGCTCGGGCTGAAGTGCCTAAAAAGTTTGGAAGCTTTCGACTTCATCGACAGATAGATCATCATAGACTAGTGCCTTAGACAGATTAACAACAATTAAATCAACATCGTGATTTGATGAAGAAGTAGAGAGATCATGACAACTAAGATTAGAAAATTCGGGATGTTTTTCGGCATCCTCATAATGATGAATCATGCAGAGGGGTAGATGAGAAGCAAGGATGTTCATCCTCTATGTTTTAAAAAATGATAGATGATAGATTGGATGGATTTTCAAATGAAGATGTGTCCTCTCTACAATGTAATAACAGGCTGACATCCGACGTGTCTTGTGAATGATTGGAAGTAGAAAATTCAAAAATAATTTTTCATAGGGGAAATCAGTAGTGGAAGAATCACAAGGGATTCCAAGATAGCGCAGATGAGGTGTGGCTAGAAGGCAGTCATCCCTCATTACGAGTTATTCTTTATATTACTGCACACACTTATCATGAATGATGGAGCAAGTTGGCTACGTAACACCATCTCCATCAATGACTTGATCCTCATTCACAACAGGTGAGGATTCTAAAATCGAAGAACACAAGACAGTATAATCCAGAGGATCAATAGAACGCGGGGGCGGAGGTTGGGGGAATAAATCCACGTGACAACTAACATGCTTGCAAGACAAATTTGTGCAGATATCAAGAGAAGGTGGGGTGGGAGGATGTGACAGTTCAACAAATGTGTGTGAATAATCTCCGACATCACTCTCTAGTGGTGGAGCTCTTTTATGAGGTGAAGGCAGACAATCACTTGTGATAGCAATTGTGCTCACTTGTGATCGTGCAACTCCATCACCAAAATGTGATAAGCAGGGTTTAGATGATTTCAAGGATTGATGGTTTTCGGATATGTGAAGAAGATACTTGAATATTCCATCGAGAAATTCCTAATCAATTTCATCTTCGGGAAATCAATATGAAAGATTACAAGAGCATGTGTTGAGTTGTTCAATGGATTCATCAGGTTTTTTTCGTAATTCTAGAATTTCTTTGTCGAGTGATTTACAGTTAAACTAATTGAAAGCACGATCTAGCTATGCAACCAAATGAGCAAGAGAATGAATATATTTTCTAGGCAACATGACACACTAGTGCATTGGGTTCCCTCAAAGCATGTAGATGAACAACGTGCAGGTCATGTATTCTTCAAATTTTCCATATCTTTTACATGAGCCTACAATGTCGACCGCATGCCTAACCAAGGCTACGTGGCCTCCAATGTCATATGTTTTATGTGCAGGGAAAATTTTAAGAACCACCCTAAATTTATATGTATAATAAATGGGCTAATCCCCTTGAAACATAGGAAAAATGGGAGGTGATTTTATCAATAATATAATATGTTTATATAATTTTTTTGGTGAATCTCTCACCAGATTATATTATCTTGTACAGTGATGGAAAATCTTTCACTATAAAATCTTGTAAGATCTTGGCAAATCTTTTACTGAATGATAAAACATTTTGAAGTCTTGGCGAATGTTTTGTTAAAGTATGAAACCATATATGATAATAAGAAAACATATTCATTAAACTGTAATATACTAACATACATGTTTGGAAAAAAAAAATAAAAAAAAATCTCTTCCTACAAACAATGTTCCAAGTTGCAGTGACTAAGTTTTGCAAGGTTCTTACAATACACTCTTTCATATCCTTCTATTAGTTTTGATAATATTCCACAACAAAGTTCTTGTAGGTGTTGATATTGACAATGAGTTCTGTTAGGGTAGGAGAGATTAATATTTTCTCTACAACTTTTGTCAAGCTACCACTTTTTTTAAGTTATCAAATTTCTTTCTTATTCCATATACTCCAACTACAAGATAAAAAAAAACAAATCAAGTTTGTTTACCCCAACACGCCAAAAAGTAGCAAGCCCCAACTATATTATATAAGAAAGTATTAGGTATCCCAAAGGCTTGAAGGGGATCTAATTGAAAGAAGTGATCATTGTGATAATCCTTCCAATGAATATATGAATATATAAATGTAGATTTATTATTATTTTAATTGGAAATCTTCAATTAAATAATAAATTTTAATTATGTCTCTCCCAATCTAAATTTCTTATTAGCATAATTCACTACCCTCATAGGTCTCGCATTTTTAGTAGCGTTGTAACATGTAGATTAATTTCCTTTTTGGTGAACAATATCCACCTTTTAAGAAAATATGGTGCAATGGCTCCAACCCCTACAGGTCATTAGGAAAAACTAAGAATAGCACATAAGATGAAAGGTTGTACAAACCAACTTATTTTTCAAACAACTAATCCAACATTAGTACCTAAACTTTTTCATGAATATATCATATTGAGAATGTTTGAAAAATGGTGAGAAATCTTCTACGAGGGTGATGCGGAAAGAGTTATAAGGTTTCATTGTTTTGAATTTTTTTTGTTAAATCAGAAAAAGTTAAAAACCAATATTAATGGAGATATTGGTATCTTTTACTAAATTCTGTGAAGTGACTAAATGTAGGTTTAACCATTCACCTTAAGATGTTTTTACAATATAAATTCCTAAGTTTATTTAATGTCTTCATTATCATAAAAGCCAACCTATATCCATCTTAACTCCACGTCTACCACTCTAAGGGGGATGAAATCTATTTATTCCTCTGAGCACTTGGTAGACCCACAATTAAGATGGAAATAAGATGATAGAATTTCCCCTTTAAATAGTCTATGCTCACATGAATACCATGTTATTACCATGGGTTATCATAAACCTGGAGCTTAAAAATTACTATTAGTAATTTATAAAAATTAATAAAATTAATAATTGATTTTTATTTTATTTTTTATTTTAAGCAAGTTAAAATGTTTAACATACATTAGATTACAACATCCATTTTTACTGTTGATCCACCAAGCCCCCTGAGAGGGATCAAATATTTTTTCACTCTATGCTAGTTTGCATATCACGATATTTGATCCCTCTCAGGGCTTAGTAGATCCAGAGTAAAGATGGATCTATTCCCCATTTAAATAGGATACGTTCCACGTGAATGCCATGGGTCAATACCATGTGCCATTTTTATTTTTGTTAATACTTATATTAGGATTAATAATCTTTTTTTGCATGGTATTAATAATAATCTAACCCATGGTATTTGGCCCATAGTATTCTTCCCATAGGTTTCACCTAATTATAATGCATTTTTTGAGTGTTCATAAATATAAGGTGACTTATGGAGTAAATATAAAAAAAATGTTTAATTTGTTTACCATACCTTTAGTTTATTTATATTTTTATTAATTTACCATACCTCTTCTACAAATATGTTATTTGGCCCATAGGATTCACTTAAATAAAACCTCTTTTTTGAGCCTTCATAAGTAGAAAGAGGGTTATGGACTAAATATAAAAAAAGGTTTTATTTATTTACCATACCTCCACTTATTTATATTTTTATTTGTTTACACCCTTGCATGTATATAAGGTGACTTGTGGAGTAAATATAAATAATGTTTTATTTATTTACCATACCTCTCATTTATTTATATTTTTATTAATTTACCATAACTCTTTTATAAATATGGTATTTGGCCCATAGGATTCACTTAAATAAAACCTATTCTTGAAAATTAGGGCGAATGGAAGGTTGTAACTCCTAATTTCAAGGGCTGAATTTACCTTTTTTACCCTCTCCCTTAAAATAAGGTGTGATATTTGAGGCAATTTGTAAAAATGTACTATGATACAAAATATTCGCCCACTAAAAATTTAAAACCCCTTAATTTCGCCTAAGGGTGAACATTCACCCCTAAAATTTTCCATGTTTATGTGACAAGTTATCCGAGATATTTTCCGAGATAATGAAGTCATTTCCATAATACATACACTCCGGAAGAGAAACTCTATAGTTAGTCATAATAGATATGTAGAGATTCAAAATAGATGTGAGGACTCAGTTTGTCATTTGGCCCTCCTTCAAGTGCTAGAATGTTGACGTCACTGGACCCACCAACATGTCAGGGGATCTCCCTGGTAAGAATTCCCAACTAGACCTCAAACAGTTTGGTGTAGTAGTCCCAGCAGTGGGTTGTGTAGTATCTCCTTGACTAAGGTTTCGTACAGAGGTACGTAAGATGTCCTGTCCCAGCAGTGTGTTGTGTAGTATCTCCTTGACTGAGGTTTTGTACATAGGCAAGTAAGATGTCCCTATTGGTAGCAAGGGTGTGAAATGTGTGGTAATTCAAGGAAGGTGCATGAATGGTCCAAATGCACACAAAGTGAGATGAGTGCGTCCCTTGGAAACCTATGATAAAATAGTGTTACGAAGGGAACACACGAGCAACGATGCATCACAACATGGAATGCAAGTTAGATAGCAATCCAATGTGATGGTTAAACCCACAACACATCTCAGAGATATTCATACATACATATACAGAAATAGCTACACATGCATATGTACGCAAATAGATACATATATCATTTAGAGTACTCAAGATAGCTGAAATACAATACAACATATGCATGAAATGTGTTGGCTCTGTTATATTAAGAAGTGTAAGTTACAGTGATACAATACATCCATCTCCAACCACTAGTTCCGACAATGGAACATTACAGCTTATGAGCACCAGTATTGTAGCAAGAATGCTGCAACTCCTGGGGCTACCAACTTTACATTATCAACCCGAGATTCGTACAAACTTGGACGTGACAGTGTTGTATACACAAGTAAATGTGATGGCTCTGCTCCTTGTCACTTCTATGTTGGTGATAGACTACTAAGGTTTTTCAAACTAGACTTCTATGGACATTGAAGAAGCTTGATTACCAATCAGGGGAAGCGAAATATACTCTAAAAGAAATGTTGTCTATTGCAGTAAGGAAAAATCCTAAAATCAAATGCTAAAACACACCATTTCCTAACTAACTGTTACGAGTCTTTGCTTTAAAAGAATGTTAAGTTAAGATGTATGAAATCCTATTGTCCTATTGTGCTATACAACAACCCACCCCCCCCCCCCCCCCCCCCCATTTCAATTTTTAAACTCTTAGTCTTAAAGTGCTAAATAAGAAATCGGTCCCCTTTAGAATACAAATAAAGGAAATAAACTTTTGAATATAATAAATTTCCCATAAAAGTCATATGAAATTTGCTTTTAGAGTAGTTAGGACCACTCATCGCAAATCACATTTCTTTAGAACTCGTGAAAATCCATTTGAAGAGCTTGCAATGTGATCATAGTCATAACAAAACCCTCATCGCAAAGTTTTATCAAGGTAAGCCTTGTATACACACAATGTAATTAGACTATCGCATCTCGCATAACATTAATCCCACGAGATGATTTAAACTAGCATTGAAACTTTGTGATGCGATAAGGCTATCACAAATCACATATCGCTGACTCATAGTGAAGCATCCATAAAACTCCATTGAAATCTTGTGATGCGATAAGGCTATCACAAATCGCATATCGCTGATTCATAAAGAAGCATCCAATATACCACATTGAAGAATTGCGATACGATTTAATTATCACATGGTGCGCTCTTGATAAAAGTGATAAATATTATGAATATATGTGGTAAAGGGATAAATTGATTAGAAAGGAATAACATGATTTTCCAAGATTAAAACCTGTTGTCTCCCCATGCTACCTCAGCACTCATCGCAAATGCAACTATGCAAGCAAACTTTTTTGAGTGTGGCGCTCATAACTCCTGATTTGCGATATGGTTGTGGGAATTTCAAATCCTTAATGGATTTAGTTTTGTTAGGTGCTACGTTAAAACCCCCATGAGACAAAATATGACCCATATATTCCACTTCCTGTACTCTAAAGAAACATTTTGAGGTTTTTTCATATAATATTTTCTCCTCCAATAGTTTGAGCACCCTGTCAACATGTTGAAGATTTCCATTCCAATACTTGTTGTAGATTAGTAAATCATAAAAAAATACTAACAAAATTATTCTAAGCAAGGGTTTGAAAACGGAATTCATCAAACCTTTAAATGTAGAAGGTGCATTGGTAAGGCCAAAAGGCATGACCAATAATTTATAATGACCCTCATGAGTTCTAAAGGTTTTTTCGTAATGTCTTCAATATTAAATCTAATTTGATGATATCCTTAACGATGATCCAACTTGGTGAAGTAAATTTCTCCCTGTAATTCATCAAACAATTTTCCAATGACAAGAATGGGAAATTTAACTTGAATAGTGAGCTTGTTGAGCTCACTATAATCTAGAAACACTCTCCATGATCCATCCTTATTACACACCAATACTAATAGACAACAGAAATAACTTTGACTAGGTTGAATTATACTAGCATTTCTACAACCATACATTCAATTTCACTCTTTTGGGAATAGGGATATCTGTAAGGTATGATGTTTGAAGGAACACTTTTTGGAATCAAATGGATAGCATGATCATGATCATGCATAGATAGGAGGCCTTTCGGAGTCTCAAATACCTTGGAATTATTCTCCAAGAATTTTTGGAGATTGGGAGAAATATATGGTTTTGATGTTTGAATCTCTAGTGACCATAATTCTACAATTACACCATCTTTTTATTTCTTTCAATTATTTGTAATGGCATTAGAGCTTCTTATGTTTCTTGGTTTCCCTATGATACCACTTAATTCAACTTCCTTTCCTTGCCAAAAAAAATTCAAGAAAAGTTATTGAAGATTAGTCTATTGTAGCCAAAGATTGTAACCACTCAACATCAGCACCACCCATTGGTATGGAAATCATTGGACTATTCAATAAATATTCTCCAATGTTTATATTGATATTATTGCACTTTCCAAAGAAATTTATAGTTCCTCCATTTGCAGCCATCACTTGAAACTCTGGTGTTGGATATAGGAAGAAATTCAATTCCTTGGCTACCTTACAATGAATAAAATTATGTGTACTACCTGAATAAATCAACAGTATTACCCTTTTCTTATTGAAATGTCCTTCTATATTAAGATTTTGACGAGTGGTAATTCCTATCAATGCATTACAACGTATGGTTAGATTCATTTCTTCTTTCTCTAGTATTAGGTTTTTGTGTATATCCTCTTCTTTTAATGTTTCTTGTTCCTTTTCTTCCTCTTCTTCAAAATCTATGTAAAATAATTCCTTTTCAACAAACTTATGACCTTTAGTGTATTTGCTATCACAACTCTAAAAAATCCCTTTTTCTCTTTTTTCTTCCAATTATTGTGGCATCAACCTTGTAGGTTGTGATGGGCTAGGACCAACAACACTTCCATCTTTATAGTTGTTAGTGTTATACTTCCTTGCTGTCGTAATTTCTTTCAAATTTTCTTGCTACCCTGAATGTCTTCTCCAATGGATCATGTTTCCAAAGGAAAACCTCATGTTGGATGTTATCCTTTGAAATTCCATATGAGGATATCAATATTATGTTCCTCTGGAATGTCATTTACCCATATATTCAATTTTTGGAGCTCCTTAGTGTGCTCTTCCATTGAACCATTTTCTTTGAGATTTGTGAGTTGACTAAAAAGGTGTTTCTCTTTGTATCCTAATAATATGCTATCATTTTCTTCATTAAAATTGACAAAGTGATAAGTGGTTTATGGGAACAACTCTATCAATACCATAAAAATTAATTGGGTTCTAAATATAAAATTGCAATTCGTACCTTTTTGTTTGTTACACATTATGGAGACAAAAATATTTCTCCTTCTTTAGTATCCATGTTACGAGATCCTTTCCATCAAACTTACTCATATCAATATTTCGGATATGATGGGTCTTCAATCCAACATTAGCCTCTATGAAATCATGATTAACATTTCTTTTGTTCTCATTATGAGTTTCATCTCATATCTTTTCACCATTAGGAAGCATTTCTTGTAGCAACTTTGTCAAACTTTCTTTCAAACCTTCCATATCTACTTTTAATAAATCCTTCAAAAATTCCAAGTATGATTTTAAACCATTCTTCAAACCATCCATCTTAGCTTCTGTTTCATTTTTCGTTACTGTTTGCGAGAGAGAAATTTGTTGCACTTAGTCTCATAATTTTGATATATCATGTTGCATTTCTTCCTCTTATTCATTAGCCATAGTAGATATTTTTAGTTTCTTACGAAGTGTTTCCATTTTCTTGCTTCAAGTCATTTTAGAATCAAATAATGATATCTATGCTTCACTATGCCCCTTGAATCACTCCAAACTGATTTCTCGAACAAAACATATGCAAATTTAAAAAAATACACACATTTTCTTGCTTTGTAGGAGCTTGATATTGAATCTGTTATATATCTATAAATTCCAATCTCCGAGGTTTGAAATTCAATCTTGTGGTAGCCCTCTGATACTTCTTTCAAATGCCATAAGTCAGAACAAATTTTGATTCTTCAACATAAAGTTATGTCTATTCTCCCACAATGACCTAATTATGGACTGACTCAGTCAAGCGAACTTGTACGGAGTTTCACGTGTCACTGTTTCGACCTTCGGCACTAAAAATGATATTCACAATACTGAAGTCCATGAAATTTCAACCATTTTTTACAAAATTCAAATTCGATGATCGTAGTGGAAGATATCACAATTTTTCGAAGGTGACCTATTTGAGACGAAATTATGGAGCATGCAAAAACCCTATCTTCTTTGGATCATAAATCCACAAATATAGTGTACCAGTATCTAAATTTTTTACATGAATACAACAAGATTTTAGCTCCTCATTGTAAAAATTTCAGCTTATGAACCTTCGTACAGAAAAGGTTATATTCAAATTTCCACGATGACCTCTTTTCAGTAGTGAAACCCTAGAATCCAAAGCTCTTATACCAATTTTTATGCAACCCTCTCACAAAATAGAAGAAAACATAGATGAATGAATTAAAAATTAGCCTCTTCAAGAGAGAAACCACCTTTACATTACATAAATGAACAACTCTTCGATGATAGAAATGACAAGACATCCTTTCAATATGTATGAGTCTATGGGGTCATAATATAATGAGAGCCTACATAACAATAATAATGTAAGGGCACAACAATAAAAATAGTGGGATTCTATGGGGAACAATAATAACAATATGGGAACTACATGGACACAATAATAACAATAAGGGGGTTACACTAACAATAAAAATAAGGAGCTAAACTAGTAGTATAGGGACCTAACATAGACAATATCTCAAATGTAGCAAGAGTGTAGATAGGAGGAATACAACCACATGAAAAAAAATTACAAGATTATATGGTTGACCGCCAACCTTATGACAAGGGGAGTATGATTGTAGCAAGAATATTTCATAGGAGGAGAGTTTATTCACAAGGGGAGAGCTCCTTTATAGGGGAAACAGGTCCACAGGTAGATATAGGAACAATTGTGTTGCATTGGCCCAGTACTAAGCAATCACCAGATAAGAAGACATATCCAGTGGGCCCATTTTCCATTGATGTGAAAGGGAGAGATAAGGAAGACATTTTCTAATAAGACAGAAAGTATATTTTGAACCAACATCACATCGAGATTTCAATCCATTTCTATCAATGAACATCAATATTTAGTGGTATTTCCATCACTGAGAAAGGTGAATACTATTCAACATCGTGTTGTAATTAATGACAACCAATGTCATTGATGTAAAAGGATATGCCAAAGCAAGGATATTGTTATCTCTAGTGTTATGATTCCAGTGATCTCAAATGAAGTATAATGTCTTGAAGGTATGATGCCTTGAAAGATCACATCTCAATGATATCAAAGATGACATGAATATTATGGAGTTTTTGATAAATTATAGTAATCAAATAAGTTTCTATATAGTATGGTTAGATAGTGTTCACTGAGAGGTTTCCAATGGTATGCTACACTTGGTCAAACTCCTCTAAAATAAGAAGAAAGGATAGTTTGAACATGACATGCCAAAAATCATATCCCGAATTTTATTGAGCATTTGTTAGAATTATTCTTATCAAAGAAACTCACAAATAATTTGGCTAGATTGTGTTATTTCTTACTTTTTCATTGATATATGATTCTTAGTCAAAATTCAAATAGATAAGGGGAAACATTGATTTGAATTTAAACATGTTTATGATGGAATAAAAGGGGTCAAACCCCAAATTTATTAACTAGTGTGCTTCTTTGATGGTAGATCAAGAAGTCAGTGCCTAGACTAGGTTACCAATGGTGGTGGATGGGAAAACTTGCATGATGTTTAAAAACAAGGTATTTTAAATGGGGTCGTGGTTCCAAATTAGAACTCATAAGGGCTCGAACCCATATGAAATGAATAAATAATTATGTGTTAGGGAAATTTATATGGGACTGACATAACCTTGTATTGTATTCAATACCCATGTGATGTGGTAATTTATATGGGACCAATATAACCAAGCGATGTATCCAATAATTGTATTATGTCATGGGTCCATTGTAACTCTTGTGTGAAGTGTGGAGTTTTTTTATGTATTACCTAATTGATGTGGTACAAGCATAGATGGTTGACGTAGAAAAGTCAAGACACATGACAGGTCTGATATAACATATTCTTGACATTGATCTGCCAGATAAGGTTGATGTGTTAGAGTTGGTTGATGTGGCAGAAACAAAGATGTTTGGCATAGAAGAGATGGTTAATGCGGCATATTTGGTTGAGATTGTGAAAGTAGAGATGGTTGACATGGTAGAGACAGTTGATGTGGCATAGTTGTTTGATATGGCAGAAGAAAAGATGGTTTACTTTGTACAACCCTGATAGATGGCACATTAGTGACGTGACACATAACATGTCAAACTAGTATTTTTGAGTGACCAACAAAGCCATTTTTGAGTGACACACGACACCACCAAAAGGGTACCACATGGGCACAACGACATCATTCTTATGTTAGCATTAGGTTTTCATTCAAAAAATAAAGTTTTAGACACTTTTTAAGGTCATACGGACAACAAATTTTAACCTCATAGTCCCGATGATTCCCCTGGTCATGTCATGGTCACATGTGTCGAAGATCATGTAGTCAAATTTGCAAATTATGAACAAACAATCCCATCGGCCAGATAGTTATTTGACACACATATATATATATATATATATGCACACACAAAGGTACATTTTTATAACACACAAAGGTGGATTTTGTAGATCTTAGAATTAAAAGGTACATTTTGTTGATCTCATAGGGTCATTATCGAATATTTAATCTTTATAATGTTTTGTGGGTGATTTTGAGGCCAAAATCAATTTTTGGAAAAGGGGAAATGCCTAGAACCTTTTTGTGATCTAAAAATGGGGACATGAAAAGTCATGAAGATACATTTTTTAGGATAGGAGTCCATTTTTATTTTTTTATTGTCAAAATTTTCTAGATATCATGAAAAGGTGTAGTTTTGGTATGAAGAAGATGCTACAAATTGATGATTGAAGAATAGGTTGAAGTTGTATTAATATGACTAGACTTGTGAGTGGCATTTGTTGCATTTTGAGCTTGTGGATCTAGTTTGAAAGATTGAGAAAATAGGTCGACTATGATTTGGTAATGGAGGTGGCTTCCTCAGTTAGGTTGAACCCTTTAGATTTCAGAGGTTGGTGTCATAATAATATTGAATCCTACAACAATTTGGTGCTTGCATATTTCAGAGGTTGGTGCATTAATGAGGTTGAGGCCTACAAAACATTGGTGCTTGCATATTTTAGAGTTTTTTTCCTCATTTATGTTTGAGCCTACAATGACTTGGTTCCTGGATGTCTTTGGGGGTTGGTGCCTCTAGTAGGTTGGTTCTCACAAACTAATTTTGGGGTTGGTGCATCCAACATGTTGGATCCTACAAACTGATGCAATTAAAGATTGATCAAAACAAGAAGATTTATAGTTTTCACTTGCAAGGGTTTGCACATGAATGTGGTGTTCTCATGTGTTAATGTGACAATTGTATTCATTTAAGCACTTTTATGTTTTTTGTTATGATTGATTACAAATTTAAGATGGATAAATTAGGGATTAGAATTATTCACCCCATGTTAGAGAGATCATAATTCTAATAACAATTTCCATATTAATATTACATAAAATTTATATAGAAAGACAAAGTAATGGTAAGTAAAGACTTTAAAATTTACTATATAATTTCTTCGTGCTTTTTAATATGAGGGAAATGTTATTCCTTCACTAAATATGGAGTTGAAACATGGAACCTAAAAGCAGTATTGATTGTACATTCTTATATGAAGGAGATGTTTCATTCATTATGTGCTCAATTCACATGTAGTGTTTAACAAAATATATATATTAATAAAAAATGATTTTTTCCAAAGACAAAAATCACATATATATACTAGAGGTAATAATATATATATATATATATATATATATATATATATGTTGTTCATGATCTATAAATATAGTGATCATATGTTGATACCTTTATCTTGATTGATTACATATTAGTTCAAACTTCTAATAAGAGAATATATATCCTAGGATTTTAAAACTCGTGATATGATATACCAAGTGATCTACCTATAGATAAATAATCCAATAATATAATGAGATAATGAAATATAGTTAATATCTAGAAGGGGAGATTGTGTTAGGTCCCTATAATACTAGTGATTCCCCTATTACTATTGGCATTGTATCCATTATTGTTATTTTTGTGCCCTTATATTATTATTGTTAGGTCAGGTTTGGTTATGTTGTGACCCCTTATTCTAATATACATAGAAAAGAGGTTTTTTCATTTGTATCATCAAATAATTGTTTACTTGTGTAATGTAAAGGAGGTTTCCCCTTCGAAGAAGATGATTTCCAAGTCATTGATCTACGTTTTCTATCTTTCTTTGAGTTGGTTTCATAACATTTGGTATCAGAGCTTTGGATTCTAGGTTTTTGTTGCTCCAAACAGGTCATCATGGCATTTTCGATATAACTTTTTTTTTATGAAGTTCCAGAAGCTACAAAAAAAACCCATTTGATCTGAAAGCGTTATAAACCTCGGATCTAAATTTTAGTTCTCGTGTCACTACATTTTCGGAGAAATGATCTAAGGCAGTTAGAGTTTTTGCAAGATCAATAATTCCATATCAAACATGTTATCGCAACATTTTCACTATAATTTCTCTTTTACGAAGATTCAGACATTGAAATTAAGACCCATTTCAGCTAAATTTGTCAGGAAGCTTGGGATCAAATTTTAGAGCTTATTTCACTATATTTGCAATGATACAGTCCAAGACATTTAGGGTTTTTGTAGGCTTCCAAATTACATCGCAAATGGTGACCTGGGGAAAATCGTCATAACTTTCTCTCTACACATCAGATTCAGATTTTGTAAGAGGATATAGAAAGAGGATAGACTATACTTTTATGTGTATTGTTTCTAGGTCTGAATGTCAAACTAGTAACACGTGGCACTTCGTACAAGTTCGCTATACTAAAAACATATATAAGTAGGTCACCTTGGAATGTGGGGCATAACTCTTTCTTGGAGAATCCAATCTCAATCAGACTGGTGGCATTCAAAATAGGGCACAAAGGCATGCTGCAGGTCTAAATTTTAGACCTTGGAGATCCGAAATTACAGAGTTATAGTCGTTCCAATATCGAACTCCTACAAAGTGAAAAAAGGTGTCTAGTTTTTTTATATTTTTGCATAAGTTAGGTTTGAAAAGTTAGTTTGAAGAAATTCAAAGGGCATAGTGAAGCAGTATTATCAGTAATTGATGCCCTGAAGAAAGAAAATGGAAACACCTAGTAAGAAACCTGAAAGCTGTAGAATGACTCATGAAGAAGAGGGAGGAATGCAACATGATATATCAAAATTACGAGACCAAGTGCAACAAATTTCACTCGCACAAAACGTAATAGAAGCTAATATGGATGGTGTGGAAGCTAAGATGGATGATTTAAAGAAGTGCGTGGAAGATAAGATGGAAGATTTGAAGGGAGATTTGATAAAACTTCTACAATAAATGCTTACTAATGGCAAAAGGGTAGTGAAGGAAACTCATGATGAGAACAAAATAAATGTTAATCATGATTTCATAGACTCTAATGTTGGATCGAAGAACCACCATGTTCTAAATATTTATATGAGGAAGTTTGATGGCAAGGATCCTGCAACATGGATACTACAGATGGAGTAATATTTTGATCTCCATAATGTAAAAAACACACAAAAGGTGCACATTGCAACTTGATATTTGGAACCAAATCAATTTGTATGGTGTCAATGGCTTTGTTATCGTAAACAAATTATCACTTGGGCTATTTACAGATGAACTGATAGAACATTATGAGGATACAAAAAGCAACACTTTTTTTAGCCAATTGATAAATCTAGAAAAAAATGGTTCAATGACGGAGCACATTGAGGACTTCCAAAAATTGAATATAAGGGTAAATGATATTCCAAACGAGCATAGGATTGATGTGTTCATTGGGGCTTTAAAGGTTAACATCCAATATGAGGTTTGTCTTTGGGAACCTGATTGATTGGAGAAGGCATTCAAGTTGGCAAGAAAAATGGAAAGAAAAATTATGGCAACAAGGAAGCCTACCATCACAATCATAAAGATGGAAGTGGTGTTTCCCCTAGCCATCCATAACCTACAACGTTGACACCAAAAAAATTGGAAGAAAAAAGAGCAAAAGGGTTTTGTTACAATTGTGATATCAAATACACTAAAGGTCATAACTGTGCTGAGAATAATTTATTTTACATAGATTGTGAAGAGGAGGAAGAAAAGGAACAAGAAAAGTCAAAAGAAGAGGATGTACACCAGGAAAAAACCATGAAGAAATAAGAAATGAATCTTACCATATATTTTAATGCATTGGCTGGAATTACTACTCATCAAGCTATCACTATAGAACGGCATATCAAGAAGAAAAATGTAATATTGTTGATTGATTCGGGCAGTACCCATAATTTTATTCATTGTAAGATAGACAAGGAATTGAATTGCTTCCTATATCTAGCATCAGACTGTGAAGTGATGGTTGCAAGTGGAGGAAAGAATAGCCCAACATCAGTACCACCTATTGAATGGTATTGAATAGCCCAATTCTTTCCATTCGAATGGGTGGTACACACTTACCAAGTATGCACACTTTTGTGCATTATCTCATCCATTTGAAGCGAGTAAGGTTTCTACAACATTTATTTAAACAATTCAAAAGCTACATGGAAACCCAAAGGTTATTATAAGTGACAGAGATCCCATTTTAACTAGAAAGTTTTGGACAAAATTATTTTCTTGTCTTGGTACTCAGTTAGCTCATAGCTCATCTTATCATCCTAAATTTGATCGGAAAACTGAGACAGTAAACAAATATTCTGAACGATATCTTCGTTGCTTTGTATCTCACAAACAAACATAATGGGTCAAATAGTTGCCTCTGGTTGAATGGTGGTATAACACTTCCTTCCATATTGCAAAAAAAATGACCTCATTTATGGCACTTTATGGATATCATCCACCATCCATCACATCATATTTAAGAGAAAATTCTAAGGTTGAAGCAGTGGAAGATCACATCGAGCATCAACAACAAGTTCTCCAACTCTTAAAGGATAACCTCACCTTAGCGTAGAATAGAATGACACAGTAGGTAGATCAACATCGCATCAAAAGAAGTTTTGATGTAGGTGATTGGGTATTCCTATGTCTACAACCATATAAACAAATGTCCCTCAAGCAAGCTAAGAAGGATAGTAAACTATCACCAATGTATTATGGTCCGTATAAGGTGTTACAAAATATAGGTACTATGGCATACAAATTGGAGCTTCCTATAGCTTCCCGAGTGCACCCAGTTTTCCATGTGTCATGCTTAAAGAAGTTTATGAGTGATAAGCTCCTAGTTTAAGCAATATTGTCAGAACTTGATCAGGAAGAAAAAAATCATATTGGAACCTGGAGCATTCAAAGAAACAAGAACTTGACATCTACGAAATTGATCAATTTCATAGTATCTCATCAACTAGAAGAACTTACCCACTGAAGATTCCACATGAGAAGATGAGAATTTTATACAAAAGCATCCAAAACTACTCAAGAATTGAGGACAACACTTTTTCGAAGGAGAGGAGCATGTTAGGTCCCTATAATACTAGTGATTCCCCCATTACTATTGTGATTGTATCCCTTATTGTTATTGTTGTACCCCTATTGTCCCCATATTCTTATTATTGTGCCCCATAGAAGCCCACTATTGTTATTTTTGTACCCTTATATTATTATTGTTAGGTCAACTTTGGTTATATTGTGACCCCTTAGACTCCTATATATAGAAAGGAGATTTTTTCATATGTATCATCGAAGAATTGTTCATTTGTGTAATGTAAAGGAGGTTGCCCCCTCAAAGAGGATGATTTCTAAGTCGTTGATCTATCTTTTCTATCTTTTTGTGAGCTGGTTTCATAACATAGTGGTACCTAAAGACACAATCTCTGCACCATCTACATACTCACATATACCCATACACCCAACTCCAAGGGTGAGGGATTCCTTTGAAAGTATGTCTAATTCCATATTTACTTTGTAGATTATGTGACAGAAAGTGACCTATTCATGATTATCCAAAACAATTGTAATATCATTTCAAAGGGATTCAATAAAAATTTTGGAAACTTTCACTTTGTGATTTTCCCAATCTATTCCAAGTTTAGATTCCCCCAAAACATATATTCTAGATATGCCTTTCTTCCACACTAACTCCAAATGTAACCATAAGGTTTTGAATTCAAATTTATTATTTGTTCCCTTTCCATCTGGATATTGATAATATATCTAGTGTGATTTGTTAAAAATAGGAAAATCCTAACACCATAGTGTGGGTGGTGTCCCTAGATGCTATCATCAAGTTATCCCCAAGGACTTCCAAAGTCCAACTCCATTAATATGATATTTCTCTATTTTTTCGCTTAGGGTTTACATTCGTAAGCCAAATTTTCTACCTTAGTGGCATAGAATTTTGGGGAAAAGAATTCATTTTGAAACACATAGACATTTCATTCCTCCCATATGCCTGAAATTAAGAGACACGGAGACCCGTTGTAGGAACATACTTGTTTATCAGTCCATCGGAAAAAGAAGTAATCAATGAGTGATGAGGCAACCCATCGAGCCCTTATTTTGAATGTATCCCAAATAATTCATTAACCTTTGAAAAATAACACCATCTCATAATGAGGTTTGCATGGATCTTCTCTTGCTCATTACACAATGAACATCGACTTGGACTGGTCCACCATTTTTTCACTAGGTTTCCCCATTTGTGAATTTTTCAATTTAGTTTCAGGAATGAAGTGAGTTTGGTTTTTAAAGGGGCAATCACACCCCAAATAAACTTACACCACCAACATTTTTTCTCATTCAAGGACTTTTCAAAATTAGCTTCGTAACGAAGCCGTGTTGAGCAATTGCGAATTTGAGTTTTATTTTCCAAACAAACCTATTTGAAGAATCACTATGATTGTCTACATAATTATCAACAAACAAAATTACATAATTGTCCCATTCCTATGCAAATTGGTCATCCAACATAGATGAAGGCATAAACTTCCAACTACTTTTTCCTGTAACTTGAGGTTCCTATGCCTTAGCATAAACTAGAAAAGATATTTTTGATTGAAAAAATGCATCCAATAGAGGGAAAGATAAGCAATAGTTATTTCCAAAACCATACAATGGTATAATGAGTCTTCTTGGGAGCCATAATTTTAACTTTTTAAACTATTTTTTATTAAATTTTTTCAATACTAACTTTAGAAAAATGACCTTAAGGGGCTTAAGATTAAATTTAAGTTTTCCTTAAAGTTTTATGAGACTGAGGATCGAAGTCCCCAGTATGGTTGCCGGAAATGTTATCACTCTAATATTTGTTTTGAAGTTAATGAAGGGAGAAAAGTCAAAGGTAACCACAAACCACCTTTGGAGATCAGGACCTAGCCTTCCTAATGCTCAGAGAGGGTTCTCTCTTTGCAATTTAACTTTGTTTTAGTTAATATGATTTTAGGCTAGTTATTGTTTGCACTTGGGTTTTGGTTTGAAATTGGGTGGTGGGTTGACTTTACTTAGATGAACATAGGTTTTCTCTTACCATTGGTCTATGGGGTCAAATATTAGACAAACAAGACTAGATTCAGTTATAAAAATAATGTCTATAAGGAAGATTGATGAGTTACTGCAAATATCAAAGGCTAAATGGTGAAATGGTTTCAAACTAGATCTAGGGAGCAATTAAGGGTTCCCTAGGCTAAACTCTGGAAGGAATGAAAGAAGTCAACCAAGATGGGAGAGAAATTAAGGGCTCTCAAATCTGAGTATCAAAGGAAAACATGTAAATGACTAACTAAGAAAAACACATTGTACTTAGACAAATTCTGACTGATATCTCCAGTTAATTCATTCAAATTTAGAACACATTTAACATTATGAAACACAAAAGAAGGTAAAAAAATCAAACAAAGAAGATACTTCACTGCAAATGGCTCATCTCATGAATCCTATAGCGAAATGCTTTTATTACTTGCTCCAGTCTATTGACTTGAAAGTGGTACAATCACCCTTAGGTTTTAAGATCAAAATAAATCTACAAATGTAAAATAGTACACACTAATAATTCGAATTATCAAGTACTTATACAAAAAGGATTTACAAAATATCTCAAACTGCATTGAGAACTAATCTAGGAAAAAGAAATATCTTCATACAAGAAGATAAAGACAACTATTGAAATATTGCTTGTTGTCCCTATTATTTAGGTTCTGCTGGCTTTGCTCTTTGATCTTTTTCCCTTTAAGGTGTTTGATTATTTGGTCTTCACACTAGATGTTCTATTCTACTTTAACCTTTCATCTGATACTCTTTCATCTGATACACTTTAACATTGCTGACTTGTTAATATCCTTTTACTGTGGTCTTTTAATTTTTACTGTACATTTATATTTTTACTATGTATTTGCTACAATAAAACATTAATTTTTTCCCATCTCTCCTCATCTAGTAATTAGATATTGAACATCTTTCTGTATATTTCATTTCCTCTACATGTATTTTCCAAAAGTACGCTTATTAATAAATAGGTGTTTTACCTCATGCTAGAGGTAAAACAAGTTTTCAAATGTTTGATACAATACTTTGCCTATTCGTATGTACTTCATGGATGAAGTGTTTACTGAATCTCTGCTCACTTCCGTGATTTTCTTATTGTAATATTCTTGTGTCATTAGCTTATCATTTATAACTAAGGGATTAGGTAATCCATTTTCCATCAAAATTTCGAACTTAACCATGAACTTGTCATTGGATAGTTGCATGGTTTGACTCTTATCCGCCAAGTTCAACATCAAATTCCTTTTAGTGAGGACTTTTCTCACTTCCAAAATTGTACATGTCCTGTCAGGTATCTCATGTTCTTGTAGCTCACAATTATTCTTGGAGCTGAGGAAGTGGATGATTCTTGAAGCTTCCTCTGGCATATCTCCAAGTTCTTCCTTGACCTTTTGAATGGCTTCTATAGCCTATTTTATAAAATCAATCTATTCAAAGATAACCTCAATGGATGGCCAAATATCATTGACATAGTCAATGATATTGGCCCACAGTTCGTCTTTAGCCTTACCTATAGGTTCACTGAGTGTTAGTTCCTTTTTTAGGCCTATGATTCCTTTAGTAGTCCTTGTGACCTTTTGTTGTTCTTCTTTATGCATGATCTGGGCCAATTTATAACCTGTCTCCAGGCTGGTGACTTTCTCCTTAAGTTTTTTCATCTCATTGGTCTAAATGGACATTTCTTCCATTGCTTTGACCAACCTGTTTGCTTCATCAGCTATGGAGCATGTTGTTGTTGATCTTGTTGTTGATGTAGTATATGGTAATGCAGTGGCCATTGGAGTAATGGGAGCTAAGAATGTTGGCAATGTAGAAGGTATGGCAGTGGTTAGTATTGCAATGATAGTTGCAGGAGTATTATCAAGACTAGATTGTTTAAGCTGCATCAAGCTATCCAATACCTTTTCCATCTTCTTCAATTGATAATTCAGTTGCAACACTAAGTCCATCATTTCCTCATGATTGGTCTGGCTTTCCAGGATTTGATATGTCTGTGGGTGTTGTAAAATAGGTAGCTTAAGCTTTTTCTTGAGGGCGACTATGTCTTCATTGTTCCTCTTGATTAATTTCCCTATGGCCTTAAAATCACTTGGGTCATGGCCCAGTTCAATGATCAAGTCCTCCAAGGATTTTATCCTGGTGTCTTTGGCCTATGAGGATGCCTTCTCCAACTTGAATTGGGTTACCACATTATCCAATGAATCTTTTAGCTTAAAGGCATCCATGGCCTTTTCTATGAGGGTGGATTAAATCATTTCCCAGCCTACTTATGAAACTCTATCTGATCAATGGGATGAATATCCCTTGCCAACACCTCAAAATATTTCTTCTTGTAGTCTGCTGAGGTGTTTGGCTACTATATAGTCGGCTGCAAAAATGATACTTGCATTTTCTCTGCTTTGATGTCAAAGGCCGATATCAGTCTGGTCTAGTTTGACGGTGTAAGCTTGAGGTATTAGGCATATGTTTCTTCCTTAATTTTTTCATTCCTCATCTTTATCTCTTTGAATATGTCTTTGATATCCTTTTCCTTGTCAGTTGGCCTAACATATAAAGAGATCTCCATACTCTGTTGTCTGTTATGAAACCAACTCACAGAAAGATAGAAAAGATAGATCAACGCCTTAGAATTCAGCCTCTTCGAGGGGCAACCTCCTTTACATTACACAAATGAATGATTCTTTGATGATTCAAATGACAAAGCCTCCTTTCTATATATAGGAGTCTAAGGAGCCACAATATAACCTAGCCGACCTAAAAATAATAATATAAAGGCACAAAAATAACAATAAAGGGATTCTATGGGGCATAATAATAACAATATGGGGACAATAGGGGCACAACAATATTAATAATGGATACAAATAAAATAGTAATGGGATAATAACTAGTATTATAGGGACCTGACATGCCCCTCTCCTTCAAAAAAGTGTTGTCCTCAACACTTAAGTAGTTCTGGATTCTTTTGTATAAAATTCTCATCCTCCGATGTGGAATCTTTAGTAGATAAGTTCTTCCACTTGATGAGATACTCCGAAATTGATCGATTTTGTAGTTGTCGAGTTCTTGTTTCTATGACTGCTTTTGATTCCAATATAATTATTCCTTCCTCATCAAGTTCTGGAAATATTGTTTAAACTGGCAGCGTGTCACCTATAACCTTCTTTAAACATGAAACATGGAAAACTAGGTGCACTCGAGAAGCTGCAAGAAGCTCCAATTGGTATGCCATAGTACCAATCTTTTGCAACACTTTGTATGGACCATAATAATTTGGTGATAATTTATTATCCTTCTTAGCTCGCTTGAGGGACATTTGTTTATATGGTTGTAGCCGTAGGAATGCCCAATCACCTACATGAAAACTTATTTCATTGCAATGTTGATCTTCCTATTGTTTCATTCTCTTCTGTGCCAACACGAGGTTATCCTTTAAGAGTTGGAGGACTTGTTGTTGATGCTTGATGTGATGTTCCATTGCTTGAACCTTAGAATTTTCTCTTAAATATGATGTGATGGATGGTGGATGATATCCATAAAGTGCCATAAATGGGGTCATTTATGTTGCTATATGGAAGGAAGTGTTATACTGCTATTTAGCCAGAGGCAACCATTTGACCCATTGTGTCTGTTTATGAGATACAAAGTAATGAAGATATCCTCCCAAACATTTGTTAACTATCTCAGTTTGCCCATCAGAAGGAGGATGATAAGATGATCTATGAGCTAACTAAGTCCCAAGACAAGAAAATAATTATGTCCATAAATTTCCAGTGAAAATGGGATCTTTGTCACATACAATAATCTTTGGGTTTCCATGTAGCTTTTGAATTGTTTCCATAAATGCAGTAGAAATTCTACTAACTTTAAATGGATGTGATAATACACAAAAGTGTACATACTTGGTAAGTCTGTCAACTACCACCATGATGACACTCTTTCCCTCAGACTTGGGTAAACCTGTGATAAAATCCATTGAAACCTCCTCCCAACATTAGCTTGGAATGGATAAAGTTTGTAATAGACCCGGGGTCTTAATTGTTTCAATTATTTTTTTGGAAAACCAAACATTCCACCATAAACTCTTGAATATCTAATTTAAGGCCATCCCAGAAAAATTCCTTCTTAACCATGTGGTAAGTTTTTAAAAATTCCGAGTACCATCCTAAGGGAGAAGTGTGCAATTCCATAAGAATATTTTGTTTCAGCTGGGAATTCTTACAGAGGTATAAGCTATCTTTGTACCATAACGAATCATTTCACTAGCTAAATGTATCATATGTACTGGAATCTTGTTGTAACTTTCAAATAAGTGCCCACACTTCTTCATTATTCTTCTATTCCTCCCTTGCTTCCTTTATCCAATCTGGTTGGATAATAGAAATGGCGCACAACAATGCTTCCACATCCTCATCCTTTCTTGAGAGTGCATCTGCCACCACATTTTGTTTCCCTTTTTTTGTAGATGATTTCAAAGTCATAACCCAACATCTTTGTGACCCACTTTTGTTGCTCTTTAGAGGATAATCTCTGTTATAAAAAGTATTTAAGGCTATCATGATCCATTTTTACCTTGAAGTGTCTTCCCATTAGGCCAACATTTCCTTCTCATAAATAGCTTTGTGTAAAAACTTTCCCTTGATTGGATGACTTTCAAAGGCAATGGGTCTTTCATCGTGCATTAAAACAACACCAATTCCATTTCCTGAAGCATCACATTCCACAATAAAGGTTTTTGTGAAGTTTGGTGTAGCTAAGACCGGTGCTTGGCACATTGCCTCTTTAAGATGTTCGAAGGCCATTGTTGCTTATGGAGTCCATGAAAATGCATCTTTCTTCAATAATGTTGTTAGAGGTGCTATTATTCTCCCATAATTCTTAACAAAATTGCTATAATACCCTGTCAACCCGTGAAATCCTCGCAGATGCTTTATGGATGTGGGGATTTTCCATTACTTAATGGCTTTAACTTTTCTAGGGTCTACCTTAACTCCTTCATGAGATACAATATGACCTAGATATTCCACCTCTTGTACTCCAAATAAGCATTTGGATCTTTTTACATATAATTATTTCTCCTCCAATAGTTGTAGCACCCTATCAACATGTTCAACATGATCATTCCAAGACTTGTTGTAGATTAGTATACCATCAAAAAATACTAACACACCTTTTATAAGGAAGGGTTTGAAAATGGAATTCATCAAACCTTGAAATGTAGAAGGTGCATTGTAAGGCCAAAAGGCATGACCAAAAACTCATAATGACCCTCATGAGTTCCAAATTCTATTTTCAAATGTCTTTATTCTTCATTCTGATTTGATGATATCCTAAACGAAGATCCAACTTGGTGAAGTAAATTGGTCCAAGCAATTCATCCAGTAATTCATCAATGAAAGGAATGGGAAACTTATCTTTAATAGTGAGCTTGTTGAGCTCCCTATAATCTAGACACATGTGCCATGATCCATCCTTCTTGTGCACCAATACTACTGGAGTGGAGAAAGAACTTTGACTAGGTTGAATTATATCCGCCTCTAGCATTTCTATAACCATACATTCAATTTCATTATTTTGGGTATAGGGGTATCTGTATGGCCTGATGTTTGGAAGAATGCTTCCTGGAGTCAGATGAATAGCATGATCATGATCATGAATAGCTGGGAGACTTTTGGGAGTCTCAAATACCTTGGAATTATTGTCCAAGACTTTTTGGAGATCTGGAGAAATAGATGATTTCGATGTGGAAACATCTAGCGAACATAATTGTGCAATTACACCTCTTTGTTCCATTTTTTAGAAGTTTTGTCATACCGTTAGAGATAATTATGTTTCCTAGTTTCCCTGCAATACCCCTTAATTCAACTTCCTTTCCTTCTGCAGAAAATTTCATGAAAATTTCTTGAAAATTAAAAACTATTGTACCCAAGGGTTGTAGCCATTGGACTCCTAGTACAACATAAACACCTCCGATTGGGATGGAAAGCACTGGGCTAGTCAATAGATATCCTCCCATGGATAGCTTGATATTATGGCACTTTCTAGAGAAATTTGTCTTTCCTCCATTTGGAACCATCACTTGACACCGTGGTGCTGGATAAAGGAAGCAATTCAATTCTTTTGCTATCTTACAATGAATAAAATTGTGGGTACTTCATGAATCAATCAACACTATTACCTTTTTCTTCTTGATTCGTCCTTCTATCTTGATGGTTTGAGGAGTGGTAATTCTAGCCAATGCAGTAAAATATATGGTCAGATTCATTTCTTCTTTATCTAAGCTTTGTTCTTGGAGTATATTCTCTTCTTTTGACCTTTCTTGCTCCTTTTCTTCTTCCTCTTCATAATCTATGTAGACTAATTTCTTCTCAGCCATATTATGACCTTTAGTGTACTTGCTATCACAACTATAACAGATCCCTTTTTCTCCTTTTTCTTCCAATTGTTGTGGTGTCAACCTTATAGGTTGTGGAAGGCTAGGGGAAACAACAATTCCATCTTTATAGTTGTGAGTGGTATGGTTCCTAGTTGCCATAATTTTGCTTTCCATTTTTCTTGCTAACCTGAATGCCTTCTCTAATGAATTAGGTTCCCAAAGGAAAACATCATGTTGGATACTATCCTTTAAATTCCCTATGAACACATCAATCCTATGCTCCTCTGGAATATTTTTTACCCTTATGATCAATTTTTGGAACTCCTCAATATGCTCCATCATTGAACCATTTTGTTTGAGACTTATCAATTCGCTAAACAAAGTGTTTCTTTTTGTATCCTCATAGCGTGCTATAAATTATTCCGTAAAAATTGCCCAACTGATAATTTTTTTACGAGAGAAAAGCCATTGATACTATACAAACTGATTTGGTTCCAAATATAAAGTTGCAATACATACCTTTTGTGTGTTTTTCATGTTATTGAGATCGAAATCCATGTTGCAAGATCCTTGCCATCAAACTTACTCATATCAATTTTTGTAATATGGTGGGTCTTCCATCCAACATTAGAGTCTATGAAATCATGATTATCATTTCTTTTGTTCTCTTCATCAGTTTCCTTTACTACCCTTTCACCATTAGTAAGTATTTCTTGTAGAAAATTTGTCAAATCTGTCTTCAAATCTGCCATGCCTCTCTTCAAATCTGTCTTCAAAGGTATCTTCAAATCATCCATCTTAGCTTCCATGTCATTCATCTTAGCTTCTACATCTCTCTTTAAACCATACATCTTAGATTGTGTTACTTTTTGTGCGAGTGACATTTGTTGCACTTGCTCTCGTAATTTTGATATATCATGTTTCATTTCTTCCTCTTCTTCATAAGTCATGCTAAAGCTTTCAGGTTGCTTACTATGTGTTTGAATTTTATTTCCTTATGGAATCAATTACTGACAATAATTCTCTACTATGCCCTTTGAATTCCTTCAAAATAATTTTTCAAACCAAGCTTAAGCAAAAATTTAAAAAAATCTACACACCTTTTTTAACTTTGTAGGAGCTCGATATTGCCTTTGATGTATCTCTGTAATTTCAGATCATCCAGTTCTGAAATTGTGACCTGAAATAGCCCTCTGTGTCCTCTTTCCAATGCCACTAGTCTGATCGAATTTTGATTCTCCAAGGCAAAGTTATGCACAATCTCCCAAGATGACCCGATTATAGACCTTTTCAGAAGAGTGAACTTGTAGGAAGTGCCACGTATCGCTTTTTTTACCTTAGGATGTGAGAAATATATATAGGAAACTACAGTCCATCCTCTTTCTATTACTTCTTATGAAATTTCAATCTGATTCTTAAAACAAAAGTTATAACTATTTTCCCCAGGTCACATGTTTGGAATGTAATTTGGGAGTTTGCAAAAATGCCAACTTCCTCATATCATATCTCAACAAATATAGCACGAATAGCTCTAAAATTTGGATTTGTGGTTCAAACGATTTCAACCCAAATGGGTTTTTTTATTAGCATCTGAAACATCACAAAAACAAAGTTATATTTAAAATTCCGTGATGACCTATTTGGAGCAGCGAAACCCTAGAATTCAAATCTCTGATACCAAATGTTATGAAACCAGCTCACAAAAGGATATAAAAGATAGATTAATGCCTTAGAATTCAGCCTCTTCGAGGGGGAAACCTCATTTACATTACAAAAATGAATGATTCTTTGATGATTCAAATGACAAAGCCTCCTTTATATATATAGGAGACTAAGGACTCATAATATAACCCAGCCGACCTAACAATAATATTATAAAGGCAAAAAAATAACAATAGAGGGATTCTATGGGGCACAGTAATAACAATATGGGGACAATATGGGCACAAAAATATTAATAAGGGATACAACTACAATAGTGATGGGATAATCACTAGTATTATAGGGACCTAACGTTGTCTATCTATCATCTGTGTGTTGGAGGTTGATGGTTTCTCCGTTTCCTCTGATGCACTTGCTTCTTTACTTCTCTGTCCCATTGCCTTAGTGTCAGTTATTTCCTCTGAAGTAATGTTCTCCTCTTGTTCAAAGACATGATTCAACTTGGGCCTCTTTCCTGGCTCAAATAGCTCATCAGTATTCTTCATGTCAGAGCTAGATGCCTCCTCCCTGTTCCTCTTAAGATTCTTCTCTTCATTGGCTGGGGTTTGTATGACAGGAGGAATGTTAATTGGCTCCCCTCGTTCTGGAACCTGTAGGAAAGAGTTGTGATCAAATTGTCTTTCAAGATCAATGAGTGTGTTCTCTACATCCACAACAGTGATGTCCATATCAATCAAGGTGTTCTTCACCCACTCATCGTGGTTAGCAAATTGTTCAATGGTAGGTCTTGGGTGGTGGATGTATGCTCCAAACTTGACCCTGAGTCTGAGCTTGTTTATGACCCCATGAGGGTCATAGTGCCACATGAAACTCTTTCTAAATTTCATTTGTTGAAGTAACCTGTTGGCCTCTGGTCCACCCTCTTTGTTGTTTCAAATGAATGGGCCCATTTGGTTTTTGACTTTGAACTAGATTTTCTTCCTATAAGCTAGGAAGTGCACCTCATCAAAGTCGATGATTTGTCTGAAGTATTCAAGAGCAAGTATCATCATAGGGACGTATTTGGGAAACTTATAGGGGGCTAGCTCACAACCATAAATTCTAATCTCAGTGTGGTTTTGGTACAAGTACCAATCTCCCACCTTGTCGTTCTTGGCCAATTGCAGTACTCTCTTGGTTTTTGGGTTGATTCTAGGATGAGTCTTAGAAGTCAGCATGTTCATGACTGGGTGCACAAAAGAGTCTATGAAGTCTTTGTAGGTGAATGCTATGGTTAACTTATGGACCAAGGGTGTCCAGTAGATGACTGATCTCTCCTTTCCCTTGGTTTCTAATTTCTATATCCTCACAGGGAACTTGTTTGTTTGGTAATACAAAAACATATAGAACAACACTGAAGAGTAACTGAAAACTCTTACAATGGGAAGTCTAGTAAATTGTTCATGCATTCTATCTGCAATGAACTGAGCATAATCACACATAATAGCAGGAGGCTTTCCTGGAGTGAAAATGGATAGGAAGGCCATGATGACCTCATCCACATGTTCATCTAATGTGTATTCTAGGATGAGAGCATGGTGATTATGCACCTGCCAGTCTCTAAAAAAAATAGTGGTAGCATAGGGTGGACTGTCTGTAGGAGTATGGCATTCCTCAATGATGAAATTCTGGAACATTTGTTTGATTTTGACTAGGTCTAGTGTGATGTATAGGTCCAACAGATTTCCAATGGATAGAGGGGTCTAATTAGGGCCAGGTTGGATTTGTAGCATATGGTTGATGGATGCAACAATAATGGTGAATAGTAACTCATCGTTTCGTGCCATAATAGCTCTTTGGCTAGGGATATAATAGGCATGACCAAAATGTACAATATATGGGAATGGGTGAACTTCTGGGAATGTATAATTTGGCAAATTGGATTCCCAAAGGTTGATGTCATTAGCATGGTTTAGGAACCTATCCTTACTCCAGCAGTGGATTTTGAGAAGGTGGCCTGGTGTAGCAGTGTATTTAATTTGGAAATCCCTATCTACTAGGGCCAAATGGTCAATGTCGAGATGAGGGGTTGAGACCGGTCTGACATCTAGAGAGGTCTGGGCAACCATATTGAGAATAAAATGTGGGAACTAAGCTTGTACAGATTGTATAAGTGAAGCTTTGAACAGGTCTGTACAAAGATAGGGTATTGGTAGTTTGCAGGATAGGGGTTTGGGTATTTCAGGGGGGGAAATGCTCTCAATTTAGGGAAATAAATTAAATGAAATTGATTATTTATTGAATTCACTATACGTTTCGAGGTGCGAGGGTCGTTATGGTTCTCTATTGAAATACCTAGAATTTTTGGTTCAAGATGCAAACTGGTTTTGAATGGTGGCTACAGAGGGTTCTATGGCTTCAGTTGTGCACTGGAGAGCTAAAATGGGCTTTCAAAGCATGTTTGGGAGGCAATTCGTGGTCAAAACTAGTTGCGAAAGCTCAAGTTTGCGCAGAAATGTTTAGGAAACTTTTGCAGAGAAAATGAGCGAAAAAGGGTGAAATGGGTGTCTGTGGCCTTTTAACTAGTAGTGGTTAAAAATTAGTGTGGATACTCATTTAGTGAATAGTGATGGTTTTTGCCTTCGGCGGGGAGGTGGTTTAGGGATCCATCGCACCACTTTTTTGAGTGGGGTGGTATATTCCCGAGAGCACATGAGTGAATGAGGAGATGCCATATAGCCAAAAGGGGCCTGAGCAAAATAGCTCATATCGCGTGCTCTCAGGTAGGTAAACTTTGGAAATTAGGAGTGCGCAATATGAGTGTGGACCGTAGGATCTAAGGGTGCCACATCCAACGACTATCGCATGGTGAAGTTGCACAGAGGGGATGGGTCAGAGATTAGCGGGGCCGAGAGATTTAATTACGAGGATTTTGTAATTATTTAATGGATAAGTCGAGGATCTAACATAATGTGGGTTAAATAAAATGCAAGGTTTTACGAAATAGAACTAGGGTTAAATTGCGAAGGGGTTTACTTAACTACACCGAGGGGGTTGGGTTAAAATTGGGTAACAAGTGAAAATGGCGAAGGTTAATAAAGTAATGAAGGGAGGGATTTTAAACTTTGGATAAAGGGTTTTATGGGTTTTTAGGGAAATTAATAAGGGAAAATGATTTTTTCAAAGGGGAATGGGTTTCACACTAGCGAAAAGGGGTTTTGGGTTGGGAAATGACTTTTGTGGTGTAATTTTCTAGGGAAAAGTGTGAAACCAAGGGGTAAGGGTCAAAAATGAAGGGAAAAGGTGTCTTTATAAGAAATGAAGGGGTAAAAGGGGAAGTTAGTAATTATTTAGTGGGGGGTGAAATGAAATGAAGGGGAAGTCAACCAAATAAGCTTATAAGCATCCTTTCACTAACATAACTGCTCCTGCACACTAAAACACATGACTAAACATGATAAATGTGCTTTTATTTCAATGAACTTTGTACTTTCTGCAACCTTTCTTCTACTTACCCTAACATTTTTTCTTCACTTTGTTGGGTGCATTTAAGCTAGTAGACCCTTTCCTTTCCTTTTCCTTTTGAAAATTAAACTATCTACTTCTAACCTTATATCTTCTAATGGCTCAGATTAAGCTTATGAGCATATTTTATTTCTCTACCTAACTACTTATCTGCCAATATTAGACAGTTTGGCCATATCTTTATTCTCTAACTATAAACAGGAAATTTAACACATGAAGTAGTCAAGATTAAACAATTTGACTATCATGGGTTGTGGCATGTATGACAAGCTACACACAACAATTATTTTAGATAGCAAATTGAAGAGTAGTGACACTTGGACTTGCACACTTTCATGATCTGTTTTTGTTTGGGGTTCATATTTTTTCATTTTTTTGGTCTTTTCCTAGTCTTTTCATCCTTTGATATTTCTTTTAGGACATATCCTCTTTACATTTTTTAATTTTTATATGGAAAAAAATTGCAAAAAGCAAAGGTATGTACAATATTAAAAGACTTAACCATAGTCAATTCAAAATTATGAATCCTATTATTATAGGACCCTAATAGCGGCTCCACATGGGGATGGAATTTCTTGGTGAAATGTCAAGAATTCTAAAGACCAGTATCCTTTGAATTGTGACTATAGTTACCTTGTGAGTTGTCCTTCTGCGATTCTGCTTTATTGATTGTTATGATAGTGAATCCTTCAAAGCTCAGGGCCTTCTCTCCAGGTTTCAACTTCAAAGGATTTCCATCCAATCCAATCTACACTCTGCAATGTTATGTACAATGATGTAAAGTAAAGTGAGCTATTATTATTCAGTGGAAAAATAATGCTTCAACATTCCACCATTAAAAATCCTCCTGGTAGATCTGATCCATCTATCTCATTCAACAAAAAGGCATTGTTGTCCCTGTAACCATAAATGACATATGGCCCTTTCCACAAAAATCAAATTTTCCATGCTTGCCTTTGTCTTCTCTCCTTGAATCCCACTTAAGGACTTTATCTCGTATGTAAAAATCATCTGCTTTAGTATTTTTATCAAAAACCTTCTTGATCTTGTCCTGAATTACCTGTGATTTTACATATATTTCTTCTTTGGTCTATTGTAGGTGTATGGCCTGATTTATCCTTCTATGGATATCATTTGGTTCCACCTGTAATTCCTGGATGATATTCATCACTGGCACTCCCAAAGATGATGGAAAAATTGCATCCATCCCATATAATAACTGGTAGGGTGATGTTCCAATAGACTTCTTAGTAGTCAATCTATCTCCCCATAAGGCATTGACTAACTTCTTGTTCCGTGTCTTTCTATTATCTTCCAACAATTTTTTAATGATATTAACTAGGCTCTTATTAGATGATTCTGCTAGTCCATTACCTTGAGGGTAATAGGCTGTGGAGTGGCCAAGGGTGATATCGTATTTGTTATAGATGTCTATCATATTTTTGGATTTAAAGGCAGCTACATTGTCAATAATGAGCTTTTGGGGGCATCTAAATCTTGACAAGATATTATTTTCTAGAAATGAGATTGTGATAGTGTCTGTGGTTTGTCTATAAGAGATGGCTTCTATCCATTTGTTGAAATAGTCAGTAGCTGTCAGAATCCATTTGTGTTGAGCTGAGGAGGCTGGGTGTATTTCTCCAATGGAGTCTAACCCCCATTGTTGAAGTGGAATTTCAATGGAAATTGGTTTAAGAGGCAAGGGTAAAAGTTTTCTCTTTCCCTCAAATATCTGGCGTTTATGACAAGAGGTCACATGTTTCTTAACATCTGCAAACAAAGTGGGTCAGTAGAAACCATCCCTCTGGATTTTGTTAGTAATAGTCTTCCAGTACAAGTGTCCTCCACAATCCCTTGCATGAAACTCTTACATGATTTTATCAGCTTCATTTTTAAGTAAAAAATTCAAAAGAATACCACTCTCATCATTCCAAAACAATGGATTATCTATGATACAATACTTTAATGACTTCATCTTTAAAAATCTAGCTTTAGTTCTTGTTAAACTAGGAGGGGATTGTAAATTTTGTAATACAAATATAATATCTCCATAACAAGGTGAATCAGTAAAAGATTCACTGATACGCTTAGTTGGATTTATCTCTATGTCATATTCCAATATTATGGAAATCCATTTTTCTCTTTTCCCTTCAGGCCCATTTTGTGTCAAAATGTCCTTAACTACAGAGTTTGGAACATAAGAAATAATGTGAGAATATAGAATGTATACTCTGAAGTCTTTGATATCCTTTACTAAAGATAATTCTTGCTTTTCCATAATATTGTATTTGAGTGTGGCATCTCTTAAGGATTTACTTAAAAACGGCATTGGTTATTCATATCCTTGATTGTTTCTTTACAACAAGACTATTGCAATGGTGTGCTCTGAAGCAAAGGAAAAAATTATAAAATCGTTGTTAAAATCAAGACTTATAAGGACTAGAGTTTTGGTTAAGGCTTCCTTGATGGCTTCAAAGGATTTTTTGGCCTCCACTGTCCATTTAAGTGTTGAGACCTTTCTTAGCATGTTATTTAATTCTCTAATTAGTTATGCAAGATTTGAAATCAATCTCCTAAGAAAGTTTATCTTGCCTAGAAATGATTGTAACTCTCTAATGTTTATATGATGGGTAATGGTCAAAATGGCCTCTATTCTAGTGGGATCTATTCTAATCCCATCTTTAGATATGATATGTCCCAATAGTTTTCCCTCTTCTAGACCAAAGAGTGTCTTCTTGGGATTTAAAGAAATCCCAAATTTTCTACATTTGATAAATACTCTTCTCAGGTGGTCTAGGTGTTCATTGTCAGATTTAGAGAATATTGTGATGTCATCTTGGTATACTACTAGGAAGTCATGGATCTCCTTTGAAAAACCTATATCCATAGCTCTTTGAGATGTGGCACCTGCATTCATTAATCCAAAAGGAATCTTCAAATACATGAAGGTACTCGAAGGAGTAGTAAATGCAGTTTTGGATTGGTCCTCTGGTTGAAATAACAGCTGGTTATACCCATAGAGCCCATCTGACAGTGAAATCATGGATGAGCCTACCACCCCCTGTAGGATATGGTCCATTTTTGGTAGAGGATAGTTATCTTTTAGTGAGACCTTGTTTAAATTTCTAAAATCTACGCAAAGTCTAATTTCACCAGTCTTTTTCGTAGTACTGACCAAATTTGAAATCCAATCCGAGTATCTAATGGGGGATATAATTTGGGTATCAAACATTCTTTTAACTTCTTTCTCATCTATTCTCAATAGATGACATAAGAACTAGGTTGATTCTCCTAAGTTTCTGTCTGAAAGGTTTATGATCTTCCTTTAGAGGTATATTTTGTTGGATTATACTGGTGTCATAAGATTTTAAGTCTTCATAACTCCAGGCAAATACATCCTGGAACTCTTTATACAGATTGATTTATTTCACCTTTTCCTCTGGAGGTAAGGCTTTTGATATTTTAATGAGTTTTGGTTTATCCTTAGTTCCTATGTTAACCTCTTCTATGTCAGCTCTCAAAGGTTCCATTTTGGGTTTCTGAGCTACATCATTAGAGTCAAACAAATCTTCTAAAGGGACTAATCCCTTAGTCAAAAAATTATTTTTCAGATTAAGAATTTTATTATCATCATTCATTATTTCTTCAATCTCTACATTTTCTAAACTATCTATTTCTACTCTAGTAAATTTAGTTCATTTAGCTATATCTAAAATATTTCCATCTATGTTACTTTCTATATTATTGTCTACTATATAGTCTGTATCTATCTTACAATTCTGAAACTCACCTGCATTGTTCATGAAATCATATATATGAGAATATTGGGATAAAATCTGCCAATACTTCAGGTTGTCTAGTATAACAGGCATATGTCTGACTTGTGCAGTGTATTGATGCTTGGGTTGAAATGGAAATTTAGAGGTACTAGAAAAAGTGGCCAGACTGTGCCCCTACATGTTTTGTTTTCCAAGAATGGCAACAAAGTTTGTTTCTAGGAGGTCTTTGATCAAGTCAAGGACAATTTCACTATATTGACCAAGTCTGGAATTGTTTATAGAATATTCACCATTAATCTGTTTAATAATCAGCTCGGAGTCTCCCATGATGGAAACTCTTTTGGCTCCAAGTTTCCCAACCAATTGTAACCCAAGAATTAGGGCTTCATATTCAACCATGTTATTGGTACACTTGAAGTTCAATCCAAAAGCATGTCCTTTAGCATGATTATTCTCCATATTATGGATCCACACTCATGCACCAGCCCCTAACCTATTGACAAATCCATCAAAGTCTAGATGGCATAGGGGCTCATGAAAACTGTTTTCACTATTATTTGTTCTGTATTTTAGGTCGTGTGCTGTGATTTCCTTATTGTCATGTTTTGCATTGCATAGGATAAAAGAGTCCATATCTGAATGCATGGAGTATATGGGAAAGTTTTGTGGTTTTTCATCACTAGTCACCATGTATTTCATCAAGGTCTCTCTATATAGTTTTCTTAGTTGTGTTATAGACATTTTTTGCCTTACAGCATAGAGCATGAAATGTCAATAAACTAAGGGATCCAAAGTCCATAAACATGTTGTTCTTACCCTTAGAGGAACAAGGTCAGCAAACCACAGCACTGCAAATCAGTTCTCCACTGAAAAACACTCAAAAACAGGTCAGTTTTGGATCATTGCAGCTGCTCCACTAGGCATTTGCGCTGCATAGCAGGTACAACAAAGGCTACCTGCGTTGCATAGCAAGTAGGACAAAGGCTACCTGCGCTGGGCATACTTGGACATGTGGAGGAATCTTTTTCTCAAAGTGCCAGTGCCCAGGAAGCTTCCAAAGAGGCACTTGATCATAAGATTCGCCTAATGATGAGTTAAGAGCTTCTAAAACTCCAAGTGAAAGGCAGAAACTCTGAGTGAAGGACTGAAGAACAACTGGAGTTGAAGAGGAAATCAAGTCACACATCAAGCTGACTTATCTTCACTCCAAAACTCTATATAAGGATCTCATCCCATGGGATCTGGGGAGGCCGGAATTTAGTGCAAAGAATTGCTGTTGGTTTACAGTTGTGAGCATTGGGTGATTGCTTGACGGAGGTGAAGAAGAGATTTCTCTCCGTCGGGAAGGTGATGCTGGATTGGACCTCTCATGGTTGTATCACCGCCTGAACCTTACTTCCATATATTAATAAAGCATTTGAGGTTCTTCTATTCGCATGTGTTTCAATGGTGTGTTGTCTTACTTGCGTCTTTGATTTATGCTAATCCTTGAATCATTTATGAATGCATGCTTCTTGTAGTTTCCTTTTCTTGTCTTATTTGCAGGATATCGTGTAGCTGGGCCCGTGAAAAGAATTGGAGCTGGGAGCAAGCGGCAAACAAAGGAGATAGGATCGACCATTTGCGCAAGACATCGGTAAGTGGATCTCTCCCTTTTATCTCTTGCATGTCATAAAGAAGAAACTTTAGATAGCTTTGCTTTCAGTTGTTGCTAAGGAACTGTCACCCTTAGAGTGGGTTAGGGTCATTCCGAGTCCGATACTTTCCCCCACAACAGACTGGCGACTCCATTGGGGATCATGTCTTGTTGGTAGCTTGTGTTTCTTGCTATTCATTTCTTAAACAAAAGAGTACTGAATCGAACTGCATGCGAGTCCTTCGAATGCAAAGTAGAGGGCAGCTACTCTAGCCCAGTGCTAGGCGTGTTTATGATTTGAAGAGCTGATCCACAAGGACTCTTTTTAGCTCTTTGTGATAGTGTTCATCTTCCTTTAGTCATCCTCTAGAGTATACTTCACTGATAGCAACTGATTTGGCCAAAAACCGTTCATTTTTTAGCAAACTGTGAGCCAGAATCTGAGAGAGACGAGAGTTGTCTCATCAGTGCAGCTGCAACAAAGGCTACCTGCACTGCAACGCAGGTCCCGAAGGGGCTACCTGCGCTGCATCTCAGATTGACAGTGCAGCACCTGCGCTGATCCAGTTTTGCCTTGTGCAGCTGAGATTCCCCACTGTCTGTTGCCCAGTTTTCAGTATTGTTTTTGCAGCCTGTTGTCAACATGTATACCCAGCTGAAACCACTTCTCTTTGCCTTCATTCCGCCTCAGTTGTGTGAAGAAACCGTGATTGTTCTTATTGTATTTCTTGCTGTCATTCACAGTTTCCCATAGCGAAAGTGAACTAGTCTTGCTATGACCTCTTGGATCTAGACCTGTGAGAAAGTGTCGTTGTGATTCTAAGAGCTAGTTTATTGTTGTTCATAGCTGCTTGAGCATTTTCTTTCGTTATATGGTTCGAATTTCAGTATTTCTTGTGTTGAAACGAGTGAATCTTAAGGTGTTCTTTTGATTATTGGACATAAACTTGTTTGCTTTCGCTTGAAATTGAATTCGAAATTATACAACAGCTTTCTTTTTGTCATTCACCAACATTAAGAAAGAGGAAAAGAAATACTTGCATTGTGCATGTGCATTTTGACAGCTTGCATGTCGATTTAGGAAAAGTGCATCAGTGTGTGCTCTATGATCTGTTTGAAAAGATGATGTCTTTCTTTTCCTTCAGTAGTTAAGGTTTTCATAAGTTGAAAGAATTGAAAAAGCTTGCTTATCATTCTTAGACTGCATTTAGGAGTTGTATCATACATCACGTGGTGATCCGTAAAGGCAAACTGCTAAACAAGATCAACCTAAAAAGAACTGAATTTATCTAACAACGCTTTGAAACATAACGAAACACAGTAGAGGTCTAGGTAGAGACGTGAACCGGCGTCGTTAAACATAGTGACTGTCGATCTCTACGAAGGTGGGTGATTCCTCCTGAGGGACGATAGCACTAATACGGACTTGTGCCCCCGCGTACCGTCGCGTATATTGGGGGACCCCTATAGGAACAAAGCCTTTATCCATAGGAAGCCGTGTCGGCCGCCCTACTGATCGCGATGCAGTGAACACAGCATTCACGAAGATCGACCACTCGTACCGTAAAACGTATTCTGTGGTTTCGCGAAAGGTTTGGCACACCCTTGCCTAGAACTCTAGAGTAGTTTCTTTTGGCCTTTTTCAAACTCTATAACTGAAAAAGTCCATCCGAGCATTTGTCACTTCGGGCTCGTTAATACATCGAAGGAGACTAGAGTCATCTTTAGCTTTTTCTCGACTCTTAAAAAGTGAAAAAGCAAGTTGTGTCTAAAGCGTCGTCATATAAAATTCATCTTAAACGGAACATAATTACCCCTGATTCCTACGTTGATCTTAAGGTTGAGAACATGGAACACACCAACAAAGGGATTCCACATGATGGGACCCCTAGCCCTTTCTCCTCTTGGGGAGAAGTTGGTGCGCCCCACATGGCCACATTGTCGCTTCCAGGGCTGACAATTGGCCTGCCAGTTTGGTTATTCTCAACCGCTGTAGTTCAGACCACCACGGTTCCTGAACAGTCGAATCAACAGTTAGACCAGTCTAGAGCTACCCTCCAGCCTTCCACTTCTTATACGCCTTCCTCCGATCCTTCTTCTTCGAAAGGTCAAGCCGCCAAAAGCGCGGCTCCCATAGAAAAGAAGAAGGAAAAGAAGAAGAAAGAAAAGAAGCAGAAGGAGCCAAAGGCGCCTGGGGGCAAGCAAAAGGTATCTAACGAAAACCCACACACAGCACGGACCGGGCCCAAATCGCCATGTGTCATATGTAGAGGGAACCACCTCCACCGTGATTGTCCCAGTATTCCCCGGATACTAAGGGACTGGTCCCCTCGTTTGCACAGTTCGGAAGCGTCAACCTCTGACAACCAGGTTGAATGCTTACCGTCGACCAGCGAAAGTGAAGATTCTAGACGACGAAGGGGAATGAGATTCCCCTGCGAACTGTGTGAAGGCAATCACACTCTTCGCCGTTGTCCCTTTTTAGACGAAGCAAAGAGAGTTTTGGAAGATCAACCGATTGCACCGTTGCTACTTCCTCCTGGATACCAAAAACTCGCGCCAAGTCCTTCGTTGGTCGAAAATACAGCTGCCCCGCTCACAGGGCCAGCTGAAGTGTCAGTCGCTGAAAGTGAACCTACTGAATCCGGACCAGACGAAAGTCCAAAGGTCGAAACGGCAGTTGACCCGGTTCTCCCTTCAGAAGTTTCATCTTCAAATACCACAGTCACTGAGGATTCATCTTCAGTTGACACCCTCACCGAAGAGAGTAAGGATGACACCGTCCAGGTTCTCTTCATCAACACCGATTCTGATGAACATCAGGGCAATGTGCCCACTCCTTTATCGCAGGAAGGAGCGTCGTCAGGATCATATCCGGCCGTATATTCGGTCCCACCACCAAGCAACCTAGTTGTGTCCTTTGATTGGAACCAACTAGGCAGACCCCGGTTACCAGCCAGTATACCATTTAGAATTATAGTCCAAATATACAAAATGGTGATGGCTGGAACTATCATTGATGAAGGGGCGTCTGTGAGTATCCTGTCCTCTATTGCTTGGAAAGCACTGGGTTGCCCGGCGCTTTTGCCTGAGACAAGAAATCTCTCGGGTTTTGACAAAGGAACCAGTCGACCATTAGGGATTCTACCTAATGTGCCTATTACACTGAAAGGGAAGGCTGTCAAGATGAATTTGATGGTCGTCCAAGGACCCTTGGATTATAACCTACTCCTTGGACGAGACTACATATATTGCATGGAAGCAATAGTCTCCTCGCTCTTTCGAATAATGTGTTTTCCATACGAAGGAAGGATGGTCAAGCTCGTAGACCAACTTTCACTTCCAGGATCACGCATCGCAAGTAGTCACGTACCTATCCTCAATGGTCTATTTGATCAAGAAAGGTCTCTACCTCCGGTTCTTCTTCCTGATGAGTGCGAGTAATTCGGGAAAGGAAGGCCGGAACCCAGGGGGCATGCATCCTGGTCTGCTCTGGAGGCAGAAAAAACCTTGGGTGTAGAGTAGAATTTCTGCGGGAGAATATGACTAGTCCGTACCCCGTCCCCTCCTTCTTCTTCGTAAAACAGAAGAGCCGAGAAGAGCTCTCATGCGGAAGAAGGGGCTGTTAGGAATGGGGTTGTTCTGGAAAAAGATTCTTTTGTTAAAGTTATGTGGGAGGACGGGGGCCCGTTACTCACCTTTGTCTAAATAAGTAGGCTCTGCCAAAGAAGGGGATCCGTTTGCAGCAGCAAGTAGTAACCATATTTGGAAAAAAGGCAAGCCTCACCCATTAAAACAAATGTTTTAGAGGATAAGTAGGGGCAGACTCCAAGGAAAGGGATTCAATTGCTGCAACAAATTGTAACCATCTTTGTGTAACCTAATGATAGACATCGTCGAAGAAAGTTTCTGTTTGAAAGAATTAGCAGGACAATCTTTGGGTAACCTGAAAGAGGTAAGCCTCACCTGTTGAAAACAAAGGTTTTTGACGGAAAAAGTAGGGGCAGCCTTGAAATTAGACTTACACCTGGGGGCATGCAAACCTCTTGGAATGCAAGCGCGGGCGGCTTTTTAGTTTTAGGTAGGACTAACCCCTCTAACCCGTAGGATAGGCTGATACCCAGCTTGCATGAAGAGAGGATATGGAGCAAAGCGTAGGGAGATGAAGCTCCTTAAAAAATAGGAATCTTCCATGAGACCTTCCTACTTTATGACTGGTAAAAACGAGCAGTTTTGGCAAAGTTCATGCTCGTTAAAAAATAAACGCAAGATCCGAGCAGTTTTAACGCGGAAATTCATGCTCGTTAAAAAATAAAATAAGCTTGTGAGCAGGCTTCCCCCCAGAGTTCAAGCTCATTCAGAAAAAATGAACCGGTAAATAACCATTTGAGACCGTAAATTCATCAGCCATAAAAGCCTTGGTCGTGTTTGTGCACCGTCACCTCCACTTTTCATTTGGCCGATCATTCACATCCACTTGATTGTTTACCTATTTTGAGGAACAGCTGCGAAGAGTGATCCCACCTAGCCATCCTTGTAATACTGCCGTGATTGGAAAATTCCAACCTGTACCTGGAATCTGCTGCTATCCCTGTTTATCACTCGTTCCTCAAAAGACGAGTCTTCTTTGAGCTCTTTTCACTGACTCGTAAAATATGAAAAGTTTGCCAAGTTTTGGCCTTCCAGCTCGTTAAAAGGACCGGAAGAGCTATCCCTCCTCTAGATTTTAATCTTTTTGGACCTGAGGGATTATTGCACAAAAAGATCGAGCGCTTGTCTAGTTCGGCTCGATAAAGATATCGAACATTCATCCCTTCTGTATTGTTTTATACTTTTTCGGACTTAAGGGATTAGATGACGAAAAAGGACCCCTGGAGTCTACTTTATGTACACTTTTCAGACTCTCTAAAAATGAAAAGGACCGAGTTGTCTTTGTCGCTGGGCTCGTTAAAAATATTAGATAGCGACAAACTTGTCTTTAGACGAGAACGAGTTTCCCTATCGCTAGGCTCGTTAAAACATAGCGATGGGCTTGCCCGAAGGGCAGGTTATAGAACAAGCATATGTTATCCTCCTCAAGCTTGACAAAAATAAAGAGGTACTGGTCAGGAATGACTGGGGAAAAATTGGGAGAACCTCAAAGCTTAATGGTAGCAAGTCGCTCTTGAACATGACACTTTTGCCTCCGTAAATATCGGGTTGGGTTATTATCATTTACCGGTCCCTTCACCATGGTCTCGCCATACCATCCATACATGGGGTAATGCTACCGATCCATCACATCAGTGTCGTTATATGTTCAAGAGAGGTCATTCAGAAAGTGTCAACCGGGTCCCATCCACTACCATACATCATCTTTCATCCTTCCATGACCGCCACCCTGAATCATATTTCACAGAATGTTTTCACCATCATCACTAGCTCCGTTCCGTGTCACTGATGTGGGATTCATTAAGGCCCTCCTTTGACGGATCACTTCTTGTCGACATCAGCTCATTATCCAAGAAGTTGATCTAGGAACACCCCCTCAGTACTTTGAAGCTTGCATGCCTCAATGGCAAGTTTCTCACTCCCGGCGATAGGTATACATTAATGACCTTCGACCGGGAGACTTTGCGTGGTGTTCGACGTCAGATCCTATATTCACGCCACGTGAATTGTGCTGCAGTACCTTGAGGGTCATCATCATTATCGGTGATTCCTCTCGCGCTTGTTAACAGTTTACATTATTGACTGGTAATCAAGCGATGTCTTTCCATGTTCGACTTCAAAAAATTCTCACATGGATCGACTTGTACTAGAGTGAAGATCGGACAAGTTTGAAGACCCCGGATCTAGTTTCATCCATCCGGGCTGCGATATATATTCAGGAGATAAAAACATAGACATGTGCAGCAGATGATCATCCTACTAAAAGGATGATAATTAAAAGCAGAGAATTATCAGTCTATTATCAGACGATCGTCTGTTTATGTACAGCAAATGTATTTATAAAGCTGAGCATGGGAAATGCCCGCCTCAGCTAGATCATGAAAAGAAAGTATGAAAAGATAATGTATCGTATTGTATTTTGTTACAGGTCACCTCCCGGCGATTGAATGAACTTCGGATCCTCCTAATAAAGCATTTCACCCGATAAACGACCTCATACTTTAGGGGGCAACTGTTATAGACATTTTTGTGCCTTACAGCATAGAGCATGAAATGTCAATAAACTAAGGGATCCAAAGTCCCTAAACATGTTGTTCTTACCCTTAGAGGAACAAGGTCAGCAAACCACAGCACTGCAAATCAGTTCTCCACTGAAAAACACTCAAAAACAGGTCAGTTTTGGATCATTGCAGCTGCTCCACTAGGCATCTGCGCTGCATAGCAGGTACAACAAAGGCTACCTGCGTTGCATAGCAATTAGGACAAAGGCTACCTGCACTGGGCGTACTTGGACATGTGGAGGAATCTTTTTCTCAAAGTGCCAGTGCCCAGGAAGCTTCCAAAGAGGCACTTGATCATAAGATTCGCCTAATGATGAGTTAAGAGCTTCTAAAACTCCAAGTGGAAGGCAGAAACTCTAAGTGAAGGACTGAAGAACAACTGGAGTTGAAGAGGACAACAAGTCACACATCAAGCTGACTTATCTTCACTCCAAAACTCTATATAAGGATCTCATCCCATGGGATCTGGGGAGGCCGGAATTTAGTGCAAAGAATTGTTGTTGGTTTACAGTTGTGAGCATTGGGTGATTGCTTGAGGGAGGTGAAGAAGAGATTTCTCTCCGTCGGGAAGGTGATGCTGGATTGGACCTCTCATGGTTGTATCACCGCCTGAACCTTACTTCCATATATTAATAAAGCATTTGAGGTTCTTCTATTCGCATGTGTTTCAATGGTGTGTTGTCTTACTTGCGTCTTTGATTTATGCTAATCCTTGAATCATTTATGAATGCATGCTTCTTGTAGTTTCCTTTTCTTGTCTTATTTGCAGGATCTCGTGTAGCTGGGCCCGTGAAAAGACTTGGAGCTGGGAGCAAGCGGCAAACAAAGGAGATAGGATCGACCATTTGCGCAAGACATCGGTAAGTGGATCTCTCCCTTTTATCTCTTGCATGTCATAAAGAAGAAACTTTAGATAGCTTTGCTTTCAGCTGTTGCTAAGGAACTGTCACCCTTAGAGTGGGTTAGGGTCATTCCGAGTCGGATACTTTCCCCCACAACAGGTTGGCCAAAAGTAGATATGGTGGCATAAGACATATCTAACTGCAAGGATCCCTGCAGTTTTTCTCCCCATGAGTGGGACAACAACATTCCATATTTAGGTGGGATGTCTCCAACTAGTATGTCCATTAGAATACTCTTTTCAGGGTAGTGGACAAGAGTTACACATAAGTCCTTGGTCAAACCAAGGCATTTAACTTGGCTAGAGTCAAAAGAAAATAAATCCTTATATGGTCTGGTAATGTCTAGGTTCAATATCTCCATGATTACATTTGGCATAAAATTATGGGATGCCCCTGAGTCTAACATAGCATTATGAAATATTTTGTCATGAATTCTCATGCTAATGTAGAATGGAAGAACTCCCCCTTGCTGATGAATACCATTGGACTCAGGGCAAAATAATAATTCAAGATGATCATCATTCAAGTTAACAACATCCTCTCCCTCTCCTATGTTTAAAGTTTCAGTTATCTGTGACCTATAGGATTCATTCTCTACTAGTTTGATCAAGGGAACTGATATCTTTAATTTTTCCATTTTAGTTTGGATGCTGAAAGGGAGCTGAGCTTTGTTTGTTTGATTTAGATCTTCCTTAACACGTGCAGTTTGTGTGTTCTTATCCTATTTCTCAGTATTAGGTGTTTTAGTTTGTGTTTCTACTATTTTGCCTAGATTTCCCTTATTTTGATTGATTTCAGTAATTGTCTCTCTTTGAGTTTCATTGGAGGTTATATCTACAATTTTAGGGGTAGACGTCTCTGGTCTTCCCCTAGGGAGGATCTGTAACACTTTGGTAACTGGAGCTTCTTTTATTATATTCGTTTGGGTCTGGATGGATCTTTTAATGGGAGCCTCATTGTTCTTTTTACTTCTCAAACTATATTGTTTGTGTACCTCATATATAGCTGACTCATATCCCTGTTTAAAATCAAAGGATTCACCAGATTCTAAACGCAACTCCTGCATCATATATAACTCTTGTTCTTCTTGAGTAAGAAAACTAGTGTCCTCATCTTTGGTTTCTAATAAGTTTATCTAGGTATCATCCTCTCCTTCTTGGGTCTGTGAATCCTCAACATAGTTCTCTTGGAAGGGAGGCCTAATCTGTTGATCTGGTATAACATTCTTTCCAATGTTAGGATTCTTCCTAAAATTAGGGTTTCTTATTGGGGGTGGTTGTTGATTTTCTGATTGATTTTTGCTCTCCGTGTTTTCTAATCTATCCATTATTCTCTCTCAACGTTTAGCTAAAATATCTACCTTTCCATCCAAAGTAGAAGTTTCCTCTTTAAATACAACTTTCTTTTCTTTTCTCTTTCGAGATTTCTTGGCTAATAGGTTGGCCTCTACACTAATAACATTGATTTGAATTTGTCCCATTGTTTTAGGGTTTCTTTCCCTTAACTCGTATGACATGACAATATCAAAATCATCAGGGAATTTAATTAATGCTAGGTCAGGTGGAGGCTTAATACTGGCTGGAATTGCATTGTAGACACTATTGAACCTAGCGCAATAGTCATGAACTGAGTCATTAGGAGCTCTTCTAATGTTTTAAAGTTAAAAAAGTATTTGAAATGGGTTTTTCATTCTCTCCCATCTATCAATGAATAATCTATGAAAAATAGCTAAATCTGCAATATGGTTGGAAGGAAAGGCTTTGAACCATTTCTTGACATCGCCAGTTAAAGTTTGGGCAAACAATCTCATTTGGGCATCTGCTTCATCTATCTCATGCAACTCAAAAAAGTCAGAAATCTTTTTACATGTTGCTGGGTAGTGTACTGACCAGTAGCATCAAACAGGAAGATTTCACTTTGGTAATCTGCAGGCATGGCATGGAGTTATGCAGGTAAAACTAGAGGTGCATATCGGTTTGCCATAGCTGTAATTCTAGTTTGATTAGGGGGTAAAGTTGTGGTGCTTGAGGAAGGGCTTGAAACTGATGTAGATGAACTATATGATGGTGAGGATGGTTGACGAATTACTGGTTTAGGGGATTGGACTATGGTGGATACTATTGGTGAGGTTAGGGTGAAAGAAGGTGTATTTACAGTGAGTGAAGATTTTGCAGAAATTTCAGAGGTAGTAGAAGTACAAGCAACTAGTTCAGTAGATTGTTGAAGGTAAGAACTATATATATTGTTAATCAATGTAGAGATCAAGGCTTCTAATTTGTCAAAAACGTCCAAGACAAATTTATATAAATCTGGATGGATAGCCCTTTTTGATTCAATGAGTTGAGTAAACTCAGGGTCTAACACTGTTTGATGGATGGCATTCTCATATTTAGCTCTAAATAATGAGAGGTCAAATGAAAAATCAAAAGGGATTTCCTCTAAAGTTGACAAATCCTCACGGAGTGAATTGACTCTAATTCACTGGCTACTACTTGCCTAAGTTTCTACTTTTTTGGGTTTTCTTAGAATTCTGTCCAGGTCATCAACTATAGTTGTAGGGTTTGGATCTAGGTTTTCCCTAGTATACTGAATCTTCTTGGGAGCCAGAATTTTAACTTTTTTAATTTCTTTTTATGAAATTTTTTCAAGATTAACTTCAGTAAAATGACCTTAAGGGGCTTAATATTAAATTTAAGGTTTCCTTAAAGTTTTATGAGACTGAAGATTGAAGTCCCCAGTACGTTCGTAAAAAATGTTATCACTCTGATATTTCTTGCAAAGTTAATGAAGGAAGAAAAGTCAAAGGTAACCAAAAACCACTTTTGGAGATCATGGCCTAGCCTTCCTGATGATCAGAGAGGGCTCTCCCTATATAATTCAACTTTGTTTTAGTTAAAATGATTTTAGGCTAGTTATTGTTTGCACTTGGGTTTTGGTTTGAATTTGGGTGGTGGGATAACTTTACTTAGATGAATAGAGGTTTGATTTTACATTGGGCTATGGGGTCGAATGTCAGACAAACAAGACTGGATTTAGTTCTATAACTAGTGTCTATAGGGCAAGATTGATGAGTTACTGCAGAGCTCAAAGGGTAAATGGTGGAATGGTTTCAAATTGGATCTAGGGAGCAATTAAGGGTTCCCTAGGCCTTCTCTGGAATGAATGAAATAAGTCAACAAAGATGAGAGAGAAATTAAGGGTTCTTAGATCTGGTTATCAGAGGAAAACACGTAAATGACTAATTGTGCAAAACAAAGTGCACTTAAACAAATTATGAGTGATATCTCTAGTTAATTCATTCAAATTTAGAACACATTTAAGATTATGAAACACATAAGAAGGTAACAAAATCAAGCAAAGAATATACATCACTGCAAATGGAACATCTCGTGAATCCTGTAGAGAAATGCTTTTATTACTTGCTCCAGTCCGTTGACTTGAAAGTGGTACAATCACCCTTAGGTTTTAAGATCAAAATAAATCTACAAATGTAAAATAATCCACACTAATACTTCAAATTATGAAGTACTTATACAAAAATGATTTACAAAATATCTCAAATTGCATTGAGAACTAATCTAGGAAAAAGAAATATCTTCATGGAAGAAGATAGAGACAACTATTGAATTGCTACTTGTTGTCCCTATTATTTAGGTTCTTCTGGCTTTGCTCTTTGATCTTTTTCCCTTTAAGCTACTTGGATGTTTGGTCTTCACGTTGGATGTTCTGTTTTACTTTAACCTTTCATCTGATACTCCTTCATCTAATACACTTTAACCTTGTTGACCTGTCAATATCCTTTTACTGTGCTCTTTTACATTTTATTGTACATTTATATTTTGACTGTGTATTTACTACAGTAAATCATTGACTTTTTCCCATATTTCCTCATCTGCTAATTGGATAATCAACATTTTTCTGTATATTTCATCTGCTTATGTGTATTTGGAAAAAGTAGGCTTATGAATAAATAGGTGTTTTACCTCATGCCAGAGATAAAACAAGTTTAAAATGTTTTATACAATACTTTTCCTATTGGTATGCCCTTCATGGATGAAGTGTTTACCTGATCTCTATCCACTTCCCTAATTTTCTTATTGTAATCTTCTTGTGTCACTAGCTTATGATTTATAACTAAGGGATTAGGCAATCCCTTTTCCTTCAAAAGTTCAAACTTAACCATGAACCTATCAATGGCTAGTTGCATGGTTTGACACTTATCCTCCAAGTTCAACATCAAATTCCTTTTAGTGAGGACTTTTCTGATTTCCAAAATTATACCTGCCTTGTCAAGTATATCGACTTCTTGTAGCTCATACTTATTCTTGGAGTTGAGGAAGTGGATGATTATTGCAGCTTCCTCTGGCATATCTCCAACTTCTTTGTTGACTTTCTGAATGGCTTCTGTAGCCTATATTATCAGATCAATCTATTCAAAAATAACCTAAATGCATAGCCAAATATCATTGACAGAGTCAATGATATTGGACCATAGTTTCTCTTTAGCCCTACCTATAGGTTCACCTAATGTCAATTTCTTTTCTAGGCTTATGATTCTTTTAGTCATTAGTGTGGCCTTTTGTTGTTATTCTTTATGCATGATCTGGGGAAATTTGTAATCTGTATCCACGCTGGTGACCTTCTCCTTAACTTTGTGCATCTCATTGCTCTGAATGGACATTTCTTCCATTGCTTTGACCAGCCTGTTTTCTTCATCACTTGTGGAACCTGTTGTTGTTCATCTTGTTGCTAATGTAGTAGCTACTAATGCAGTGGCCATTGGAGCAGTGGGAGCTAAGGATGTTGTCAATGTAGAAGATACAAATTTGGTTATTGTTGGAATGGAAGTTGCGGGAGCATTATCCAAACTAGCTTATTTGAGCTGCATCAAGCTATCCAGTTCTTTCTCCATCTCATTCAACTGATCATTTAGTTGCAGTATTAAGTCCATCATTTCCTCATGATTGGTCTATATTTCGAGGACTTCCTTTGTCCGTGGGTGATGTAAAGGAGGCATCTTAAGCTATTTATTGAGGGTTGTTATGTCTTCATTCTTCTTCTTTATTAATTTATCTGTGGCCTTAACATCACTTGGGTCATGGACTAGTTCAATGATAAAGTACTCCAAGGATTTTATACCGGTGTCTTTGTCCTGTGATGAGGCCTTCTCCAGCTTGAATTGGGTTGTCACATTATCCAATGAATCTTTCAGCTTAAAGGCATCCATGGCCTTTTCTTTGAGGGTGGAGTAAATAGTTTCCACAGCCTTCTTGTGAAACTCTATCTGATCAATGGGATGAACATCCCTGGCCAACATCTCAAGATTTGTCTTCTTGTAGTCTATTGAGGGCTTTGGTTGCTATACAATGGTATGCAAAAAGGATACCTCCATTTTCCTTGCTTTGATGTCAAAGGCTGGCATCAGTCTAGTCTTGTTTGGAGGTGTAAGATTGAGGTATTGGGCATATGCTTCTGCCTTCAATTTTTCATTCATCTTTATCTCTTTGAATTTGTCTTTGATATCATTTTCCTTGTCAGTTGGCCAGACACAGAGGGAGATCTCCATACTCTGTTGTCTATCTATCATCTGTGTGTTGGAGGTTGATGGTTGTTGTGTTTCCTCTGATACAACTACTTCTCTACTTCTCTGCCCCATTGCCTTTATGTCAGTTATTTCCTCTGAAGCAATGATCTCCTCTTGTTCAAAGACAGGATTCAGCTTGGGCCTCTTGCTTAGGTCAAACAACACATTAGTGTTCTCCATGGCAGAGCTAGATGCCTCCTCCCTGTTCCTCTTAGGATTCTTCTCTTCATTGGATGGAGTCTGTATGACATGAGGAATGTTCATTGGCTCCCCTTGTTCTAAAACATACATGAAAGAGTTTTGATCAAATTGCCTTTCAAGATCAATGTGTGTTCTCTACATCCACAACAGTTTTTTCCATATCAATCAAGGTATTCTCCACCCACTCTTCCTTTTTAGAAAACTGTTCAATGTCAGGTATTAGGTGGTGGATGTATGCTTCCAACTTGAACCTGAGTCTCAGATTCTTTATGACCCCATGAGGGTCATAGTGCCACAAGAAACTGTTTCTAAATTTCATTTGTTGAAGTAACCTATCAGCCTCTGGTCTAGCCTCTCTGTTGTTGTAAATGAATAGGCCCATTTGGTTTTTCACATTGAACTTGGTTTTCTTCCTATAAACTAGGAAGTGGACCTCATCATAGTTAATGATTTGTCTGAAGTATTCAAGAGTAGATATCGTCATAGGGAGGGATTCAAGAAACTTATAGGGGTTTATATCACAGCCATAAATTTTGATCTCGTTGTGGTTTTGGTACAAGTTGTAGGTTTTAACCCCATTTATAAATTATTTGCATACGAATTCTAAAACATAGAAAATAAACAATGTGAGAGCATAACACATAAAACACATATACACAAAGATTCTCCCCTGGATCCCAAATTCGAGACTACTAGATTGATTTTTCATTATATCCCTTTCAATGTTATAATACAGATTTATACATGCTGAAGCATACACTACCATGGACTGAAAACCATCGCATCCAAAACCATGGACTGAAAACCATAGGTAGGTCCGCCCAACCTAATATAGGGTCCAAAAAACATTTTCCTATGGCGCTGCCCCGGACCCCATAGAGTGGGGCTACCCGCCCCCCTCAAGCCCCTCGAACAGGGGGCGTTACTGCCCCCACTGTGACCCCTCTACTACGCAATCGGCGCAATGAAGGGGTGGCTCCGCCCCCCTCTAATCCAACGATTCACTACGTAGGTTAGTTGTGGAAAGAATATAACACAACCCAACAATCTCCCACTTGTTGTTTTCTTTCCGCTGGGGACCGTAGGAAAGCTTAGTCATTTTTCCAGCACTAAAATGCCCATTGTTTCTCTACACTTGGAGAACCTCTTAGAGCTCACAGATTTTTTCAATGCATCTGTAGTATTCTTCAAAGTATCCACCCTTACCAGCAACACCTTTCCATCTTCTATCATATCCCTCACAAAGTGATACTGAAAATCAATGTGCTTTGTCTTTGAATGATAAGCAGGGTTCTTTGCCAAAAAAATTTCACTTTGGCTGTCACATTCTATCCTTATAACTCCCTGTATTAACCCCATACTTGAACACAATCTCCACAACCAAACTTCTTCCATGCTTCCATTAGTAGCTACCATGTATTTTGCCTCTATAGTTGATAGTGACACTACAGATTGTTTCTTACTCATCGAATTGCCTGCACCTCCAAGTAGGTTAAACACATACCCACTTGTAGATATCCTCTGATCCAGATCTCTAGCCCAGTCTGCACCAACAAAGTCATGAATATCCAACACTCTGTCCAATCCTGGTATTCCTTGGTAGCACAAACCATAATCACTAGTGCCACGCAAATAATTGAAAACCCACTTCACAGTTGTCAAGTGCTCCTTCCCTTGTTTTGACATAAATCTACTCAATACTCCCACTGCATGTGCAATGTCTGCTCTAATAAAGACCATTGCTTACATCAGGCTACCAACTGCACTTGCATATGGAACACGGGACATATCCTTTTCCTCTTCTTGTGTCTTGGGACACTATTCAGTAGATAACTTTACACCTACAGGAATAGGAACCTTCACTGGTTTACTATCATGCATATTAAACCTCTGCAGTATTGTCTTGACATACTTCCTCTGGTTTAACCAAAGCTTCCTCTTTACCCGATCTCTTTTAATTTCGATGCCCAAAATATAGTTTGCAGCACCAAAATCTTTCATGTCGAATTTTGAGGACAATTGGGTCTTTAAATCTTGCATAATTTCTTTGTCATTTCCAACCAGCAACATATCATCCACATACAAGACCAAATAAATAACACGGTCACGAATTAATTTGAAATACACATAGTGATCTACTTTGCTTCCGGTGGATCCAAGTCCCGGTATAAATGTATCAAATTTTTGATACCACATCCTTGGTGATTGTTTTAACCCATACAAAGACTTCTTTAACTTGCATACCAGTTCTTTCTTACCCTTCACCACAAAGCCTTGAAGTTGCTTCATGTAGATTTCCTCTTCTAGATCCCCATGAAGAAATGGTGTCTTAACATCCATCTATTCTACCTAAAAATCAAAAGCAGCAGCAATAGATAAAAGTAATCTAATAGAAGTTACCTTGGCAACGGAGAAAAAATATCACCAAAATCAATTTTTGGCACCTAGGAATAACCCTTTTCTACCAACCGAGATTTGTATTTCTCCACCTTTCCTTCCGCATTTGTCTTCTTCTTAAACACCGATTTGCTACAAATGCCTTTCCTTCCAGCTGGAAACTCCACCAGATCCCAAGCCTCACTTTTGTTCAAATATGCCATTTCATCAACCATGGCCTCTTTCCAGAGTTTTCCATCCTCTGAATCTACTACTTCCTTCACAGTTTTGGTATCATCATCAGTAATAGATAAAGAAAAATTTGAACAAAAAGCAGATGGACTATACCTTTCTAGCTGCTTTCTTTCTCAAACTGATCTTCTTACACCTGGAGTTTGTGCCTCTTCATCTTTTGGTTCCTCCTTTGTTGTAGATTCTGGTTCTTCCTCCTTTAGCTCAAACTATATCTTCTCAGGTTCCTTTGGTTGGACTTCATTTTTAATAACTTCTTTCACCTCTCTGAACACCACATCTCGGTTGTACACAAACTTCCTTGTTGCTAGGTTCCAAAGCTTATAACCCTTTAAACCATCCTTATACCCAACAAAGATGCACTTGTCAGATTTACTATCCAACTTGGTTCATTTCTCCTTTGGAACATGTACATATGCATCACATCCAAATACCCTCAGATGTGAAAGAGACGGTTTGGTACTAGTCCATACCTCTTGTGGTGTCTTATCCTCCAACGTTGATGAAGGTGATCTGTTGACCAGGTAACATGCTGTCTCCACTACCTCTACCCAGAATTCCTGTCCTAACCTCGCACCACTGAGCATTGTTCTTATCCTTTCCATCAATGTCTTGTTCATTCTTTCTGCAACTCCATTTGTATGAGGTGTATATGGAGTAGCCTTCTGCCGTGTTATACCACACTTCTTATAGAATCTTCAAATTCCTTACTACAAAACTCTCCACCATTATCTGTCATCAATACCTTTATCTTCTTCTTCGTGTGGTTTTCCACCAGAGACTTAAATTCTTTAAACTTGTCAAAGACTTCAGATTTATTCTTAAGGAAACATATCCATGTATTCCTTGAGAAGTAATATATAAATGACACATAGTACACATGCTTACCCAGTGGTGGAACCTTCACAGGCCCAAACACATCATTGTGCACAAGCTCTAATATTTGTTTCACCCTCTTACCACTAGAGGGGAAACTCAACCAATTCTACTTCCCATATACACAACTTTCACAGAAATCAAAATCCAGAGAGCTATTACTCATACCTTCTACCATACCTTTACAATGAAGTATTCGAAGGCCCTTCTCTCCTATATGTTCAAGCCTTTGATCGCACATCATGGTCTTCTCTCCAGGGACCACTAGATTTTCTACTCCACTTTCAGGAACCACAGAACTGTTGCACCCATCAACAACAGTGCTACCTTGCAGCTTGTACAGAGTTCCAGTATGAACTCCTCGCATCAATACCAGTGCTCCATGAACCATCTTGCAGGTATCCTTCCCAAACACTATTTTTACACCTACATCATCCAGCTTGCTTACAAAAATCAGATTTCTAGCTAATGCAGGAATATGCAGAACACCCAAAAGTGTTCTAACACTTCCACCTTGCAACTTCAACTTTACTTTTCCACGACCAACGATTCTAGCCTTCCTATCATCCCCTAAGAAGACATCACCACCATCATATTTATCATACTCACAGAACCACTCTCTATGGCGAGTGAAGTGAAAGATGCACCAGAGTCAATCAACCATGCCTCATGATCTACATGTGTACTTGAAGAAGACAAGTATACATCCCAACTTTCATCTGAGGTGGATTTCACCTTAGTAGAAGAAGCATCATCAAATCCCTTTCCTTTTTCAGGAGCTTCATATTTATAGTCCCCTTTGTAGTGCCCTTCCTTTCCACATTTCTAGCGCACCACCTTTACAGGTTTTCCTGGAGATTTAGATCTCCCACTCAATGACTTTTTTTCGTTTCTGTTTTGGGACCATCCTCGTACAGACAAAGAATCACCATTGTAGCTCTCCATATTTTTTCATCTCATCTCCTCCGTCAGCAAGGATGAGACTATTTCATCAAACTACAAGGTAGTTGCATTGCTACCTATTGTAATGACCAGACTATCCCACGAATCTGGTAGAGAGCACAAAAAATTGATGCACTTATCTTCATCTGAAATTTTAATATCAACAAAAGCTAACTGACTTACCACAGTATTAAATGCGTTCAGATGCTCTATCGCCGAGTCTCCACCTTTCATCCTCAGGTTATATAGTTTCTTCCACATGAACAATTTATTCACCAACCACTTAGATTGGTACAAAGTCCCTAACATGTCCCACAAAGCCTTCGTCGTAGCTTCCCCTGATACATTCAACAATACTGAATCTGAGAAACAATTGTATTGTGCTCTTTGCCTTCTGATACAACATCTTCCATTCTTCATCGGACACTCCCGTTGGTTTAGTACTCAGATCTACCGTGATCCACTGATCTTTATCCACCAATAGATCTTCCATCTTGAGTTTCCACAACTCAAAACTTTGACCATTAAATTTCTTGATCTCTATCTTTCTACTGCTCACCATCTTCTTTCACCACCAGAATCGATCTCGTAGATCTCCCACTGAACAGGGTCTGCCACAGGCCCGAGCGAAACCCCTCAACAACAAAGGAATCCCCTTGAAGCCAAAACAACTCTCATACAAAATGTAGGTTTTAACCCTGTACAGAAATTACCTGCATATGAATTCTAAAACAAAGCAAATAAACAATGCGAGAGCATAACACATAAACCACATATACACAGAGATTTTCCCCTGGATCCCAAAATCGAGACTACTAGCTTGATTTTTCATTATATTGCTTTCAATCTTACAATACATATTTATACATGCTGAAGCATCCAATACCATGGACCGAAAACCATCACATCCAAAACCATGGACCAAAAACAATAGGTAGGTCCACCCTACCTAATATCGGGTCCAAAAAAAATTTTCTGAGGGCACTACCCGCCCCCCTCAAACCCCTCAGACAGGGGGGTCTGTCACTCCCCATCTAACCCCCTGGTTCACTACGTAGGTTAGTCGTGGAAAGAATATAACACAACCAAACACAAGTACCAATCTTCCACCTTGTCGTTCTTGGCCAATTGGAGTACTCTCTTGATTTCTGGGTTGATTCTAGGTTGAGTCTTAGAAGTTAGCATGTTCATGACTCGGTACACAAAACAGTCTATGAAGTCTTTGTAGGTGAATGCTGTGGAAAACTTCTAGACCAAGGGTGTCCAGTAGATGACCGATCTCTCCTTTCCCTTGGTGTCCAATTTCTAGATCCTCACAGGGAACTTGTCTGTCGAGTAATACAAAAACATATAAAACAACACTGAAGAGTAAATGAAAACTCTTTCAGTGGGAAGTTTGGTAAATTTTTCATGCATTTTGTCTATAATGAACAGATCATAATCATACATAATAGCAAGAGGCTTGCCTGGAGTGAAAATGGATAGGAAGGCCATGATGACCTCATCCACATCCTCATCTTATGTGTATCCTATGGATGCTTGAGACCATGGTGATTATGTGCCCGCCAGTCTCTGAAAAAATAGTGACAGCATAGGGGGGAGCATCTGTAGGAGTATCGAATTCCTCAATGATGAAATTCTGGAAAATTTGTTTGATCTTGATTGGGTCTAGTGCGATATATAGGTCCAATAGATTTCCAATGGATAGAGTGGTCTGATTAGGGATAGGCTGGATTTGTAGCATCTGGTTGATGGATTTAGTAGTAATGGTGAATAGTAACTCATGGTTTGGTGCCATAATAGCCATTTGGCTAGGGATATAACAGGCATGACAAAAATGTACAATGTCTTGGAATGGGTGAACTTCTGGGAATGTATACTTGGGAAAATTAGATTCCAAAAGGTTGATGTCATCAGCATGGTTTAGGAACCTATCCTTACTCTAGCAGTGGATTTTTAGAAGGTGGCCTCAAGTAGTAGTGTCTTTAATTTGGAAATCCCTGTATGCTAGGGCCAAATGCTCAATCTCTGGGTGAGGGGTTGAAACCAGTCTAACATCTAGAGAGGTCTGGACAGCCATCTCGAGGATAAAATGTGGGAATTAAGCTTGTACAAATTCTATAAGTGAAGCTCTGAATAGGTTTGTAAAAATATAGGGTATTGATGGTTTGCAACATAGGGGTTTGGGTATTTCAGTGGGGAAATACTCTCAATTTAGGGAAATAAATTAAATTAAATTAATTATATCTTGAATTCACTGTACGTTTTAAACTGAGAGGGTCGTTCTGGTTCTCTGTTGAAATACCTAGAATTTGTGGTTCAGGATGAAAACTGGTTTTGAATGGTGGCTACAGAGGATTATGTGGCTTCAATCGTGCACTAGAGAGATGAACTGGGATTTCAGAGCGTGTTTGGGACACAATTGGTGTCCAGAACTGGTTTTAGAAGCTCAGACTTGTGCAAGAATGTTTAGGAAGCTTTCGCAAAGCAAACGAGCGAAAAAGGGTGAAAATGGGGGTTTGTGGCCCTTTCACGGGCAACAGTTAAAAATTGGCGTGGAAACTCGTTTAGTGAACAGTGATGGTTTTTGCTTTCAGTGAGGAGGCGGTTTAGGGAGCCATCACATCGTTTTTGGGAGTGGGGTGGTATTTTCTCGATAGCACATGATTTAACGAGGAGATGCCACATACCCAAAAGAGGCCTGAGAAAAACCGCTCATATCGCGTGCTCTCATGCGGGTAAACTTCGGAAATAGGGAGCACGTGATATGGCTGTGCGTCATAGGATTTGAAGTTGCCAAATCCAGTGGCTATCTCATGGTGGAGTTACATGGAGGGGATGGGGCAAATATTAGTGGGGCCTAGGGATTTAACTACAAGCATTTTGTAATTATTTAATGGATAACTCATGAATTTAACTTAATGCAGGTTAAATAAAATGCACGGGTTTATGGAATAGAACTAGGGTTAAACTGTGGAGGGGTTTACCTAACTACACTGAGGGGGTGGGTTAAAATTGGCTAAAAAATGAATATGGGGGAGGTTAATAAAGTAATGGGCGGGGGATTTTAAACTTTGGATAAAGGGTTTTATGGGCTTTTAGGGAAATTAATAAGGGAAAATGATTTTTTCAAAGGGGAATGGGTTTCACACTAGCAAAAAGGGGTTTTGGGTTGGGAAATGACTTTTGTAGGGTAATTTGCTAGGGAAAAGTGTGAAACCAAGGGGTAAGGGTAAAAAATGAACGGAAAAGGTGTCTTTATAAGAAATGAAGCGGTAAAATGGGAAGTTAGTAAGTATTTAGTGGGGGTTAAAATGAAATGAAGCGGAAGTTAACAAAATAAGCTTATAAGCATCCTTTCACTTCCATAACTGCTCCTGCACGCTGAAACACATGATTAAACATGATAAATGTGCTTTTGTTTCAATGAACTTTGTACTTTTTGCAACCTTTATTCTACTGACCCTTTTACTTACCCTAACATTTTTTCTTCACTTTGTTGGGTGCATTTAAGCTAGAAGACCATTTCCTTTCCTTTTTCTTTTGAAAAGTAAACTATCTACTTCTAACCTTATAACTTCCAATGGCTCATATTAATATTATCAGAACATTTTATTTCTTTACCTAACTATTGACCTGCTTAGATTAAACAGTTTGGCTAGATCTTTATTCTCTAACTATAAACAAGAAATTTAACACATGAAGTAGTTAAGATTAAATAATTTTACTCTCACAGGTTGTGGCAAGTATGACAAGCTCCACACAATGATTATCTTAGGAAACAAGGTAAATAGTAGTGGCACTTGAACTTGCACACTTTAATGATCTTTTTTTGGTTGGTGTTCATATTTTTTCATTTTTTTGGTCTTTTCTTGTTCTTTTTGTCCTTTGATATTTCTTTTAGGACATAACCTCTTTACATTTTTTAGTTTTTATATGGAAAGCATTTGCAGAAATTAAAGGTATGTACAATATTACAAGGCTTAACCATAGTCAATTAAAAATTATGAATACTATTATTATAGGACTCTAATAGTGGCCACGCATTCACACACTAGGCTAGCAGTTTTTCCACTAGATTGGCCAGTCTAACCATAGTTTTTCACACATATGATCATGTAGATGGTTTCTTAGGAATATGTATCCACTCCACCAAGGATTTACTAGGAAAAAAATTCCTCTTCATGATTTTGAACCAGAGATTTCTTCTCGCCAACATGTTTGCAAAAAGGTGAATATTTTTCAAACCCTAACCCCAAGATCATTTGGGCAGCGAGGTGATTCCATTTAACTAGTAACATTCCTTTCCTGGTCAAATCACTCAACCATAAGAAGTGAATTATAATCTTCGTTATAATTGATAGGATGACTTTAGGAATAAATGAAACAGATTTGCAGTATACTAGAATACTCTCTAAAACTCATTTGATTAGCGCCAACTATGCTCCTCTAGAGAGAAATATATTTTACCATATGAAAATACCCTTCTCTAACTTCTTAACCATCCATATCTAGTCCATTATCCTATTCTTTTTGATTTGATATGTAAATCAAGGAATTTGATACATACATCCAAATCCCTATTTGTAAAGGAAAATAAATCCATTACGCAAGCTAAAGTATCCTCTAAAAAACCATTGTAGATGCTACGAGAATTGTGGGGGTTTATTACCATCCTCATCGCCTTACAAAAGAGATCAAGAGAGGATTTGAATGAATAGAAATATATGCACTTCCCCATAACACAACAATGCATGACATTGACAAATAATAGGTGGGATACCTCAACCTTTCTCACCACCTTAACACCATGGAAATTTCCCTTGGATCAAGAGCCACCTATCAATGTGACTAAAAGCTTCTACCATGATAAAAATTTTAAGAAGAGATAAGGGACATCCTTCATGAATTCTCCAAGTAACTTGAATTTGTTTTCATTGGGCCCCACTAATAAAAATTGCAAAAGAGGTCAATTGTAGGAAACCCATTATCTAGTTAATTGCCTGCAATGCAAAACCCCTATGAATGAGGAACAAATGAGAAAATGTCCAATCCACTTAGTCATATTCCTCAGAAAAGTGTAGTTTTAGGACAACAATTTATTGATTGGATAATTTAACCAAGTGAAATACCTCTTCTGCCACTGCAACAACATCATGTATATTTCTTTCTTATTGGAAGTTGAATTGTTCGTCAGAAATATGAGTGTTGAGGGTTAAATTGATCCTTTTAACAATGATTTATGAGATCAAATAATAAATAAAATTGGAACAAGCTATTTAGCTATAATCATAGAAGAAAGTCCCAACCTAAGTTTTTGGAGTGAGACAAACAATGTAGGAGTTGAAGGAACCCATAACCTTACTACAGTGTCATGACTTCTTGATTTCCTTTCGGAGGTCCTCCTTATTGATCATAAAATCCTAGGTAACAATCTATAAGGAGACCATCAAGACCTGGGGATTTTAATATCTACATGGAGTTAATATCATCCAACACTTCTTTCTCCAAAAGAACCTCCAAGAGAGTATCATTCATCTCCTCTGGTATAAAATTGGCCAATTTTGACATCACTTATAGTACTTCCAAGATCACGATTCCTTAAGGGAATACGAAAAGCGTGAAATAATAACAAAACCATTTCAATGATTTATCATTAAAGGATTGGAACAAATAACCATATGACTCTAAAATGTTTCAAACAATTTTTTTTTCCTACTCATGTTTACAAACTAATGAAAAAAATTGTACTTTTGTCAGCGAAGTCCAACTAGATTGCTCAGTCATTTAGCCACCTATGTTCTTCTTCCTCTTATAGGTGAATGTGCCTTTGTTACTCTAGAGATTTTAATATTCCCAAATACACTTATGTTTTTCTTCCTCTTATCGGTGAATGCCTTTCTTCCTATAGAGATTTCAATATTCCCAAATATTTAGGTGTGGGAGGATTTGAGTCCAAAAAAATATGCACTTTCACTTTTATTTATTCTAACTCTAAGTTGAGCCTACTTCTTAGTGTAATATCTCTTTGCTCATACCTTTCATGCATGTTTAAGAGATGACTGATTATGTCCCAACTATTCCATGCATGATAAGTATTTGAAATGACTCTTCCATCAACTCACAATCAATGCATGTTAATCCTCCTCTGTTGGCATTATGGCATTTTGAACATATGTTGAACTTGATGGCAACCGTCTCTTAAACGGTCATTTCTCTTATATACACCATGATGGGGAAAAGAAGAGCCAAGAGGAGAGAAGAAAGGCCATATACTCATGTATTAGAGAAGAAAGGTCATATACGCATGTATTAATGTTATCGGAGGTGTTTGGGTGCTTAAAACCCATATATATGCATTATATCCCCTTTCGGCGGTTACATGAATAATATAATTGCGGCATCGAAGTTTCGACATATCGCATATCAATTATATATATATATATATATGTTTCGGCATGTCGGCGCAATGGTGCTCGGCTGTGTTACCTGGAAGCATATCGCAATGGACCCGATGATGGCATTAACTTTGGTTTATATTAATATCGCATCCATGCGCGTCGGGGATCCGACTAAGTGACTTCGTTGAAACCTCCAATTTGGAGCAGACCCGATGAAGGCATTAATCATGGTTTATAAAAATATCGCGTCCACAGTATATCGGAATACATAAAGGGTCACCCACCCCAATCCTCCGATTGCGAGCGGACCCGATGGTGGCATCAAACATGGCTTATAATAATATCGCATCTGGCTATGTGACTTTGGTGAAATCCTCTGATTGCGAGCGGACCCGATGGTGGCATCAAACATGGCTCATAATAATATCGCATCCGGCTATGTGACTTTGGTGAAATCCTCCGATTGCGATAAGAGGGGTTGGACCCGATGGAGGAATTAAAAGCATTTCATATTAAATCGCATCCGTGGTGTTCGCCCATAAGCCTCCCACTTCAAATCGCCGATAGTGATGAAAGGAGCGGACCCGAAATATTAATAAAGGCTGGTTAATGTGGCATATCGCATCTGATCCATCGGATCGGACGTCGGGCATGTATTGTTAGAAATGAGAGCGGACCCGATATATTAATAAAAGATGGTTAATGTGGCATATCGCATCCGATTCATCGGATCGAACGTCGGGCATGTATTGTTAGCGATGAGGAGCGGACCCAATATATAAATAAAGGCTGGTTAATGGGGCATGTCGCATCCGATCCATCGGATCGGACATGAGATGGGCAGGCGCCGATAGCAATAAGGATTGGACCCAATATATTATTTGTTTGGATGCATTAAGTTAAAAGCCCGCATTTTGTGGTTTTGGACCGCTATCATAGTTCTCCCGCTTAAGCCTTCTCTTAAGAGAATTGGTCAAAATAGTTGCGCTTCAGGTTTCGGATCCTCTGGTTTCGATTCATGGTATTATCAAAAGCATGGCTATATAAAAAAAAAGGGGATCCGGTGGCAAGAAAGCAGAATGAATTGAAGATCTTAAGGGAGAATAGATCGACATTCTTATGATCTGTCAAGGAGCAATCTACTGAACCGAATTCAAGAAGAATGCGCGCAGGACGGCAGATCTGCATCGCTTCGGGTGTATTGCAGTTCAGTTGAGAGCAGCCAACCACAGGGAAGTAGCAGTCATTCCTTAACTCTGATATAGCGTCTTTTGTTGATTCGCTAAAGGTCTCTGGGTCCGAATATTGGGTTTGTCTTGTGTCTAGCCTCTGGGTGCTCTATAACATGTATGAGCTCTGCATTATGGTATCATTCAGGCATATACAACCTCTGATTAAAAGGTGACCAGATCAGATATTTATTTATAGCTAGTGCATCGGTTGGCGCGTGGGTGATCTGCTGTATAAAGAAAACATGTATTGATATGAGGTTTGGGTATTTCTGAAGAATCATTTATACTTTATGATCATTTGATCTTCTTGGATCCAGTTTGAAAATTTATGAAAAGTGGTCCTTGAAATAAGTAAGGGGGTTGTAGCTCCCTTCCAGGAGAGACTGGAAAACGAGAGAGAGTTTTAGCTCTCTGTAGGTTGTAGCCTGTGTACTGGTAAAGGACTGCACCAGTACAAAATCATTGTAAAAGGAGTTTCTAATTGAAAGAAGATAGAGACTTGCAGTAGGTGGTTTTCTCCCACATTGGGTTTCCACCTTATATCATGGTGTTCATGTGTGTGACTTATGTGTGATGATCTGTTCTATTTTACCGCACCATTTAATGTTAATATGGTTGATAAGGTTCTAATGCACTCATTAAGGATCAACTAACTGAATCATAAGAAGTTGTGGAAGTAGAATATATGAATCTGAATATGGAAATGAAAAAGTTTTATTAATCTGATAATACTGATTCACCCCCCCCTCTGAGTATTATTTCCAACAATTGGTATTAGAGCAGGTCCTTCAGAGAAGCTTGATCGCTTGAAGGAAGATCGTTCATTATGAGCAACTACGAGAGGGAAGCATCAATCAGGCCACTAAAACCCATATATGCATGCATTTATATTATCGAGAGTTGGTTGGGTGCGTAAAACCCATATATATGCATTATATCCCCTTTCGGTGGTTACATGAATAATATAATTGCGGCATCGAAGTTTCGGCATATCGCATATCAATTATATATACATATATATATATATATATATATATATATGTTTCAGCATATCGGCGCAATGGTGTTCGGCTGTGTGACCCGGAAGCATATCGCAATGGACCCGATGATGGCATTAACTTTGGTTTATATTAATATCGCATCCATGCGCGTCGGGGATCTGGCTAAGTGACTTCGTTGAAACCTCCAATTGGGAGCGGACCCGATGAAGGCATTAATCATGGTTTATAAAAATATCGCATCCGCAGTATATCGGAATACATAAAGGGTCACCCACCCCAATCCTCCAATTGCGAGCAGACCTGATGGTGGCATCAAACATGGCTTATAATAATATTGCATCCGGCTATGTGACTTTGGTGAAATCCTCCGATTGCGAGCGGACCCAATGGTGGCATCAAACATGGCTCATAATAATATCGCATCCGGCTATGTGACTTTGGTGAAATCCTCTTATTGCGATAAGAAGGGTCGGACCCGATGAAAGAATTAAAAGCATTTCATATTAAATCGTATCCGCGGTGTTCGCCCATAAGCCTCCCACTTCAAATCGCCGATAGCGATGAAAGGAGCGGACCCGATATATCAATAAAGGCTGGTTAATGGGGCATATCGCATCCGATCCATCAGATCGGACGTCGGGCATGTATTGTTAGCGATGAGAGCGGACCCGATATACTAATAAAGGCTGGTTAATGGGGCATATCGCATCCGATCCATCGAATCGGACATGCCACATCCGATCCATCGGATCGGACATGAGATGGGCAGGCGCCGATAGCAATAAGGATTGGACCCAATATATTATTAGTTTGGATGCATTAAGTTAAAAGCCTGCCTTTTGTGGTTTTGGACCTCTATCATAGTTTTCCCGCTTAAGCCTTCTCTTAAGAGAATTGGTCAAAACAGTTGCACCTCAGGTTTCGGATCCTCTGGTTTCGATTCATGGTATTATCAAAAGCATGGCTATATAAAGAAAAAGGGGATCCGGTGGTAAGAAAGCAAAATGAATTGAAGATCTTAAGGGAGAATAGATCGGCATTCTTATGATCTGTCAAGGAGCAATCTACTGAACCGAATTCAAGAAGAATGCGCGCAGGATGGCAGATTCGCATCGCTTTGGGGGTATTTCAGTTTAGTTGAGAGCAGCCAACCGCAGGGAAGTAGCAGTCATTCCTTAACTCTGATATAGCGTCTTCTGTTGATTCGCTAAAGGTCTGTGGGTCCGGATATTGGGTTTGTCTTGTGTCTAGCCTCTGGGTGCTCTATAACATGTATGACCTCTGCATTATGGTATGGTTCAGGCATATACAACCTCTGATTAAAAGGTGACCAGATCAGATATTTATTTATAGCTGGTGCATGGGTTGGCGCGTGGGTGATCTACTGTGTAAAGAAAACATGTATTGATATGAGGTTTGGGTATTTCTGAAAAATCATTTATACTTTATGATCATTTGATCTTCTTGGATCCAGTTTGAAAATTTATGAAAAGTGGTACTTGAAAGAAGTAAGGGGGTTGTAGCTCCCTTCTAGGAGAGACTGGAAAATGAGAGAGAGTTGTAGCTCTCTGCAGTTTGCAGCCTGCGTACTGGTAAAGGACTGCACCAGTACAAAATCATTGTAAAAAGAGTTTCTAATTGAAAGAAGATAGAGATTTGCAGCAAGTGGTTTTCTCCCACATTGGGTTTCCACCTTATATCATGGTGTTCATGTGTGTGACTTATGTGTGATGATCTGTTCTATTTTACTGCACCAGTTTACTGTTAATATGGTTGATAATGTTCTAATGCACTCATTAAGGATCAACTAACTGAATCATAAGAAGTTGTGGAAGTAGCATATATGAATCTGAATATGGAAATGAAAAAGTTTTATTAATCTGATAATACTGATTCACCCCCCCTCTCAGTATTATTTCCAGCAATTGGTATCAGAGCAGGTCCTTCAGAGAAGCTTGATTGCTTGAAGGAAGATCGTTCATTATGAGCAACTATGAGAGGGAAGCATCAATCAGGCCACTGGTTTTTGATGGGACAAACTTTAATTATTGGAAGGTAAGAGTTACTGCCTATCTTCAATCTCTTGGTACGGAAGTTTGGGATATCATAGAGACAGGCTACACTTTTCCTTCAGCTACTCCTACAGATCTGGCCGAGAAAAAGAAATATGAAACAAATGCTAAAGCAGTCAATACTCTGTTGGGATGCTTATCTCAATCAGAATTCGTAAAGGTTATGCAATATAAATCCATAAAAGAAATATGGGACAAGATTGTCTTGAGCTACAAAGGAGATGAACAGGTAAAGTGTGCTAAACTTCAAACCCTCAGGATTTAGTATGAGAATCTCATAATGTATAATGATGAAAGTGTGGCTAACTATTTCCTTAGGGTAGATGAGATTGTTAACTGCATGAAAAACTTGGGTGAAGAAATAAAAGAGGCTATTGTGGTTGAAAAAGTTCTAAGATCCTTGTCCACCAAGTTTGAATCTAAAGTGTCCGCCATAGAAGAAAAGGAGAATCTACGAACTCTCACCATGTCACAGCTGCATGGAATTCTAATCGCTTATGAAATGAGAAAAGGAGGTCCTTCAGATAGTAGAGAAGCTGCCTTAAAGGCTTCAGGCAAAGGAGAGTACCTTGAATCAAGTCATGTGTCAGAAGAAGAAGAAGAATCAAATTTTGTCAGAAATCTTCAATGAGGTACTGGCAGATTCAGAGGTAAGTTACCCTTCAAATGTTTTGCTTGTGGAAGAGTAGGTCACTATGCTGCCAAATGTCGTCATAAGGATAAGATTGACAAGGGAAAGGAACTTGTTAGATGGAACAAGAAACAGAATGCAAATAAGACGAGCTATTACACCCATGAAGACAGTGATGGTCTATCAAACAACGATGAAGATGAACGAGGTAATCCCTATAAACTTTTAATGGCTTTTGAAGATGATGATTACGTGGATGCTCTAGATATAGATAGCTATTATGGGGAGATGTCTAGACTCAAGACATGCTTAGAAGAAAAGAATGTGATCATTGAGACTCTGCAAATCCAACTTGATGAAAAGAAACAATCTCTTGAAAAGTTAGAATGTGAAATTGTTGGGCTTTGTTGGGTCCCTATAATACTAGTGATTACCCCATTACTATTGTAGTTATACCCCTTATTTATATTGTTGTGCCCCTATTACCCCCATATTTTTATTTCTGTGCCCCTTAGAATCCCTCTATTGTTTTTTTTGTGGCTTTATATTATTATTGTTAGGTCGGCTGGATTATATTGTGACTCCTTAGACTCTTATATATAGAAAGGAGGTTTTGTCATTTGTATCATCGAAGAATTGTTCATTTATGTAATGTAAAGGAGGTTTCCCCCTCGAAGAGGCTGAATTCTAAGGCGTTGATCTTTCTTTTCTATCTTTTCTTGAGCTGGTTTCATAACATTTGGTATCAGAGCTTTGGATTCTAGGGTTTCGCTGCTCCAAACAGGTCATCGTGGCATTTTCGCTATAACTTTTTTTTTTGTGATGTTTCAGAAGTCACAAAAGAAACCCATTTGAGAAGACATTCTGCCGAACCTTGGGTCCGAATTTCAGAGCATTTTGCAAGATATTTTCGGAGATATGATCTGTGGAAGTTGGTATTTTTGCAGACTCCTGAATTACATTCAAAACAGGTGACCTAGGAAAAATGGTCATAATTTTCTTTTTGAGAATTGGATTGAAATTTCATAAGAAGGTACAGAAAGAGGACGAATTGTAGTTTTCTTGTATATATTTTTCAGAGTCAAAGGTTGGAACAGTGACACGTGGCACTTCCTACAAGTTCGCTCTACTGAACTAGTCTATAATCAGGTCACTGCGGGAGATTGTGCATAACTCTTTCTTGGAGAATCCAATTTGGATCAGACTAGTGGCATTGGAAAGAGGACATAGAGGGCCACTACAGGTCACAGTTTCAGAACTGGATGGTTCGAAATTACAGAGATACATCAGATTCAATATCAGGCTTCTACAAAGTAAAAAAAAAGGTGTGTAGTTTTTTTTTTTTTTTTTTTGCATAAGCTTGGTTTGAAGGAATTCAAAGGGCATAGTAAAGCATTATTATTGGTAACTGATGCCCCGAGGAAAGAAAATGCAAACACCTAGTAAGGAACCTGAAAGCTCTAGCATGACTCATGAAGAAGAGGAAGAAATGCTACATGATATATCAAAATTACAAGAACAAGTGCAACAAATGTCACGCTCACAAAAGCTAACAGATGCTAAGATAAATGGCGTGGAATCTAAGATAAATGGCGTGGAATCTAAGATAAAGGGCATGGAAGCTAAGATGGATGATCTGAAGACAAATTTGAGGACAGATTTGAAGACATACATGGCAGATTTGAAGACAGATTTGACAAATTTTCTACAAGAAATACTTACTAATGGTGAAAAGGTTGTAAAGGAAACTCATGATGTGAACAAAAGAAATGTTAATCATGATTCCATAGATTCTAATGTTGGATCGAAGACACACCATATTCCAAAAATCGATATGAGGAAGTTTGATGGCAAGGATCCCGCAACATGGATATTACAGATGGAGCAGTTCTTCGATCTTAATAATGTGCAAAACACACAAAAGGTACGTATGGCAACTTTATATTTGGAACCAAATCAGTTTGTATGGTATCAATGGCTTCTCTCTCGTAAACAATTTATCACTTGGGCAATTTTTACGGAAGAATTGATAGCACATTATGAGGATACAAAAAGCAACACTTTTTTTAGCCAATTGATAAGTCTCAAACAAAAGGGTTCAATAATGGAGCACATTGAGGAGTTCCAAAAATTGAACATAAGGGTAAAAGATATTCCAGAGGAGCATAGGATTGATGTGTTCATAGGGTCTTTAAAGGATAATATCCAACATGATGTGCGCCTTTGGGAACCTGATTCATTAGAGAAGGCATTCAGGTTAGCAAGAAAAATGGAAAGCAAAATTATGGCAACTAGGAAGCATACCATTCAAAACTATAAAGACGGAAGTGTTGTTGCCCATAGTCTTCCACAACCTACAAGGTTGACACCACAACAATTGGAAGAAAAAAGAGAAAAGGGCTTTGTTACAATTGTGATAGCAAATACACAAAAGGTCATAAGTGTGCTGAGAAGAAATTATTCTACATAGATTGTGAAGAGGAAGAAGAAAAGGAGCAAGAAAGGTCAAAAGAAGAGGATATATTCCAGGAACAAAGCCTAGATGAAGAACAAATAAATCCGACCATATCTTGTAATGCATTGGCGGGAATTACCACTCCTCAAACCATCAAGATAGAAGGACAAATCAAGAAGAAAAAGGTAATAGTGTTGATTGATTCAGGAAGCACCCACAATTTTATTCATTGTAGGGTAGCAAAAGAATTGAATTGCTTCCTATATCCAGCACCAGAGTGTCAAGTGATGATTGCAAATGGAGGAACAATAAATTGTTCTGGAAAGTGCCATAATATCAAGCTATCCATGGGAGAATATGTATTGACTAGCCCAATGCTTTCCATTCCAATGGGAGGTGCTGATGTTGTACTAGGAGTCCAATGGCTACAATCCTTGGGTACAATAGCTTTTAATTTTCAAGAACTTTTCATGAAATTTTCTGTGGAAGGAAAGGAAGTTGAATTAAGGGGTATTGCAGGGAAACCAGGAAAGATAATCAGCTCTAATGGCATGACAAAGCTTCTAAAAAAGGAGCAAAGAGGTGTAATTGCACAATTATGTTCGCTAGATGTTTCCACATTGGAATCATCTATTTCTCCAGATCTCCAAAAAGTCCTGGACAATCATTCCAAGGTATTTGAGACTCCCAAAGGTCTCCCACCTATGCGTGATCATGATCATGCTATTCATCTGATTCCAGGAAGTGTTCCTCCAAACATCAGGCCGTACAGATATCCATATGTCCAAAAAAGTGAAATTGAACGTATGGTTGCAGAAATGCTAGAGGCTGGTATAATTCAACCGAGTCAAAGTTCTTTCTCAGCTCCAGTAGTATTGGTGCACAAGAAGGATGGATCATGGCGCATGTGTCCATATTATAGGGAGCTCAACAAGCTCACTATTAAAGATAAGTTCCCCATTCCTGTCATTGATGAATTACTGGATGAATTGCATGGATCAATTTACTTCACCAAGTTGGATCTTCGTTCGGGATATCATCAAATCAGAATGAAGATTGAAGACATTCCGAAAACGGCATTTAGAACTCATGAGGGTCATTATGAATTTTTGGTCATGCCTTTTGGCCTTACCAATGCACCTTCAACATTTCAAGGTTTGATGAATTCAATTTTCAAACCATTCCTTAGAAAATTTGTGTTAGTATTTTTTGATGATATACTAATCTACAGCAAGTCTTGGAAGGATCATGTTGAACATGTTGACAAGGTGCTACAACTATTGGAGGAGAAACAATTATATGCAAAAAGATCCAAATGTTTCTTTGGAGTCCAGGAGGTGGAATATTTGGGTCATATTGTATCTCATGAAGGAGTTAAGGTAGACCCTAGCAAAATTAAAGCCATTAAGGAATGGAAAATCCCCACATCCATAAAGCATCTGCGAGGATTTCTTGGGTTGACAGGGTATTATCGCAAGTTTGTTAAGAATTATGGGAGAATAGCAGCACCTCTAACAACATTATTGAAGAAAGATTCATTTTCATGGACTCCGGAAGCAACAAAGGCCTTTAAACATCTTAAAGAGGCAATGTGCCAAGCACCGGTCTTAGCTACACCGGACTTCACAAAAACCTTTATTGTGGAATGTGATGCTTCAGGAAATGGAATTGGTGTTGTTCTAATGCAAGATGAAAGACCCATTGCTTTTGAAAGTCGTCCAATCAAGGGAAAGTTTTTAAGCAAAGCTATTTATGAGAAGGAAATGTTGGCAATACTCCATGCACTTAAGAAATGGCGACCCTACCTAATGGGAAGACACTTCAAGGTAAAAACGGATCATGATAGCCTTAAATACTTTTTAGAACAAAGATTATCCTCTGAAGAGCAACAAAAGTGGGTCACAAAGATGTTGGGTTATGACTTTGAAATCATCTACAAAAAAGGGAAGCAAAATGTGGTGGCAGATGCACTCTCAAGAAAGGATGAGGATATGGAAGCATTGTTGTGTGCCATTTCTATTATCCAACCAGATTGGATAAACGAAGCAAAGGAGGAATGGAAGAATGACGAAGAAGTGTGGGCACTTATTCGAAAGCTACAACAAGATTCCAGTACTTCTGATACATTTAGCTGGCAAAATGATTCGTTATGGTACAAAGATCGCTTATACCTCTGTAAGAATTCCCAGCTAAAACAAAAGATTCTTATGGAATTGCACACTTCTCCCTTAGGAGGGCACTCAGGATTTTTAAAAACTTACCACAGGGTTAAGAAGGAATTTTTTTGGGATGGCCTTAAATCAGATATTCAAAAGTTTGTGGCGGAATGTTTGGTTTGCCAACAAAATAAAGTTGAAACAATTAAGACACCGGGTCTATTACAACCTTTATCCATTCCAAGCCAACGTTGGGAGGAGGTTTCAATGGATTTTATCACAGGTTTACCCAAGTCTGAGGGAAAGAGTGTCATCATGGTGGTAGTTGACAGACTTACCAAGTATGCACACTTTTGTGCATTATCACATCCATTTAAAGCCAGTACAGTTTCTACTGCATTTATGGAAACAGTTCAAAAGCTACATGGAAACCCAAAGATTATTGTAAGTGACAGAGATCCCATTTTCACTGGAAATTTTTGGACAGAATTATTTTCTTGTCTTGGTACTCAGTTAGCTCATAGCTCATCTTATCATCCTCAATCTGATGGGCAAACTGAGATAGTAAACAAATGTTTGGAAGGATATCTTCGTTGCTTTGTATCTGATAAACAGACACAATGGGTCAAATGGTTGCCTCTGGCTGAATGGTGGTATAACACTTCCTTCCATACAGCAACAAAAATGACCCCATTTATGGCACTTTATGGGTACCAACCACCATCAATCACATCATATTTAAGAGAAAATTTTAAGGTTCAGGCAGTGGAACATCACATCGAACATCAACAACAAGTCCTCCAACTCTTAAAGGATAACCTCGTGTTGGCACAAAATAGAATGAAACAACAGGCAGATCAACATCGCAGTGAAAGAAGTTTTGATGTAGGTGATTGGGTATTCCTACGGCTACAACCATATAAGCAAATGTCCCTAAAGCAAGCTAAGAAGGATAATAAATTATCACCAAAGTATTATGGTCCGTACAAGGTGTTGGAAAAGATTGGTACTATGGCATACAAATTGGAGCTTCCTGCAGCTTCTCGATTGCACCCAGTTTTCCATGTTTCATGTTTAAAGAAGGTTATAGGCGACAAGCTCCCAGTTCAAACAATATTGCCAGAACTTGAAGAGGAAGGAAAAATTATATTGGAACCGGAAGCAGTCACAGAAACAAGAACTCGACAGCTACGAAATCGATCAATTTCAGAGTATCTTATCAAGTGGAAGAACTTATCCGTTGAAGATTCCACATGGGAGGATGAGAATTTTATGCACAAGTATCCAGAACTGCTCAAGCATTGAGGACAACACTTTTTTGAAGGAGAGGGGCATGTTGGGTCCCTATAATACTAGTGATTACCCCATTACTATTGTAGTTATACCCCTTATTTATATTGTTGTGCCCCTATTACCCCCATATTGTTATTTCTGTGCCCCTTAGAATCCCTCTATTGTTATTTTTGTTTCTTTATATTATTATTGTTAGGTCGGCTGGATTATATTTTGACTCCTTAGACTCCTATATATAGAAAGGAGGTTTTGTCATTTGTATCATCAAAGAATTGTTCATTTATGTAATGTAAAGGAGGTTGCCCCCTCGAAGAGGCTGAATTCTAAGGCGTTGATCTTCCTTTTCTATCTTTTCTTGAGCTGGTTTCATAACAGGCTTCGAAAAGAAATTGAGAAAACAAAGCCTCTCAATCTTAAATTTGTTAAAGGATCTGAAACTCTGGATGAGATCATCAATGTACATCGCTCTCCTCTAATTAAGACAGGTCTGGGGTATAAGAGAAACATCTCAAGCATCCACCTCGAAGAGTTATCTCGATGCTGCAAGAAGATATGAGCAAAAGCCAAACAGAGATCACCAGGTAAAACAAGGACAAATTTCATCAAGAATAAACAAAGACTACCAGACAAATCAGGGACAATTCACCTTAAGGACGAACAAAAGCTACAATCAGCCAAGATCCTCTCAATTTACCTCAAGAATGGATGAAAATAGAAATCACAATCATATGACTGGTAAATTTGATAATCGCAGAAGTTTCTTCAATGGCCAATGTTTCTCTTGCCATAACTTCGGTCACAAAGTAGCTCAATGTGTTGCCTACAAAACAATCATGACTAGAGAAGCCCAAAAGCAAAGAAGTATGACTAGGATTACAAAAAGGACCTATAACAACTTCTCGGCTCTTGAAAATGAAATTGAATGCTCTATCTGTAATAACTTTGGTCATGAAGACTCTGAATGCAGGAGTAGGTTTCGGCAAACAAAGGAACAAGATTCAAGCACCAGAACATGGAGAATAAAGGAACCTCGACCAGAAAGATGTGGGATAGCATTTTATGCAGAAGGACAGGAAAATCAATGGTACATCGACAGCGGATGTTCGAAGCATATGACAGGTGATAAAGAAAAAATTGAATCATACACTGCTTTAGAAAAAGGAAAGAAAGTTTCATTTGGGAATGATACTCCTGCTGCCATAAAAGGAAAAGGTATTGCTCAATTGAAAGAAAAGGTCAAAGCAGGAAATGTTTTGTACGTTGATGGATTGAAACATAATCTTCTAAGTGTCAGTCAGATGTGGGATCAAGGAACTGAGGTAATATTTAGATCAAATGGATGTCGTGTTCATGATCTTGATACAGGTGAAAGAGTGATCAAAGGCAAAAGAACTCCAAACAATCTATACATATTTGAAGAAGGACAACAACAATGCTATATGAGCAAGGATGATGAGCACTGGTTATGGCACCGGAGATTGGGGCATCTAAGTTTTTCACAAATAAGGAAAGCATGCATGTATCAGGCAGTTCGTGATCTTCCAGATATCAAAATTCCAGAGAATACAATATGCAAATCATGTCAGTTTCGTAAACAAACCAAGACTAACTTCCCTGAGAAGGAAGGATCAGCTAGAAAACCTCTCGAACTTATTCATACAGATGTATGTGGTCCATTTAGGACAAGGACACCTCGAGGAGAGGAATACCTTATATTATTCATTAACGAATTCTCTAGGTTTGTTTGGTTAGGACTTATGAAACACAAAGACGAAGCATTTGAAAAATTCAAATCCTTCAAAGCCTTGGTCGAAAATGAATCAGATCACAAAATTAAGTGTCTCGGGTCTGACAGAGGTGGGGAATTTACCTCAAATGAATTTTTCGATTTCTGCGAAGAGCATGGAATAAAAAGGGAATTCTCTACAGCAAGGACTCCTCAGCAAAATGGAGTGGTGGAAAGGATGAACAGAACAGTCCAACAAATGGCCCGCGCCATGCTTGATGAATCTGGAACTCCTGCAACCTTCTGGGGTGAAGCTGCATATGCTGCGGTTGTTATTCTCAACAAAAAAAATGTCCGAGTAAACAACACTCAAACTCCTCATGAGCTCTGGTATGGTAAGACTCCTTCAGTAAAGCATTTTAAAATTTTTGGAAGCAAATGCTATATTAAGAATACTGATGAACAACTTGGCAAACTTGAGCCTAGACCAAATGAAGGCATTCTCCTTGGTTATTCACCTTATAGTAAAGCATATAAGTGTTAGAATAAAAGACTTGGAAGAATTGTTGATAGCATTGATGTAGTGGTTGATGAAAAGGGATATATTCCTAGGCAAGTAAATCATGAAAATATCGAAGAAGATGAAGACTACCCTTCAAATCAGACTGATAATGAAGAAGAAGACCCTCAAGAGGCTCCAGAGGAACAGATAAGGATAGAAGAAAGGACTCCATCCAGGCATGTTCAAAAGAATCATCCAGAATCTCAAATTTTGGGGCAGAAAGAGGCAGGTGTACAAACAAGAAGAACAATAGCAGAAGCCTCAAGCTACTTGGCATTTCTCTCTTCCACTGAGCCACAAAATGTAAAAGAAGCATGCAGAGATGAATGTTGGGTCAAGGCTATGGATGAAGAACTTGAGCAGATCGAAAAGAACAACACTTGGGAATTAGTTCCTAGACCAAAAGATAAGAATGTCATAGGGACAAAATGGATCTTCAAAAATAAGTTGAATGAAAATGGGGAAGTAGTTAGAAACAAGGCAAGACTGGTTTGTAAGGGATATGCTCAGCAAGAAGGAATAGTTTTTGAAGAAACTTTTGCTCCTGTTGCTAGACTTGAAGCTATCCGAATGTCCCTTGCTCTCTCAAGCTTTCAAAAATTCAAAGTATTTCAAATGGATGTGAAATCAGCTTTTCTGAATGGAGATTTAGAAGAAGAAGTATACATTGAGCAGCCAGATGGGTTCATTCTTGGGAATGATCCAAACCTTGTATGTAGACTGAAAAAGGCTCTCTATGGTCTCAAACAAGCTCCAAGGGCTTGGTACTACCGTTTGGACAAATATCTTCATCAACAAGGTTTTTCAAAAGGATCAGCAAATAGCAATCTTTATATAAAAATTGAAAATGACAAGTTGCTAATACTTGTTGTGTATGTAGATGATATTATTTTTGGCAGCAATGAAGAAACTATGAGTCAAAACTTTGCCTCGGTAATGCAGAAAGAATTCGAAATGTCCCTGCTAGGTGAACTGACATAATTTCTTGGATTGCAAATCCAACAAAATAAAGACGGTATCTTCTTGTCCCAAACCAAGTACCTCAAGCAGATTTTGAAGAAGTATGGCATGGAAGATTCAAAACCAGTATGTACTCCCATGGTTACAGGATGCAGTCTTAGTGCGAATGATGAATCGGCTGTAGTTCATCAACCAACATACAGATCTATGATTGGAAGTCTACTTTATTTGACAGGTACCTGACTAGACATCATGCATGCAGTTGGAATAGTTGGAAGATTTTAGGCAAACCCAAAGGAAACTCATCTTCAGGCAGTAAAGATAATCTTCAAATATCTTCAAGGAACTCAAAACTTTGGATTATGGTATCCTAGAGATACAGATCTCACACTTCATGCTTACACAGATGCAGATTGGGCTGGAAGTGTGGATGATAGGAAAAGCACAAGTGATGGTGCTTTCTTTATGGGTTCCAGATTAGTATCTTGGTTCAACAAGAAACAAAGTTCGATTGCTTTATCTACAGCTGAAGCAGAATATGTGGCTGTTGCATCTTGTTGCACCCAACTTCTTTGGATGATGCAGGCTTTACAAGATTTCCAAATCACTTGTACTCCACCTATCCCCATCTTATGTGATAATACAAGTGCAATCAGTGTTTCAAAGAACCCAGTCATGCATTCAAAAACCAAGCACATACCGATCAAGTATCATTTTCTCAGAGAACAAGTGCTTGAACAAAAGGTCAAGTTGGAATACATTTCTTCTAAGGAACAAGTGGCTGATATATTTACCAAACCATTGCCCAGGGAGACTTTTGAATACCTCAGGCAGAAGCTGGGGGTTGTCGACGCATCATCCTATTGTTAATTCTCAGATTGGTGCTTGTACGCGAGGTTCTGATGGGGTATACGCGTACAAGGTTCAGGGGGAGCATAATTCATTGTTGGCATTATCGTATTACATAAGGAGGAACATGTTGGGTAAATGAACTGTATCTATCCATGGCAATAAAGATGCTGAACTATGTTATATGTACGCAGTATAGCGTGGTTCCTATTTTATATATAGCCAGAATAGCTCGACTTTCTGTCCTAAAGTTAGAGGGGCAAAATCAGGAGGAGCAAGCTCTCAGGGGGAGAAATAGTTAGGAGAAGCAGATATCCACCCTTTGCCCTTGATGTCAAAGGGGGAGAGTGCTTTTTGGATGGTGTTGTTGCCATCAAGTCTAAAGGGGGAGATTGTTGGCATTATGGCATTTTGAACATATGTTGAACTTGATGGCAACCCTCTCTTAGACGGTCATTTCTCTTATATACACCATGATGGGGACAAGAAGAGCAAGGAGGAGAGAAGAAAGGCCATATACTTATGTATTAGAGAAGAAAGGCCATATACGCATGTATTAATGTAATCGGAGGTGTTTGGGTGCTTAAAACCCATATATGTATTCATTATCACTATCGGGAGCTATCGGGCTTACTAAAACCCATATATGCATGCATTTATATTATCGGGAGTTGGTTGGGTGCGTAAAACCCATATATATGCATTATATCCCCTTTCGGCAGTTACATGAATAATATAATTGCGACATCGAAGTTTTGGCATATCGCGTATCAATTATATATATATATATATATATATATATATATATATATATATATATATATATATATATATATATATATATATATATATATATATATATGTTTCAGCATATCAGCGCAATGGTGTTCGGTTGTGTGACCCGGAAGCATATCGCAATGGACCCGATGATGGCATTAACTTTGGTTTATATTAATATCACATCCATGCGCATCAGGGATCCGGCTAAGTAACTTCGTTGAAACCTCCGATCGAGAGCAGACCCGATGAAGGCATTAATCATGGTTTATAAAAATATCGCGTCTGCAGTATATCGGAATACATAAAGGGTCACCCACCCTAATCCTCCGATTGCGAGCGGACCCAATGGTGGCATCAGACATGGCTTATAATAATATCGCATCCGGCTATGTGACTTTGGTGAAATCCTCCGATTGCGAGCGGACTCGATGGTGGCATCAAACATGGCTCATAATAATATCGCATCCGGCTATGTGACTTTGGTGAAATCCTCCGATTGCGATAAGAGGGGTCGGACCCGATGAAGGAATTAAAAGCATTTCATATTAAATCGCATCCGCGGTGTTCGCCCATAATCCTCCCACTTCAAATCGCTGATAGCAATGAAAGGAGCGGACCCGATATATTAATAAAGGCTGGTTAATGGGGCATATCGCATCCGATCCATCGGATCAGACGTCGGGCATGTATTGTTAGCGATGAGAGCGGACCCGATATATTAATAAAGGTTGGTTAATGGGGCATATCGCATCCGATCCATCGGATCGGATGCTGGGCATGTATTGTTAGCGATGAGGAGCGGACCCGATATATAAATAAAGGCTGGTTAATGGGGCATGTCGCATCCGATCCATCGGATCGGACATGAGATGGGCAGGCGCCGATAGCAATAAGGATTGGACCCAATATATTATTAGTTTGGATGCATTAAGTTAAAAGCCCGCCTTTTGTGGTTTTGGACCGCTATCATAGTTTTCCCGCTTAAGCCTTCTCTTAAGAGAATTGGTCAAAACAGTTGCGCCTCAGGTTTCGGATCCTCTGGTTTCAATTCATGGTATTATCAAAAGCATGGCTATATAAAGAAAAAGGGGATCCGGTGGCAAGAAAGCAGAATGAATTAAAGATCTTAAGGGAGAATAGATCAGCATTCTTATGATCTGTCAAGGAGCAATCTACTGAACCGAATTCAAGAAGAATGCGCGCAGGACGGCAGATCTGCATCGCTTCGGGGTATTGCAGTTCAGTTGAGAGCAGCCAACCACAGGGAAGTAGCAGTCATTCCTTAACTCTGATATAGCGTCTTCTGTTGATTCGCTAAAGGTCTCTGGGTCCAGATATTGGGTTTGTCTTGTGTCTAGCCTCTGGGTGCTCTATAACATGTATGACCTCTGCATTATGGTATCATTCAGGCATATACAACCTCTGATTAAAAGGTGACCAGATCAGATATTTATTTATAGCTAGTGCATGGGTTGGCGCGTGGGTGATATGTTGTATAAATAAAACATGTATTGATCTGAGGTTTGGGTATTTCTGAAGAATCATTTATACTTTATGAGCATTTGATCTTCTTGGATCCAGTTTGAAAATTTATGAAAAGTGGTCCTTGAAAGAAGTAAGGGAGTTGTAGCTCCCTTCCTGGAGAGACTGGAAAATGAGAGAGAGTTGTAGCTCTCTGCAAGTTGCAGCCTGTGTATTGGTAAAGGACTGCACGAGTACAAAATCATTGTAAAAGGAGTTTCTAATTGAAAGAAGATAGAGACTTGCAGCAGGTGGTTTTCTCCCACATTGGGTTTCCACCTTATATCATGGTGTTCATGTGTGTGACTTATGTGTGATGATCTGTTCTATTTTACTGCACCAGTTTACTGTTAATATGGTTGATAATGTTCTAATGCACTCATTAAGGATCAACTAACTGAATCATAAGAAGTTGTGGAAGTAGCATATATGAATCTGAATATGGAAATGAAAAAGTTTTATTAATTTGATAATACTGATTCACCCCCCCCCCCCCCCCCCCCTCTCAGTATTATTTCGAACATCCTCCTCTAACCATGTGGGTTTAAAACATAAGGAAATTTCCTTGGGTCTCTCCACGTGGGAATTTTTTAGAAAAATAGGCCAACGAATGGAAATATCACCTGTAAAACAAAAGTTATTATAAATAAAACATTTTATACTAGTGTTATATAAAGAAACATAAAGTGATTGTCATTAATGAAAATTTTCAAAGTGATTATGAATAGAATGTTTAAATATTCATGTTGAACAAAATATTTAAACATAAGGATATTTTTAATATGGAGTTGTCATGCAAGATTTAAAAAAAATATTAATAACATAAATAATTTAGTGTGTGTATATATAGAGAGGAGGGAAAAGAGAGATTCTTTTTGGACAATTTTGGTCATAAATAAAATAATTCGATGGCCATATTGATTAAAATATTTTAGTGTCAACTATGTATATATTATGTAATGTAAATGGAAATAAAAAAATATTACACTTAGAACATTAATCAAAATCATAAAAAATATAAAATAATTTCCATTAGTAAAAAATGTTCAAAATGATTATAAATAAAATATTTCAATATTCACTTTAAGTAAAGTATTTCAATATTATATACAGAGAGAGAAAAAGAGAGAGAGTGAGAGGTGCTTTCTAATTCAAGACATTAGAGATATTTTTAATATAGAGTTGACATGTAACATAATTTCCATAAATAAATATTTCATATTGATTATAAATAAATAAAATGTTTCAATATTCACTTTGAGTAAAATATTTCAACATCAACTATTATAGGGGGGGGAGAGAGAGAGAGGATCTTTGTAATGCAATACACGAGGGACAATTTTAATATGGAGTTGACATGAAATATTAAGAAAAATATTAATAACAAAAATAATTCAATGTGTACATATAAAGAGAACGAAAGAGGGAGATTCTCCTTGAAAAATGTGTGTAATAATAAAATAATTATACCACCATGTTCAATAAATCATTTCAATGCTATATATATATATATATATATATATATATATATATATATATATATATATATGACATGAAATAAATGGAAATAAAAAAATGATTATGGTTAAAACATTGTATTACTGTGCCACTCAAAGATGTGTAATTCCTTCAATGTTCAACATAGAGTTGAGACATGGTGTTTGTGTGTGTGCGCGCGTATATATATATATATATATATATATATAGCAACATAAATCTATGTTAATCCTAGATCTATTGAGCTCCAAGAGGGATTGAAACTCAAACTCTCAAGGTGATTTTTTTTTTTTAAGTTTTACATTCTAAATCGAAGGTTTGCACCTCAAGGGATTTGATCCCTCTCCATGTTTTATAAACATATAGTTTTCACACACACACAAACATACATGCGTCCTTTACAATAATAATATTTTAGTATTATATAGGATACACTATATAAATTGAAAATCATAATTCTGTAAAGCATTTCCATATTCATTACACTTCAAATTAATATTAAAAATCACTATTAAAATAATATTACGATAACAAAATTAAAAAAGTTTTTTATTAAAAAATATATAGAGAAAGAAATGAAACGTGATATATTTTGAACATCACTGCGGAAAAGTCGATTTCGTTTAGATGGGAAAAGTGGAATGATATCCATTTACTAAAAAACAAGGACAGAAATCAAAAGAAGAGTGACAAACCTTCTCCTTTTTCCTCTTCAAAATGTTGGCAGCTTTCAAACATCACCATGGAAAATTTGATTTCCTTATCCACAAAAACACATAACAAGAACCTGGAATCTACTATTATTTCCTTGTATGGAGGGGATACATGGAATGAGATCTAGTTAGTAAAAAAAACAAGGATAAAAGTCAAAAGTAGAACATAAAACATTTATTTTTTGCCTCTTCATCATTTACACCATTGTATCAGAGATCGATCCTCTTATGGATTCGGAGAATCAACAACTTTCAAACATCACTCTGGAAAATCCAATTTCTTTATTCACAAAAGCACACCATAGGAATATAAAATGTAATATTATTTCCTAGTATAGATGGGATAGGTGGAATGAGATTTGTTTATTTGAAAAGAAAAGGATAAAAATTGAAAGAAGAGTAGCAAATGTTTCCTCTTTGCCTCTTCTGCATTTTTCCCATTGTCCTGAAGATGGATCCTCTTATGGATTGAAAATGTGAACATCTTTCAAACATCACTAGGGAAAATCTTATTTCTTGAGATACAAAAACACACCACAAGAATTTGAAATCTGCTATTATTTCCTTGTATAGAGGGGACATGTAGAATGATATATGTTTACTTGAAGAAACAAGGATAAAAATCGGGAAAATAGTGGAAAACCTTTCCTCTTCGCCTCTATTTCCTTTCGACCATTTTCCAAGAGATGGATCCTCTTATGGATTCGAAACATAAACAACTTTCAAACATCATTAATAAATCCAATTTCCTTATCCACAAACACATACCACACTAATCTAAACTATACTATTATTTCATGATCTGTTTACTACAAAAACAAAGATGAAAATCGAAAAAAGATTCACAGATATTTCATCTTTGTCTCTTCTTGTTTTTAACCATTATCCTAAAGATGTATCCTCTTATGGATTCAAAATACAGATACCTTTCAAACTTCACTATGGAAAATCTAATTGTTTTATCCACAAAAATAGACAACATGAATCTAAAATCTATTATTATTTCACTATATGGGGGAAATAAGTGGAATGAGATATGATTACTAGAAATAACCAAAGATGAAAAGTGAAAGAAGAGGGAAAGACCTTCCTTATTTTCCTCTTCTTCCTTTCAACCATTGTCTCGAAGATGGATCCTATAATGAATTTGAAACGTCCATCTCTTTCAAAATTTAGTTTGGAAAATCCGATTTCTTTATCCACAAAAACATACCACAAGAATCTATGATCTACTATTATTTCCCTATACTAAGGGGATACATTCTATTCTAAAAAAATGATAAGAAGAGAAAGAAGAGAAACAAGCCTTTCCTCTTTTCCTCTTCTTCATTTGGACGATTATCCTGAAAATAGATCCTCTTATTAATTCCAAACATGCACAACTTTCAAACGTTACTATGAAAAGATTGATTTCTTTATCTACAAAAATAGGCTACATAAATCTAAAGTCTAAAAAAATACTATTATTTAAAATTTATTCAAATAAAAACACTTCATTAATGAAAAAGTTCTAATTTATATCTCAAAAATAACAATAGTGAGTTCAGAGAAAACTATACAACTTGAGTGGGCCTAATGGTTAAGAGCATGTGTTTCCTCCTAAGATGTCACAGGTTCAAAACCAAAGGGGATAGGGTATGTATGCCTTTGTATAACTAGCAGTCAAATCATTGCACGGAGGTGGGTCATTTGTCCCACAAACAAGGGGTTCTCATACATCAATTTCGTGTATGTCTTGGTTGTGACCTTAAAATTGGATAATAATAATTGCAAAATGTCTTATAAAAGGGAAAAAGTATTTACCATAAAAGGCCTTTACAGTAATTAGTGGATGAATTTTACTTACTTGAAAAAAAATTTATTGGAATATTATATTATACTAAAAGGGTTATAATAGGTAAATAGAATTATAAAAATAATGTATTAGAGTTTTATTAATTACTCTATATGTGTGCTTTTATTGAGTAGCGAGACTAGATTGTTCATTTTTAAACCACTTTAGTTGAAGGATGCATTGTTCTTTGAGGTAAATAATAGATAGAGTTCTTTTGAATATAGTTTTGTTAAGTTTGATAATATATTACATTCAACATCCAAAATGTAATTATTTTTTTAGAATTAGTAGATGTATAATAGATGCATTGTGAAAGATACAATGATATTCATTCTCATATAATTTTGTTGTGATTTAGAGGAAAGAACTCATAGCTTTTACTAAATTCAATAGCATCTATATCCTCCATATTATTATGTTTATGTTTAGAATACAAAATCCTACAATCCAAAACATGATGAGAATAAAAAGACACCTTGTATGTACTTTAAAAATTAAAAAATAAACACCAGTAAAAAAATTCCTCCCAAAAAACTCAACAAAATAAAATCCAAATAAAAAACACATAAAAATAAAAATATCCAAAAGTATTAATACTAAAACAAATAGCCAAAATTCCAATTTTCCTTCCTCGAAAACTGTTTTGAATCCTCACCAAAACTAAATACCAAATCTACAATAAGAAAGTTAAGCCAGCTACCTCTACAACAATTACATTAAAAAAATTCTTAAAAAAAAAAAAAACTTAAACTAACCATCTTAATGGAAAGAAATCACTTGCCAAAAAGCCTAACACCCGGCAAGCCATACCACAAATGTGTCCAATTATTTTCTTAGAACATTCCGATTTCTCATATATTCACTGAAAATTCATATGAATGCACTCAATAAACAATGTTAAGTCTCTTAATGGAAAGAAATCACTTGCCAAAAAGCCTAACGCCCGGCAAGCCATAACACAAATGTGTTCAATTATTTTCTTAGAACATTCCGATTTCTCATATATTCAATAAAAATTCATATGAATGCACTCAATAAACAATGTTAAGTCTCGTATTTGAAATAACTAATGCTTATTGAGGTATTGTTTTATTAAATTGTCTTTACTAAATTGTTTTTTTTTCTTAAATATTAATACTTAATTAGTGGAAAGAAATCACTTGCCAAAAAGCCTAACACCCGGCAAGCCATACCAAAAATGTGTCCAACTATTTTCTGAGAACATTCCGATTTCTCATATATTCAATGAAAATTCATATGAATGCACCCAATAAACAATGTTAAGTCTCGTTTTTGAAATAACTAATGCTTATTCAGATATTCTTTTATTAAATTGTCTTTACTAAATTGTTTTTGTCTAAAATATTAATACTTAATTATTACTCTATTACATATAATATATTTTAAAAAAGATATCTTAACATATGTTTTTATAAGTTTTCTAAATTTTATAAAATAACCCCAATCACCTCTTCCACTAAAACTTTTAAAATCATTTTCATTTAATTTGTATAGAAATTACCACATATTATCAGCAGTAGTCATCAATCTATCTTCCAAATAATATTTCTTTTATTTTAGTCTTTAAATGTCATTTAATATTTAGCTTTCAAGATCATAAAAAGACATCTTTACACTTACTATCCTTATTTAATTAATATTTAGCCATTGCAATATAATAGGTAACATATTTATAAAATTATAAAATCCATTTCATTAAAATTCTTACCTCTGGTCAAAGAATTACCACATGAAACCAGTAATACTTATCCTTGGGTAAAATGCAGAGGAAAGCAAAATGTACCTGAAATCCATCTGTTCCAATGATATTCCTTTTATTTCAATATTCAAATGTCATTTATTTTCCAATGACATAAACCTGAATAGCCGCTGCCGTATTTATTATCAATCAACTCAGAACTCAAATGTATGTTTGAGATGATTCAAGCCGTTATTTTTATCCCAAGAGCTACTGAGAACATCAAGAAAGTCTTTCGATATGAAAACAAGTATAGATTGTCTTTTAACACGGAAGTTATAAAGAATTAACAGGAAGCAAACCCAAAAAACTCTGAAGATCGTTGATTTTAATCCCTGTTCGATGCTTATAAAATTCATTTTGAAAACCATAACCACCGGACTCTCATTTCATTAAGCCGCACCTGCCATTGTGTAAATATTTCTTCGCTGCATGGCAAGAGGTTCAACTGAGGGTAACTCAAAGCAGACAGACAATATATATAAACGTATTTAACCATAATTAATACTGCTAAAATCTATAGTTAGGGCAGCTCCCGAGTAGCATATTTTTTTTTGTTCTTCAGCACTCTGAAACTAAGATCCACTTTGGCATTTAAATTCTGGTGTAAAATCAACTATCACCATTGAAATAGAAAATGATATCAAAGGGCAAAACTTGGCCTTCATAGTCATAATTAAACATAAATAGTTCTATAACATTAATTTTCAGAACTGACAAAATTACAGGGTGGATCAAAAGCCATGAGACTTAAATAAATTATGCACTGCTGCTGCAGAGATGGGACAATGCCTGCAACAAACAGACTTGCATTTTCAAGGACACAATGTAATCTGCAGTCTCCTTGAACAGCACGTCCACTTCCCGCACAGTCCTCCCACCAGGAATCAGCGTCTGCAACTTCTTCAATCTCCTGTGTATATTCATTGAATATACACCCATGTATAAACCTCTCTTACTCTTGACATATCTCGTCCTCCTTAATGCACCTGATCTACGTCGCTTAAATACAATGGCCTCTCTAACATTTTTCTTGTGAGCACGAGCTCTGGCTCTCAATATATTCTTCTTCTTAGAGCCCTTTTGTGCTTCTGAGGGCCCAGGTTTATTCATATAAACTCCATTAATGGTACCCATGAAGCTCCCTAACCTAATTTTACCTCTCTGAATGCCAATGCTGTCAGAACTCTCAATGCAATAAACAACAACTACTAAATCAAGTCAAAACTCCATATATCAAACATAAAATGAAATGGGTCTCTAGGTAAGACTGAATATACTCACATATGAATAATGAACAAAACCCTACCGCGAAAATATATATTACTGATTACCTCGTCGTGCTCCTCTGTGTATATCATATTCCTCGACTAGCGGAGTATAACCACAGGCCAATTCCTTTTGTGGTTTGGATAAATAGATATAGACAGAGAGTAGGAACCAGCGCAGTGCAATGGAGATGGAGAATCTTGGAAGGTTATACACGTTGCGTACTGGCTTGAGAAGAAAGCTGACAGTGTGCTAGGCTTGCTGAGCAAACGCATGTGGGCAATGAATGAATGTAAGTAAGGACGGCCTTCTTTTTGTTTGTGGTCGTCCGTCCTCGCCCCACATCAAGAAAAGGACAAGTTTCAAGGCAATTCGTAAATTTTGCATGTCTCAACGTTGGGCTCCTGTGGCACCTTCAGTTCAATGCTTGTGGGTCCTTTGTGGTGAACATATGTATGGGTGTAAACCAACAGAGCTAGTAAGAACGATAATAACTTATCAGGCCATTCACCAAAATTACAATATGGAAGAACAATTAGAAGCTGTAATCGGAACCATTGCATGTGATTGAAGCGAAATAAATGCCCTCTGAGCTTAAATGTACCAATAACCCTTTATTTCTTCGGACATGATGTCTACTTAAAGGTGCAATTAGGAACAGTGCATGTGATCGAAGTGAAACTAATGCTGTATGGAACAAAATGTACCTATAGCCTTTTCTTTTAATATGATGTATACTTAAAAGAGTATTTGAATTTTGAAATATTATTAACCATTTAAATGCTCTCCGAGCTTAAATGTACCAATAACCTTTTATTTCTTCGGACATGATTGTTAGGATATCCCCACACATAGGAAATAGTTAAGTACAACTTGGTCTAGTATAGAGTTAGGTATAGAGGTAGGTAAAGTGTGTTTCTTTACTATGTACATTTTGTAACTTACAATCCCACGGTCACGATATGTAGTGATCCGACGGTTCATTCTCTCCTTGGTATTACCGACACTTGATCCGTGGCTTAACACCCGATTGGTCCATGATCTCTATTTAAAGAGCATGGAGGGTCATTTGTAGGGCAATCCGTCTATGAGAGAAGCATATGTAAATTTTCATTCTTTTATTAATAAATTGCCTGAAGTGGCCGCGTTGGCTAAGTCTGTGGACTATTTCCCTCTTTGAGGGTTTTAAGCACGTCAAAATACTGTCTATTGATCTGTGATGTGTTTGTGAGCGGTGTCCTTTGGTGTTCTTTGTGAGGAACTTACCATGTAAATTCCTACATGGTATCAGAGCTATTTGAGGGCCGCGTCCATTGGTGATCCAAATCTGAAGCCGGTAGCACTCCATCCGACTGTGGTTTCAAAGATCTACTATTTCTGACTGCTTTCAGGCCGAGACAACTGCTCTCTTGTGTTGGGAGCATCTGTTATAGTTAGGAACCCCTTTCGTTTCACGCGAAAAGGTTTCCGGTAGCCCTAGCTGCCTCATTTTTAAGCTCTGGAGGTATACAGTGTTTATTTGCAGTTTATAGTTACTTTCTCTTTGTTTATTTCGGTTTCGGTTTATTTAAATTTTTTTGTTACCGGATCTATACCTTTCATTTCTGCGTATGCTATTTGCCGTGCGACTCTATGCGATCTGGGCAAATCAGAAACAGAAAAGATGGATTTTTCTCATGCGTATGCTCTTTTCCGTTGCGCCTTAGTGTGATCTCGGAAACTCAAAAAAATTGAGGAAAATAATTAGTTTCCGGCTAAAGCTAATTTTAAAAATATTTAGTTTCCGGCTAAAGCTAAATTCAAGCCGCAAGGTTCGTTTTTTTTGTATGTCCGTGTTGGGTTTTGTGTTTTTTTGTTTTGTAGGGAAAAAGAGCTTTCTCAAAGCAACCACGCAACCCAAAGCATCAACCCCCCCCCTCTCTCTCTCTCTCAAACCTTTTGTATAGCTCACTTGGTGCAAAGCTAATTTATGAGAGTAGAGGTCTTGGATTCAAGTCTCCATTTTGTGGGGGCGGATTTTTTCATTTCCGCACATTCCTGCACTTCATCGGCGACTTTGTCAATTGTTTTTTTCAAAAATCCATAACTTCTTCATCCGGAAGCCATTTTGAGAACCATTTTTTTGAAACGAACTAATTTTTCGAGACCTTTCCATTGGTACACTTAGTTTCAGCATCTACAGCTTCAGTTTCTGTTAAAAATGGAGTGTCCATGCCAAGTCATTCTTGATAGCACTAACTACTTCCAATGGTGGTCCTACATTGTGGATTTACATAGAAGTAAAGGTCTTTACAGAATAGCCACAGGCCAAGAGACCAAACCGAAAGATGAAGATAAGGCAGCTAAATGGGAAAATAGGCAACACCAAGCACGTGGGTTGATAGGCATGTCTATTTCTCCAAATCTTAGATTCCATATTGCAAAACTTGATACTCATGATGAAGCACTGCAACAAATTACTAAAGTCTTTGGAATTAAAAATGAACTTAAAGCCCATCAACTTGAAAATGAATTGCTTACATTGGACCCCAATAATTTTTCTTGCATTGAAGATTTTTTGTCCAAGTTCAAGACCCTTAGACTTCTCTTGGAAGGTGTTAAGGTTAAGAAATAAGATAGTAGCCTTATCTACTCCATTCTTACTAAATTGGGACCAGCCTATTCTGTGTTTGTTTCCACCTTCCATTCTACAAGAGAAGCCTTCATTTCTCAAGGACAAACCTACAAGTCCCCTTCCTTTGATTCCTTTTGTGATTCTTTAATAAGAGAACAAGAAAAACTCTTACACCTTGGTCTTCTTCATCTTGGAAACTCTTCTAAGAAAGCGTTAGCCGCCCAGCAGCAACCAAATCCAAAGAATCCTAAGAAGTTGTATCCTAAAAAGAATGTTCCTAAACCAAACAAGGGTCCTAAGCAATTTCAACCTCAAAATGAAAAATCATTTCAACAAAATAATAGCACAAATAAAAACAAATGGAAGAAGACTGATAGACATTGCAACTTTTGTAATTGCGATGGCCACATAGAATCCAAATGCTTTAAGAAGATGGAAGCCTTGGAAGCAACAATGAAGAAGCATAACATCCATTTGGAGCAATCTTCAACTTCAACTTCATCTTCAGGAATGGCACTTTCTGCATGTGGTTGTCAAGCATCTCGGTCTGGCTATGCACTAAATGTATCTTCTTCTCCTCATTCTCATGAGTGGCTCATTGATTCTAGAGCTTCTTATCACATGGCCAAAAACAAAGCCATGTTTTCTTCTTTAAATAATTGTAACACCAAAAATATATATGTTGGTGATGATAGATCTCTTAGTGTTGTAGGGACTGGAACTATTCATCTAGACAATGGCCATTTTAATGATGTATTATGTGTTCCAACCTTATCCTGCAACCTTCTATCTGTATATTAGATAACCCATTCAGGTGAAGGTAAAATCCTTGAATTTTCACATCACGATGTTGTAATTAAGGACCTAAGAGATCCTAGACAGATTTTAGCTACTGGCATTGCTGATGATTCTACAAGGTTGTATAAGTTTCACAACTTTGGGTCATCAAATCTTCCCTCAGTATTTGTTGCTCATAATGATGAAGTGAGAAAACTTTGGCATGAGCGATTTGGTCACTTAAACTATCGCTCTCTTCAGAATCTATGTAAAGAAAATATGGTGGCAGGTCTTCCAATGCTATCTTGCAGAGATGGTGTTTGTTCCGGATGTGTACTCGGAAAACATCATCATGACAGTTTTGAAAAACGTGTCTCTTGGCATGCCTCAGCCCCTTTACAGCTCGTGCATAGTGATTTATGTGGTCCACTTCCAGTTGCTTCATTCTCTGGCTGCAAGTATTTCTTAACTTTCATTGATGATTTCTCCAAATGGACTTGGGTATACTTCTTAAAACTCAAGAGTGAAGTATTTAACATGTTCTTGGCCCTTAAGGCCTTTGTTTAAAAACAATCTGGACATCAAATTCTTAAGCTAAGATCTGATAATGGCGGAGAATATGTTAAAAACGCATTCATCAACTTTTGCACTGAGAATGGAATTCAAATGCAACATACTGTTCCATATACTCCACAACAAAATGGTGTAGCTGAAAGGAAGAATTGCACCTTAAAGGAAATGGCTAATTGTATGCTTCAATCTAAAGGACTTAGTCCTAATTATTGGGCAGAAGCAATTAACTGTGAAAATTACATAATAAATCGCACTCCTACTAAGGTTTTAAAGAATATCACTCGAGAAGAAGCATGGAGCTCAAACAAACCAGATGTAAGTCACTTTTGTGTTTTTGGAAGTGAAGCATGGGCCCATATTCCAGATGAGAAACATAAAGCTTTAGAACCAAAGAGTGAAAAATGTATTTTTGTTGGATATTCTGAAGATGTCAAAGGATATAGACTTATTCCACTTAAGTCCAAAAATGTGATCATTAGAAGAGATGTAAAGTTTGATGAAAATATATCGGCCTGCGAGCCTAGTTCGGCGGATGTGCCACCTCTCCCTATCTCTTCTACTTTTGAAAATATTTCTTCTTTAGATGATGAAAGCGAGGATGAAAATCCTTCCCCACCTTCTCAGGATCCTCCTTCAGCTCCTCAGGTTCCAAAATGGGTCCGTGCTACTCAAGATGCAGCAAGTGATCTTGCCGGTGATCCTACAGATCAGCGACATACACGTTTTCAGTCGAGAGAGCCTCTTCTTTACTGGGTCAAGCTTCAGTGAATTATGATCCTGACACCTTTGCAGAAGCTTCAGGCCATCTAGATTGGGAAGCAGCTATGAATGAAGAATATCATTCATTATTGGCAAATGATACATGGGATCTTGTTCCTCTACCAAAGGGACGAAAATTTGTTAGATGCAAATGGGTTTACAGAACCAAGTATGGACCAGATGGGAAAGTTGATAAACATAAAGCTCGTCTTATTGCTAAGGGTCTTTCACAAGTTGAAGGCATTGACTATACTGAAACCTTCTCCCCTGTTGCCAAAATGAACTCTATCCGCCTTGTTCTTTCCCTTGCTGCCTCTTTCAAATGGGAAGTCCATTAGATGGATGTTAAATCTGCCTTCTTGCATGGGGACTTGCATGAAGAAATCTATATGGAACAACCTATTGGCTTTATACTACCAGACTCCAGCCTTGTATGTCGGCTTAAGAAATCCCTTTATGGTCTCAAGTAAGCTCCTCGAGCTTGGTATGCCAAAATGGATAACTTTCTTTTAGAATATGGCTTCTCTAGGTGTCATTCTGACAATACTGTCTACACCAAGAAAGTGGGCAAGTCTCTTATCATTCTTGTTCTTTATGTTGATGATCTTATCCTTACTGGTAGTGATCCCAACCTTATAAACCATGTGAAGTCTAGCCTTAAAAGGAAGTTTGAAATGACAGAATTAGGACACTTACATTATTTTCTCGGTCTTCAAGTCTTGCAATCCAAGGAAGGTATTTCCCTTTCTTAGTCCCAGTATTCCTGTGATATTCTACGCCACTTTCACATGGAAGACTGTAAGCCAGCCCCTTCTCCCTTTCAGTCTGGAGTCAAACTTTCAGTCACTTGTACATCTCCTGAAGTTGATGCTACCTTATACCGTCAACTTGTAGGAAAACTTTTGTATCTAACCCATAATCGTCCTGACCTTTCCTTTGTTGTTGGCCTTGTTGCTCGGTTTATGCAAAACCCACGTGAAAGTCATTGGAAAGCAGCGAAAATAATACTTCGTTATGTTCGAGGTATAGTTCAGTTTGGGCTTCATTACAGTGCCGAAGCATCTCCTCTATTGGTTGGTTTCACTGATTTCGATTGGGTTGGTGACCCTGATGATTAGAAGTCTACTGCAGGTTATGTGTTCACTCTTGGTTCAGGACCCATTACATGGGCTTGCAAGAAACAAGGTCCCATTTCTCTTTCTTCAGCAGAAGCAAAATATCGTGGTGCCGTAGAAGCTAGTAAGGAAGCCTTGTGGCTTCGTCAGATCCTGTCAGAGTTTGGCTTTCAATAGTAGCATCCAACTACACTTTGGTGTGATAATCAAAGTGATATTCAGCTATGCAAAGATCCAGTCCAACATCAGCGCAACAAACACATTGAACTACACATGCACTTCATCAAAAAGCTCATTCATGTTAAGTTTAGGTATGTTCTATGCTAGAGCAATTTATTTAAATTTTCACAGTTAGCAATCACATCAACATTACAATAAACTGCAGATAGAACATAAATATAAAATCGCAGAAGAAAATCCAAGTCAAGAGGACACAAGATGTGGCGCAAGCCAGGGACAAACCCCACAATGTGTGGGGAAACCCTTGATCAATTCTTCTTTTATGTTCTTCAAAATTCAGCAGAGAGAGAGAGAGATAGTACATTTACAACAGAAGTCAACACTTTGACTTATCTAGATCTAACATAGATCATTTCATATAACGATGAGATCAGTTGAAGAAATTATTCTTCAAATGATTCCCAAGGTGACTCCTTCACCTATCATCATGCTGCATTTGGTCTTATAGTTGCACCACTGTACCCTGCACCATGCTATACTAATCACGATCAAGATCATGCTGTGCTGCACCCAAATATCATTGAGCTGTTCTCAACATCATGGATCTGCACCCATCTAATGTGTACTCAATGACTGTTATGCTGCTTCCATATTGCTATCCCAAATCAACAAGTATGCTGAGAATGACAAATCCAGTCTTCTCATTGTGATATACTACTATGCCGAGATAGTACAGCTGTAGGGTTTCATAGATCTTCTTTGCCACAAGAATATGCTTTCATATGATCCCATTCATGGAGATGAATACCACCAAGGAGGATTGTGTTCATCACCGAAGCTTTGGGTAGTCCAAGGTACTGTTGTCAAATACAGGGATATCATTTTGAGACCAAAGATATTTCTGCGTCCTCATATAAAGATTGTCTTGATTCATCTATCCGAGATAGATATGAAATGCCTAGGTCACGTACATCTATTTTATGATTTCTTCATATAGGAATACCACTAAGACAACTACAGGAATACCACCTGGATCTTCATCAATGCCAATATAACCAGATAGTGAGGAGGCCAAAACTTATGCGTATAACTGTCTTTATGATTTGCATATAATAGTCTTGACTGCGGCTATATTACAACGGATTCATCATGGCTACCATTTACTGCTCCAACGTGGCTGTCATCTATGCTTGTATGATCTGCGGCTATATACCCGAAATTTTAGAGAGGAAGGATGCGAAGTTCTTCTGTGTTAACAGATCTTCATTAACTGAGTTAACAGGTCTTCATTACAGCATATAGGGTTTCACGAACAACATATCATGCTTCCTGAGCAACGTATGATCTGCGGTATGAGCTACGTATAGTTTTCGTGACTACGTAGTTACCATATATGTCTGCGGGTTTCATATGTGACAGTGTTCCAAACTGCGGGTTCATATGACCAGTGTGTATATGTATTACATTGTACAACATTAATATGCATCATATGAAATAGTGTGGATCTAACATTGGGCAACATTGATATACATCATATGAAACAGCGTGACATATGAGACAACATGTATATATATAAACTCTGTGTTAATTATTCCCAGCGTATAAATGTCATGACAGTGCATAGGGTCTAGCTTACAAGATTTTTGTTTGCATCCCATAAGCCCGTGACTTACTGTGGCTAGGGCTCAATGAACAACGTTACCATGAACAACATATAAGAGAGTTTCCATGAGCAACGTAATAGTCCTCTTCTTATCAATGAGTTAGAGCATCATTTGACTGTGTATATATGTCTACATGACTGCGATGAAGGAGTCTCCTTGTCCCTGTGTTGGATCAACATACGTTGGCTAGGGCATCATGAAACAAGGACAACATATTCTTTTTGTGACTCTCCTTCTCCTAAAACACAAGACATGGAGAGGAGATCACATCAAGAATATGAGTGCTAAATGATAACAAATCCTCATCTATTTATACCAAAACAAGGATGATGAATAGACACGTCGGTTGGGCTTCTAGAGGCTACTTAAGAGCTGGTCGGCTTGATAATAATTACATAGACACAATAAATTCATATCTCCATAAATACTTATCGGAATCGGATGATATTTGGATCAATCCTACACCTCTCGACGAGAGGGATCCAATAAAAATATCAGCTGCCATAAATAAGCCGACCCACATGGAGTTTGGACCTAGTTGCCAATTTAACACTCCCTCTCAACTAGGGGGAACTCCATCCATTGATCCATAAGTCTGATTGTATCATCTCTGCCATCAGTGCCCTGCACTATTCTACCTAACTCTGCTCAACTCCGCTGGCTCTGCTCTACTCTGCTCTGCTCTGCTCTATTGGCTCAGCTCAGCTCTACTGGCTCTGCTAGCTCTGCTCTGCTCTACTCAGCTCTGCTGGCTCTGCTAGCTTTGCTCTGCTAAACTATGAAGAAGAAGAATTGATCGAGAATGTCTCATACCATTCCCCACTAACCCAAAGTCAGACTCAGAGTGCGTACCACTAGTCCCAATCCAGTCTCAATCGACCCAAAGTCAGCGTCATAGTAGGTATCACTCCTACTACTGGTCCCAGACCAGTATCACAGTCTCAGAGAGTGTACCATTGGTCCCAGACCAATCTCAACCGACCCAAAGTCAGCGTCATAGTATGTACGACTCTCATTGGTCCCAGACCAGTCCTGCACTGACACAAAGCCAGTCTCGGAGTATGTACCACTGGTCCCAGACCAGTCTCAGCTGACCCGAAGTCAGCGTCATGGTATGTACAACTCCTACCACTGGTCCCAGACCAGTATCATTGATCCCAGATCAATGGAGGACATCCTAGCGTAGGGAGTATGGTAGATACAAGGATGCGTCCATCGGTACTACTATGGTCCCTAACTTCATTTCCCTACTCATTGATCATATGAGAGGTACTTCCCATGAGTCCCAGACTGCATGGGTAGGATGCCTCGACAGGAGAACTTAATCAATCCTATCCTCACAGGAGAACACATCAATCCTGCTACAATCGCGATGGAGAACACATCGATCCACGCTGCCATGGAGAACACATCAATCTAGGCCTCACAGGAGAACTAATCATCCCGCTACACAAGAGAGCGAATCATCTTGTCCCACAAGAGAGCGAATCATCTTGTTCCAGTGCGAACCACCAGGGGAGGGTGAGACACCCTGTGGTCGTATGTTGCTCCATTAGAACTGCAAGCCCCCATAAGCTCTCAGAGCTCAATGTATGCAACATGCAGGACCCTTTTACAAAGGTCTCTCGACGACTCCAAGTCGTTCGGAAAAATCACAAATTTGGTCTTTCCTCAGGGCTCTGTCCTGTACATCATGATGGAGCCTCCTTGATCATCGACTTACCATATCCCAGATAAGGCAGTATTTGATGTCTATCTGCTGGAGCAATTGTCAAATACGGGATTCCTCAATAATCGAATCCCATCTCTGGTTGTCACAGAAAATCACAATAGTATTCATCATATGTACAAACAGCTCACTGAAGAGCTTTAGCAACCAGACTGCCTCACAGAAGGCCATACTATCAGCAATGTATTCTGCCTTGGTGGTGCTCAGAGTCACCGACTTCTGCTTCCTGCTCATCTAGGATATCGAGGCAGATTCCAAAGAGAAACAACACTGAGAAGTGCTCTAGTGATCCTCCATACTGCCTGCCCACTCATCATTCGAATAATCATGTGGTTTCATATTTCCGGCAGTGTATCTCAATTCATGAGAGATTGTGCCCTGAAGATATCTTAGAAGATTCTTGGCACCAATCTAGTGAGGCTCAACCAAATATGAGCTCACCATGCTAACTGCAACACAGATGTCCGGACAAAGGTTCTCCAAGAACATCAATGCGAATGAGTTTATGAAACTCAGAGGCATTTCCCAAATCTGGTTCGACATCATTACCATATAACTTCTGAAAGTTAATATCCTTAAGGCAGTCACAAGCTTACAACTTATCTTCCCACATTCAGAATCCAACTCCCTCTGTCTCCTATAAATGAGAGGGTCTGCACCTGTCAGAAATAGGTGTCGGTACGAGAGGTTTATCATCCACAACCTTCGAGTAATGGTTTGGATCGGTTTCATTCCTAGTGAATCTCAGTTTCATTAGATAGCTATCGATCCTTTCATACTATTGCCGAGGTGTTTTTCTTCAAGCCATAGAGGGCTTTCTTCCACCTGTACACATGAGATTCCTTGATCATGATTCTCAAACTCCTCGGGTTGTTCCAAACCTGTGAACTTGCTGCATGAGGGGAATGGTCCCCTTATAATATTTTCCTTCGGTACATGTACCTTCATGCTTCTTTTTGAATTCAGGCATCCTATCTGACTCACAGACCTCCGGTGTTGAGTCAATGGACATGGTCCCCAGTGGACTTCCTGCAACTTGATACAACCCTGAACTCAAAAACATCTTTAAAATATCTATTTTCAAACACGTACCTTTCCATCGATAAGTGCCCCCTTGTAACCTTTGGCTTCCATTTCCGAGATGGACATCAGGTTCGATCAGATACATAAAAGAGATTTTGGGGTTCCTTGCCTTCGTGGAAGAGTCGACCATTTCCTTGATGACCTACATTACCAATCATTCTTTTGATCATTGAAGATGTCCGAGGAATGATTGTTATCTTCATCAAGAGATATGTCTCTTCCATTCAGACACTCCTTCGCATAACGGCCGAACTTATTTCAACAAGGCATTCACCTTTCCTTCCACCCTTAGATCTCAACTTCCCAATGAAGTGATCTTAAGATGGACCATCAGAATCTTCCACTGCGCCATTCTAATAACATTCTCTACTTTGACTTCACAATAGGTGAATTTATGAAGAACCCATTGATCCTTTTGTCTTGTCCCAACTGTCTTCGGTGATTGCTCTTTCACTCTTGCTTGGTCATTGTCTTCACCTTAGCTCTGATACCATGTTAAGTTTAGGTATGTTCTATGCTAGAGCAATTTATTTAAATTTTCACAGTTAGCAATCACATCAACATTACAATAAACTGCAGATAGAACATAAATATAAAATCGAAGAAGAAAAGCCAAGTCAAGAGGACACAAGATGTGACACAAGCCAGGGATAAACCCCACAATGTGTGGGGAAACCCTTGATCAATTCTTCTTTTATGTTCTTCAAAATTTAGCACAGAGAGAGAGAGATAGTACATTTACAACAGAAGTCAACACTTTGACTTATCTAGATCTAACATAGATAATTTCATATAACGATGAGATCAGTTGAAGACATTCTGCTTCAACTGATTCTCAAGGTGACTCCTTCACCTATCATCATGCTGCATTTGGTCTTATAGTTGCACCACTGTACCCTGCACCATGCTATACTAATCATGATCAAGATCATGCTGTGTTGCACCCAAATATCATTGAGTTGTTCTGAACATCATGGATCTGCACCCATCTAATGTGTACTCAATGACTGTTATGCTGCTTCCATATTGCTATCCCAAATCAACAAGTATGCTGAGAATGACAAATCCAATCTTCTCATTGTGATATACTACTATGCCGAGATAGTACAGCTATAGGGTTTCATAGATCTTCTTTGCCACAAGAATATGCTTTCATATGATCCCATTCATGGAGATGAATACCACCAAGGAGGATTGTGTTCATCACCGAAGCTTTGGGTAGTCCAAGGTACTGTTGTCAAATACAGGTATATCATTTTGAGACCAAAGATATTTCTGTGTCCTCATATAAAGATTGTCTTGATTCATCTATCCGAGATAGATATGAAATGCCTAGATCACATACATCTATTTTATGCTTTCTTCATATAAGAATACCACTGAGACAACTACAGGAATACCACCTGGATCTTCATCAATGCCAAAATAACCAGATAGTAGAGAGGCCAAAACTTCTGCGTATAACTTTCTTTATGATCTGCATATAAGAGTCTTGACTACGGCTATATGACAACGGATTGATCGTGGCTACCATCTACTGCTCCAACGTGGTTGTCATCTATGCTTGTATGATCTGCGGCTATATACCCGAAATTTTAGAGAGGAAGGATGCGAAGTTCTTCTATGTTAACAGATCTTCATTAACTGAGTTAACAGGTCTTCATTACAGCCTATAGGGTTTCATGAACAACATATCATGCTTCTTGAACAACATATGGTCTCCGTGTATGAGCTGCATATAGTTGTCGTGACTACGTAGTTACCATATATGATTGTGGGTTGCATATGTGACAGTGTTCCAAACTGCGGGTTCATATGACCAGTGTGCATATGTATTACATTGGACATCGTTAATATGCATCATATGAAACAGCGTGGATCTAACATTGGGAAACATTCATATACATCATATGAAACAGCGTGACATATGAGACAGCATGTATATATATAAAATCTGTGTTAATTATTCCCAGCGTATAAATGTCATGACAGCGCATAGGGTCTAGCTTACAAGATTTTTGTTTGCATCCCATAAGCCTGTGGCTTACTGCAGCTAGGGCTCCATGAACAACGTTACCATGAACAACATATAAGAGAGTTTCCATGAGCAGCGTAATAGTCCTCTTCTTATCAATGAGTTAGAGCATCATTTGACTGTGTATATATGTCTACATGACTGCGATGAAGGAGTCTCCTTGTCCCTGTGTTGGATCAACATACGTTGGCTAGGGCATCATGAAACAAGGACAACATATTCTTTTTGTGACTCTCCTTCTCCTAAAACCGAAGACATGGAGAGGAGATCACATCAAGAATACGAGTGCTAAATGATAACGAATCCTCATCTATTTATACCAAAACAAGGATGATGAATATACACTTCGGTTGGGCTTCTAGAGGCTACATAAGAGCTGGTCGGCTTGATAATAATTACATAAACAAAATAAATTCATATCTCCATAAATACTTATCGGAATCGGATGATCTATGGATCAATCCTACACCTCTCGACGAGAGGGATCCAATAAAAATATCAGCTGCCATAAATAAGCTGACCCGCATGGAGTTTGGCCCTAGTTGCCAATTTAACAATTCACGACCATGTTCTTGAAGTGCAATATTGTTCAACAGATGATCAAGTTGCAGACATATTTACAAAGGCTCTCACAGAAGCGAAGTTCACTAAACTTCGATTTATGGTTGGAGTTTAGGAAGTTGTCACTAAGGGGGGATAGGCTCTAGTGCCTCCTTCCTTCTCCTATTATGTCATATTTGTAAATCCTTCAATCCTATCCCAAGTTGTTCCTAAGGGGGGATGTTAGGATATTCCGACACATAGGAAATAGTTAAGTACAACTTGGTCTAGTATAGAGTTAGGTATAGAGTTAGGTAAAGTGTGTTTCTTTACTATGTACATTTTGTAACTTACAATCTGACGGTCATGATATGTAGTGATCCGACAGTTCATTCTCTCCTCGGTATTACCGACACTTGATCCGTGGCTTAGCACCCGATTGGTCCATGATCTCTACTTAAAGAGCATGGAGGGTCATTTGTAGGGCAATTCGTCTATGAGAGAAGCATATGTAAATTTTCATTCCTTTATTAATAAATTGCCTGAAGTGGCCGCGTTGGCTCAGGCCGTGGACTGTTTCCCTCTTTGAGGGTTTTAACCACGTCAAAATACTAGTGTATTGATCTGTGATCTGTTTGTGAGCAGTGTCCTTTGGTGTTCTATCCGAGGAACTTACCCTGTAAATTCCTACAATGATGTCTACTTAAAAGTGCAATTAGGAATAGTGCATGTGATCGAAGTGAAACAAATGCCGTCTGGAACAAAATGTACCTATATCCTTTTCTTTTAATATGATGTATACTTCAAAGAGTATTTGAATTTTTAAATATTATTAACCATGGAAGCTTGTAGATACAAGCTAACAATATTTTCATATAATTATACTCCTTAAATAATAATAATAGTAATCATTAATATTCATTAAAAAGCAATGTTTATCGTAGTGTTCTTTTCTAACTAGTTGAACAAATTTAGAATTCAGCTTTTGAAATGCATATGACACAAGGGGCTCCATGTAGCTCTTACAACAACATGGTCATGGGGGACAGCACCTTTACTCCCCACAAATTGAATCTTAGATTTGCAAAAAATAATTCTCACTCATCCACCACTAATTAAGAGACGAGTAATTCCAAAAATGGGCAACTCAAATCATAGGTGTAGAAATGAACGCTAGGTACGTGCATACCAAAGGCAACTATGAATCCAAAATTTGAAGTCAAATCCAACAAAATAGCAAAATATCATGCAATCATTGAGGTTGGGCCTTTGGAAAAAGAGTTAATGTGATGAATTTAGTAAAATTGGAACCTCAATGGTAAAGTAAAGCTTGAATGGGGAGCCAAAGGTTTCATGAAGTCAACTTTCCTAGTTTGGAGGATAAAATCTAGATCTGTGACAATGGACCTTACTTTTACAACTTAGTAGATCTATATCTAAGATTCTAGATAAAAAAACTTTCAGTTCAAACAATGAACACTACGATGCAGCTCCAATTTGGATTTGAATGTATTGTTTGTTGTAAGAGTTCTAGGAAGTGGACAAATTGAGAGGAATTGTAATATGCTTGGAGACTGTCAAAATATTAGAAGCCACAAAATTTGTGAGATATATCTTCTATGCAAGGAATGTATATACACAAATATAACAAAGTCTCTAGAATTGGTTGAAATTTTTTGGCATGATACACTTTGGAAGTAGAGGGTGGAGAAAGAGCACATTTTTTAGATGCGATGAATATGGGTATCTATACAATAATTACCCCGTAGTAAATCTAGCTTACTAGTATGCTCAAAGAGATAATAAGAACCAAGAGCGTTTTGTAAAACCTCCATCTAGCAAGAAAAATCACAAACCACCATTGTCTCCATCCTCAAGAAAGAACCCCAAATCCTTAATAGTTTAAACTAGGAGATGTAATAAGCAACTATTGAAATCCCCCATCCTCGTATTCTAAACCACGAGCATTAATCCACTCCAGACAACAACAAGACAATAAGATCAAGGAAGAGCAAGAACGTTTGAAAAACAATGATCAAGAAATATCAATGGCAAATATGGAAAGAGAGTAAGAAATCAATTATCTAAAGGATATGGATCTTGATGCTCATGTGGTACTAGGTATTGCAACTTCTTGGAAAGGAAATATCCATTCTCAATTCTGAAGCATAAGGTAAAAGTGCTAGAAAATGTTTACCTTAAATATTTCTCTAATTATGCATGTTTCTAGCTCCAATTTAAGAAGTCATACTCATTGTTTAAATATTTAAATAAAACACATTAAGAGGAGAAAAAAAGGATCAGAGAAGAGACCAATAAATCTAGGAGTAACATGGAGAAGTCCTAGTAAATTCAAGTAAAATCAACTTGATATTGGAGTTCTATCTCCCAAACAAACCTTCCCTATAAATGGAGATTATATCTTGGAAAATCAAGGACCTCAATTTCGAAGCCGAAATCAAGAACTCCATAAGAATTGATGGAAGAAATATCAACCTACCTCTTTTATGATTAAGGAAGCTAAAAGTTCATATGAGAACATAGTTGTAATAGTTTACGTGTGTGAGATTAGTTGTCCTTCTATAGTGATTGATGTACAAGGAAAAGCCAGGGTGCTCACTATTTTTGGAACTCTCAAGAAATTCAATTTCTAGATATGCTTTCCGTCGATAAAGTGTTAATGGTCTAATTCTTACCTGTAGGTTTGAAATAGAAATGCTTTTTATCTAATTTCTATGGACTCGTATTGAAAAGAGAGAAATATATCTTCCTAAGGTCCATTAGCAACTTAGAACCCCTAATAGGGAATTCCCCTTAGATTATAGGATGACATTTCAAACTAATTAAGTCTCTATTGAAAAAGAAAGGGGGTATCTGACACGTGGAGGGATAACCATGCTCCTTGAAAGCATGATGAAACACCTCAATTTGCTAGATCTTGACACCGTAAATGGACTATTCATTTGGAATAATATAGGAGGAGGAGTGTAGCATATACCTTCTCAACACGAAAAATTATTCATTTCAGAAAGCCCAATGGGATAGGACATTTTCATTGAAGTCTTGATCTTCCTAAGTGAAGGTTAAGATCATTGGCCAATAGGCATAGAGATAGACATTAAAGCAAGCCCTAAAAGCAAAGCCTTCATATTTTAAAATTTTTGGCTTTCTCATCCCAATTTTCAAGATCAAATTAATGACTAGCCAGTGGAAGATAATGAAATTGAAGGGCATGCCATGTATCGAATAAAAATAAACTCAAATATGCTAAATATCAGGTGAAATTTCGGAAGAAAGAAAATTTTGGGAACATATTTCAAGAAAAAAGGAGCTAGAGTAAAAGATGAGCCAAATGGAATAGTAAACCATTTTAAATGGAATATTAGACGAATTGAACTAGGAAGAAACATGATTATTGTCCCAACTATAATATAGAAGGAAAATGGAAGACACTTTGCACAAGAAAAAATCAAGAATCATATGGCTTGAGGAAGGGAGATAAATACTTCCTTTCTCATAAATCCATGTTGAAGTACAAACATCATAATAGAATTGTGTCACTAAAGGATCTAGCTGAAAACAAGCTACACTACAAATTTATGGAATCCAAGTTAGTTTGCTATTTTAGCACTTTCCTAATAGACGTGCAACCCAATAGGCAAGTGACAATACATGGAGTAACTCATCATATCCAAAACCTAGTTTCTCAAGACAAGAATGAAGCTTCTCTTTGAGTCATTTCCATGGAATAGGTGGAGAAAACTATGAAATCAATGCCTAAAAACAATGCACCCAAGCTATACAACTTCACAACTGATTTGTTCTAGCCCCAGTGGCCAATTGTTAGGTAAAATCTATAAGCAGATATTAGGGAATAAAGAATGAACCTTGCAATTATCCTAACATTATATGCTACATTTCTAATAATGGATCATAAAAAAGAGAGAGTTGATGGTTTTATGGTCGTAGCCCTATGAAATATTATTTATGAAGCTATCACCAAAATAATTGTCAAGAGACTAAAATCCATGATTCCTCAATTAGTTCCACTGAAGCAGACAAGCTATGTTCAAGGTTGAAATATATTGGATGGAATCTTGGTATCTCATAAAGTAAATCACTCCTTAAAGCACACTAAAAGGTTGGGTATGCTTATTAACTTGGACGTATCCAAAGGTTTTGACCAACTCAACTAGTCCAACCTCTTCCAAGTTTCAATAATATTTGGATTTGCAAGCGACTCAATCAATTGGATAAAATCCTTGGTATCCTTTGCATTATCTTTGATGTTGTTGAATGGATTATCCACATGAACCTTATCCCCAACATGTATAATTCTCCAAGGATATCCCTATCTCCGTTCTTGTTTATTCTTACAGGTGAAGAGTTAGAGCAACCTCTCAAGGCCATAGTTGTAATCAAAAAATTGAAGAGATTAAGCCTATTTTTGGATGATATTCCCATTTCACCTCAATATTTTTTAATGACAATATGTGCATGGGAGTCACCACAATAAACAAAGGAAAAATATTTTTCAAGGTATTGGAGGACTTGATGAAAGCCGTAAGTATGGATATAAACCATTCTGAATCTCAAATTTATTTTTTAATACTCCACTTATAATTGAGACTCATTTTTTCAGACTATTATGGTACTAATTTTGTAAACTTCCATCCAAATATTTGGGAGGCCCTTTGTTAGAGAAATCCATGAAAACTAAGCCTTGGTCTTAAAGTTATTAAGTAAAATGAATCGAAAGTTTGTGAATTAGACATTTCATTATCTAAATATGAAAGGTAGGCTAGATTTACTAAAATTTATCATCCAAACTCTCATGTATTATCTCTTCTCAACTATGATGTCTCTGAGATCCATTCTTTCCATCAAAAGAATTCAAGTATATTTTCTTTGAGGACGAGTGAGAAAAAAAGGTAATACTAAAATTTATCATCCAAACTCTGATGTATTATCTCTTCTCAACTATGATGTCTCTTAGATCAAGTATTTCCATCAAAAGAATTCAAGTATATTTTCTTTGAGGAGGAGTGAAAAAAAGGTAACGGGCTTTAGTTGCATGGGATAAATTATGTCTCTCCAAACTCAGAGGAGAGTTGGGTATTTCAACCTCCTTACTATCAGCATAGTCGTGGGAGAAAATCTATGGTGAAAATGATACAAGGAGAAAAATCTCTATGGTGATAAATTTAGAACTCGAAATATAGTAGGGATGTTTTTGGAACAAACTCATTCAAACTCACTTCTCTAGGCTTGGCTCCTCCATCTGTACTTTATTCAAGAAAGAAATGCATATAATTCAACAATGTTTCTTTTGGAAAATAAAAAATCAGCAAATTTCCTTGATATGGGTGTTGGAAACTAGATCACTACTAAGAGGGGGGGTGGGGGTGTGAATGAGTAGTGTGCCACTTATATAATTTTTAACTTTTTTTCCATACCCTTAACTCATTCAACCATACATTATCAACTTAACACATAAGAGGATCTATACATAAACATGAGCCATAAGAAGATATATTATGAGCATGTAAACATATAATAAACATGTACAAATAACAAAGCATCAAAACACAACCACAAAAATCATTATCACACGAAGACACAAAGATATATGGTGGAAACACTTTGAGGAAAAAAACCATCGTTGTTCTTGTTGGAGAGTTTTGAATATTCTCTTATGTGTCAAGAAAATTATATAGTCTACATAGATATGGTTGTACACCACTAGCGAGGAGATTCAATCAAACTATAGTTTGTTGGCATCCACTAGCTAGGAAGACTCTACTCCATAAGCATTGTTTGCAAGCCACCGCTAGCACAAAATCACTGCTCCAAACCAAGCAACTGAATACTTTTCGAAGACCACTCTTACTTACCCTAAATCCATACCATGTTCCAAAATTTTAAAACTCGATCCCTAAGGCACTATGCTAAAGATACATATGACTCGACCTTGCTATCAAACCGTATCAACAAGGCACTAAATCATCACAAAGAAAATTGAAAGACACCACACCCAATATGCTCTTCACCCTAGAAAATAATTTACTTCAATACATACATCAAATATCCAACAACATAACTATTCAAAAACATAGAAATAACTCACACTCAGCGATAACAATATAACATCTAACCCTCAGTAAGCGACAACCATATAAGCATACATGGAATCATAGATAGTTTCTACAACAAAGCATACAACAACATATAAACTATCATGGATCATTTAAATTCACATCAACTCCATGCACACAAAAATAATTAACATGTAGATATAGTAGTCTCTTTATACAAATTCTTCCTTGGTTGTCGATTTGATTGGCATAATGATAGATCTGCTTTAATACTCTACTACATGCCTTCGATCTTCTCACTCAACTACCATTTTCACTAACAGATAAGGTATTGTTGCTCACTAATATGTATGGACCATTATTCCTCGTTGTAGACCCATTACTCCTTCAAGGACAATTACCAACCCCATATTATGTCCAAAATGATATATATATATATATATATATATATATATATATATATATATATATATATATATATATATATATATATATATATATATATATATATCTATATATATATATATATATATATATATATATATAATATGCTTTGAAATTCCTTTTTTGAATGAGTTCATTATTTTCAATTTTGATGAAATCCAACCATAATCATCACTACTTTTTCATTAAAATAATTCACACCCAATGGAGGACTTATTCGACCAATTTTGGGCTTACCCTATCAATTTTGAAGCTTCTCAGAATTAACATGGCTAATTTATTTTGGTGATGTGCGAGGGATGTGGAGAGTTTTTCTAAAAGTCTGCATCTCTATGATAATATAGGCCTCCGAGAGACAATTTCATTAACAAAATATGGGCATCCGTGTAACTGACATTAACATACCCAATAACCCACATTTGGAGTCGTCGTTTCACCTTGCCTTCCCAAAGCCGCTAATCCACTTTCGTCGTTGTCACCTCTATTCTTACACCCTTCGAACTGTTATCTTTCTCTGCAGTTGGTAAACTCAACCTCATGCAATTTCTACCTTCCCTCGTCCTCCTTGCCTTAAACATGCCGACCGCCATAGTGCCCTGCGCTTCAAGCGTGTGGGATGTCGTGGGACAATTCCTTGGTGTCCTTTTCATTATGAAAGCCTTAATGACTTTGTCTACTATATCACACCACAATCGTGGGATATAATGTAGCTTATTTAATTGCATGATCAACCCATTAATGTTTTTGGGAAAACTTAATAAAGTTGTTATTGGGAGGTTGATTTACAAAATAATTTATCACTTCCATATATTGTGGTCTCTATGTGTTGTTATTTTTCTTTTATTTATCTCCCTTTTATAATGTTTATGACTTATGCGAATTTCTATATTATAAGAATCCATCACTCAGTGGTATGTAAGTCATGAAATCCATCCCAAAATTGCTTCTCATGCTACACAAATTTTTAAAATTTCTTAACATTGATTGATTTTAGGTGTCTCCTCATTTAGAACTTAGATAAGACCACCATATAAAATGATAAAATTCGAAACCAATTACATTCAGGAAATTTGACTAATCATGATTAATATAAAAATCATGACAATTTTCATATTTTCTCAAATCGTAATTAATATAAAACATTTATTTTATCATTATAATTTTTTTTTTATAATTGAATTACAAATTTATTTTATTACAATTAAATTGAGAATTAACATTTTTTATATTTTCTTAAAATTAAAGAAATAAGATTCATTATTTTTTTTCCAAATATATGTCCCCTTAAAACACCCATTGTTGTTAGATGATAGATAAGCACATGGTCCATAGTATGATCTTTATTGGAAAATGAAACCCACTTTTAATTTACAAGTATACTTTAAATTTCGGAAAATTCATTATTTTTGTGATATAGAATACATATATTTTATATTACATGATTGTGAGATGTTAGAGGAGCAAATGATACATAGCATAATCTTTATATGAAAAATGGAACAACTTTTAACTTTAAGATATAAATTACATTAGGAAAAAACAATTTTTGTTTATAAAGTAGATTTGTTTTATATAGAAATCATTATTTTTGTAATAGAAAATAAATTATTATTTAAATTAATATTTAAAAAATAATAAAAAAAATTATTAATATTATAGAAAATATATGTTCATAAAGGATTCTTTTCTTTTTAATAATAAACAAAATATATAAAAGACGTTAGCTCAATTTTTGTGTGTAAGACATTCTTTACAACTGTGTGAGAGATGAAAATTAGAAAATATAAATAACAACACAAATATTTTAAGATAGATGATAAATATTAAATAAAAAAATAAATATTATTTTGATGGGGTGTATTCTCAAGAGGAAGACAATTGAGTGGCGTATAACACTTGGGTGGAGAAATGATAACTTATATATGACCAAGTGGTGGGAGGGAAAGTGTGAACATTTGGGCTAGCGACAGTGTAGAGGGAAGTGTTTAACAAACCAAGGAGGTACCTCGCTTGGACATTCCACAATTAAATCGCTCAAGAAAACAAGCTTTGTGGCTTATGCATGAAATGAGTGGGAGTCGAAAAGGAAAAATCGTGCATGTAACTTATGGTGTAAACAAGGAATTGGGAACCTCCACCCAACAGTACGAGCTTGGACTCCAGGATTGTGGAGCTCCTTTGTGCAAACTCAAGAAAATAAGCTTTGTGTCTTATGCACAATATCAGTGGGAGTTGAAAAGGAAAAATTGTGCATGTAACCTATGGCGTAAACAAGGAATTGGGAATCTCTAGTCAACAATACAAGCGTGAACTCCGGGATTGTGGAGATCCTTTGTGCAAACTTAAAAAAATGAGCTTTGTGTCTTATGCACGATATCAGTGGGAGTGGGAAAGGAAAAATCATGCATGTACCCTATGGCATAAACAAAGAATTGGGAACCTCGAGTCAACAGTACGAGTGTCGATTCGTGGATTGTGGAGCTCCTTTGTGCAAACTGTGTTATTACTTGGGGTTCGAGGAGAACTCTTGGGAGCTACGAGGCTCCTCTTCAAATTTTGTAAAGGGATGATGCTTTGAGATGCAATATTGCTTCATCGTAGTCAGGGGGCTCTCGTAGAGGTGGAACTATACATTTCTGGGGAACTCAGAAGTGTTGTATGTCTGGTATGTGGGCTTACAGAGGCAGGAAAAGTGTTGGTGGAGAGATATCAGGTGGGAGGTCGGAATTCTCAACCTTGTGAGTGGATGGCGACTTTGGGGGTGGGGAGATCCTTCACTTGACACCTTTAGGTGCTTACAAAGGTGGCTGAGCTGAAGGAAGGAAACACCCTCTCAGAGTGTTGCAGTGGTTGTAGTGGTGTCAGGAGGGAACGAGCCCAATTGTTGGTGCACACGGTTTCTTGCTATCTCTAGTTTCCTGTGTTGTAGGGAAAATCATGAAACCAACTCCGAGGTCCCCTCATGTGTTATGAGACTCTTTAGCTCTGCCTGGTCCTAAAAGGAAAACTTGACGAGGGGGTGGCATGGTCATTTATGGTCGTGGAGGTCGAGGCACTTCAAGTGGTGTTCATGATTGTGGAGGTTGTGCGAATAGTCATGATGACAAAGGTGGAAATATAAGAGTGACTAGGTGTTGTTGAGGTGACGGGGGTACTCATCTTCATAAGGCTCCATCCAGGTCTTCATGGTAGACAATGTAGGCAATGCTAGAAGCTCACTATAGACCTCACTGGGAGGAGCATGAGGCAGTGATGGAAGCTCTTCACGAGCTGTAATATTTCCAAAGCGACCTTCATGAGCGAGTGATTATGATTTTGTGTAGATAATCTATTCTTTCGGCCAATATGAATAAATTGTAAGCATGGATGACTCATTTGGAAGAACATGTAGGTTGCCAATTGTCCCTCACCCCCGAGGGTAGAAGGCCTAACAGTCCATCGTCCATTACTTCTGATGTCTAGCTATGGTGAGTGGAGTGTTATGCATTTTGCAAGTGTTTTGGTGCTTTTGGCCTCGTAGGATATGGACCAGAACTCTTAATATATTTTGGATATTTTGTAGTGGTTTGTTATCAATGACCAACAAACCTTGTCGGGGTGAGACCACTAATTTTTTGGTATTCTATGTGAACTTTTTTTATAATTAGTAGAAACTCTTATTCACAAAAAAAATTTAAATTCATCATAATAAATTATTTTAATCTTCACCATACATAACATAAATTTACAATCATAAATAAAATATTTTAATGTTCACCATACATAACTTAAATTTACATTAACTTTATATAGAAAGATAATATAATTGAAAATAAATTTTATAATTTTACTTATAACTATTTACTACTTTTTAACACAAGAGAGATGTGTAATTCCTCTCATAGTCAATATAGAGTTGATATATAACATTTAAAAATAAATATTAATAACAAAAAATATATAGATGTAAGTCATAAATAAAACATTCTAATTTTTGTATTAAGTAATATAATTTTATATCAACTTCATACAACAAGATGTAAAGTAATTGAAAGTAAAAAAAAATATGTTTCTACCTTTCTATATGAAGAAAATGTGTAATTTCTTCACTATTTAAGCATTCTTCAATGTAAGCTTTAAATAGAATATTTGAACATTAACTGTGAATAATGTAGACCTATAAAAAATACTTATGCCCATGTTAAGTAAGATATTTGAATGCAGAGGTTCTAGGATTTGAACACCTGCAGCGACGACGAGCTCTGTAAATCTGCAGCTCTCTGCAATCACTGACGGATTCAGGTCCTTGTCTTTAACGGACTGAGGGTACACACCCTCATGGAGCCCCAGCCGGGGGGGGGGGGGTGATGAACCTCCCCCACAAAGCGACAATGAACAGTTCGTGAATGTGGTAGGAAAGGGAGCCACAAATCAGAATGGGGAAAAGAAAGTTTCGGGAAGCCAGCAAGCAAGACAAGAGGAAAAATCACCAGAAGTTCATTCTGCTACATGCAAACCAGTAGCCTCGGTTCACCCAAGGGTTGAACTACCAGGCCATCGAATCGATGCGAGGATCCAGTTCATGAAAGATCATGCTCTAATAGGGAAGTTCATTGGTCTGTGGCCAACCGAAAAAGCTTTAAGAAGCTGGATTAACGCGAAGTGGCACCCTTAGGGGCATATCACCCTGCAGCTGGGGCCGAAAGGGTTTTTCACTGCCATCTTCAACTGCTTGGAGGACAGAAATAAGGTTCTTGACAGAGGACCCTACTTCTTCAATGCCGCTGGTTTGTTCCTCAAAGGATTGGTGGAGCGCTTCAACCCAGATAAGGAGGACCTTAGCTGGGCTCCGGTGTGGATCTGCTTATACTCACTCCCAGTGGAATACTGGGAGGAAGACTCCCTACAGGCGATAAGAAACACCTTGGGTGAGTTTGTCAAAACAGCGGAGGAAACGAAAACATGCAGGTATAATTCTTATGCTAGAATCTGCGTATACATGAATCTCAATCAGGCTCTCCTAGATGCGGTAAGCATTTCTCACTATGACATTGAATGGATATAAACTATTGACTATGAACATGTGCCCTTTGCATGTTGAAGATGTCATGACCTTGGGCATTTATTCAGGGACTATCCTCTAACACAAAAGCCCCCTCCTGCCTCGGATCCGGAAGCCTCTGAAGCAGGTGGCTTCATCAAGGTCACGAATCGCCAGAGAACCCACAAGAAACATACTCCAAAACCAAAGGTAGCGCAAACCAGTCAACCAGAGCCATCCACAAGCAACAGTTTTGATGCCTTAGCTAACGAGATGGAAATGCAAACGAATTTGCTAGAGCCAGAATCCATGAATGATGACCATTCAAAAGGAGGAAAACCCTCAATATCCCAAGCAAACACTCAAGGTAAGGAGGCTTCGACCTCAAACAAACAAAAAGAAATATTATGGAGTGCTCAAGCCATGCAACTGGAGATCCCAAACCCAGATGCTCACTTAGAAGAAGAACCAATGGAAGAACCAGATTACTCTCAATTTATGGAGGAAGAAACAGAAACAATAGACATTGGGGATCTGGACCTTCCCGGTCTCGAAAAGGCCTGCACCACAAACAACTTCGACAACATTCCAGCAGGACAGCTGAAGAATCTGGAAGAAGTTTTATCTCGGGCATAGAGGCAGAAATCTTTGGGTATACAGACAGGAGGCCCTTGGGATGGACGATTCATAGCCAAAGATATAAAAAAACGAGGAAGGAAAACCATTCTTCAGAGAACAATCAAGGTTGGTCAAATCTTAGTGGAATCAGGTAGGTATGCCAAGTTAACCAAGTACTATCGTCTTGAAAACACTCTTTCTCAATGAAGCTAATCTCTTGGAATATAAGAGGGCTCAATGGCCCCAGGAAAACCCGAATCCTTAAAAACATGTTAAAGCAAGAAAACCCTCAAGTTCTATTCTTGCAAGAGACAAAGTGTGATTCCAATGCACCTGATAGACTCGCTGCTAAATTTTGGCCTGGGTGTCATAACATAGCAGTAGATGCAAATGGCACCTCAGGAGGCCTAGCCATTATATGGAACTCCAGAGCCATCGTGCTCAACAACTTTCATGCACACAGGAATTTCCTTCAAGCAAATTTTCATATCATAGGCACAAACCAACATGGCCTCTTAACTAATGTTTATTTCCCACAGGAAACATCTCGAAAAGCGGAGATCCTAAACTCCATCTCGGTTCTCAACTAGAACAGACTACTCCCACTATGCATCACAGGAGGTGATTTCAACATGGTCACAAGACAGGAAGAAAGAAGAGGAGGCAGATGCAGAAGTTCTCAGGAAGGATTGCTTTTGAAGGATTTCATCCAAAACAACTAGCTTATCAACCTCCCTTCTTAATAATGGAGTTTTCACTTGGAACAACAGACAAGCAGGGAGCTAGAGAATAGCCTCTCAGTTGGATAGATTTCTACTCTCTGAAAATGCCATTCATTTGGGGGGTGATTCTGCAGCCTCCATCCTGCTCTTCACGGTATCCGATCACTGGCCCATTTCACTTCATTGGTCTCGACCTGGAAACAATATCTGCATGCCTTTCCCGCTTTGAAGCCTTCTGGATGACCCATCCATACTTCCTCAAATTAATCAACACAGAAAGGAAAAGCTTCCATCCACCTCCAGGCTCCAAAATGTTCCAATTCCAAGAAAAGCTTAAGAACCTAAAAGGTAAGATCAAGCACTGGAATCACACTTCATTTGGCAATATCTTCCAAGGGAAAGCAAACATTTTGTTGGATATGAAGCAGCTACAACAGAAGATCATCACATTGGGCAGATCAGAGGACCTGGCAGAACAGGAAAAAACCCTTGAATTACAACTTGCAGAAAAGGAAAAGCAGGAAGAAACGTTGTGGAGGAAAAAATCAAGAATCAGGTGGCTCAAAGATGGAGAGAAAAACACCAAATGCTTTCATAGCACCATAATCCAGTGTAGGATGCATACCAATATCACTCATATTCAAAACGAGCAAGGCATCAGAGTGGAAAAGCATGATGAAATATAGTCTGAACTTTTAAATTATTTCAAGCAAGTGCACAGAGAACCAAACATAGACAGATCTCAAGCCATAGAAAAAATTACAGGCAATATCCCCAGACTTATTTCAGAAGAGCATAATCAAATGCTCCTCAAGCCTGTTGATCTTCAAGAAGTGGAAATAGCAGTGCGACAACTAAAAGCCGGCAAAGCCCCAGGTCCAGATGGATTCACCTCTAATTTCTTTCATAATTTTTGGGACCTAATCAAGACTAAGGTCTGGCAGGTGGTGGAAGAGTCTCGCTCTCTCCGATGGATGTTTCCAGGGGTAAATGCTACATTCATAGCCTTGATCCCCAAGGTGGAGAAGCCATGCAAGCCGGACAAGTACAAGCCGATAACACTCTGCGACATTATCTACAAGATTGTCTCTAAAATTATAGCCTCCAGACTCAAGCTCCTGCTTCCACTCATCATCTCGCCTGAGCAATCCAGATATGTTGAAGGAAGGCAGATCACGGATGGGATCATCCTCACTCATGAAATAATTCATTCCCTGAAGATCTCCAGGAAGTGAGGTATGCTACTCAAACTAGATCTTTCCAAATCTTTTGACAGCCTGAGTTGGAAGTATATTGAAAAGACTCTTATAGCATTTGGTTTTGATGCTTCCTGGGTCCAATGGATTATGAGCCTCATCTCATCCTCATTCTTCTCTATTCTAATTAATGGCATACCCTCTGCGACCTTTCATCCTACCCGTGGTATCAGGCAGGGTGACCCCCTCTCCCCTTTCATGTTTATCATTATGGCAGAGGGTCTAGGGAGAAGTATCAAACATGCTTAGCAAGTTGTCCGTCTCAAAGGCCTCTCCTCTCACAACTCCCCTGTTTTCACTCATCAACAATTTGTTGATGATAATATGCTATTCGGGCATCCCTCAGTCCAAGAGGCTAGACAACTTAATACTCTTTTAACAGACTTCTTCGAAGCCTCCGGTGCCTCTATCAATCACTCCAAATCTCAAATCTTCTTCTTTCATACTCCCTCTGTTACCCAGTCAGCCATCTTACGAATCCTAGGCTTCTCCTCTGCCAAACTTCCCTCCTCGTATCTTGGAGCCCCACTCATAGCCTCCAGCTTAAAGCACTCTTCCTGGAGAACCCTCCTAGATAATCTGGAAACGCGGCTCTCCTCCTGGACTCATAGATCTCTTAACATGGCTAGCCATCTTGTTCTGATTAAAGTTGTCCTTCAAGGCATGCCCTTATACCTCTTCTCCATCCTGGCGGCTCCCAAATGGGTTCTCAAAGAACTCAAAACTCTCGAAAGAGCGTTTCTCCGGGGCAGTAATGGACTTCAACGCAAATGGGCTCTTGTTAAATGGGAAACCACTTGCCTTCCAAAGAAAGGAGGTGGCATTGGTTTAAGAGACCCCACTCACAGCAATGTTGTTATGGGAGCTCGAATCTGGTGGAAATGGCTTTCGGAACCTCCCACTCCTTGGGCCCTGTTATGGACAGCCAAATATGTGGGAAATTGTCCAAGGGAGGAACTCATCAGAATATCAGAGACTAGTAATGGCTCAATCATGTGGAACTCAGCCAAACAGCACAAGAACCTCATACAACAGCACAACTTTTGGGAAGTGAAGAATGGTGATCATGCAAGATTTTGGGACGACTCTTGGCAACAGATGCCTAAACTCAGGGACATTTTCCCACCAAATGTTCCCCTGGAACAGGATATGCACCCCCAAAACTCGGTGAGGAATTTTTTGCGCAATACCTCACATCAAGACTACGGAGAGTGGCTCAAAGCGACTCAGGTCATAGCACAGGGGACGAGGCAAGACCAGCAAACCTTGGATATTGAATTAACAAAAAGAAAAATACAATATTCTGAGGAAAAAGACATTCTCAGATGGGGATATGAAGAAAGAGGAACATATTCCACTAGAGAAGCATATAATATACTCATCAAAGATCAAATAAGGCCCGATCTGCTCTAGAGCAAAATATGGGATCCATCCATCTGGCCAAAAGTATCTACCTTCCTTTGGCTTCTCTGCCATAAGAGGATTATCACATGGGATAATCTGAGAAAAAGAAATTTTAGTGGCCCCTCCATTTGCCCCAATTGTAAAAAGGAAGAGGAAATCGTTGAACACCTCATGTATTACTGTCCGTTGGCACACAAGCTCTGGAAAAAAATAAACTTCCGTTGTCAAAAAGAGGGAGGAGCCAATGGAGATATAACGGCTACAATACGCAACTGGGACCCCCGCCCCTTTCAAAGCAAGATCTTGAACTTTCTCTGGAAGCTCATCCCAGGATTTGTAACATGGGCCATATGGAAGGAGAGAAATGGTAGAATTTTCAAAAATCAATCCAGACCACTGGATGACATATGGAAAATCATTAATCAAAACATTGAAGAAACCATATCTCTAAAAACATGGTACCAAGAGGATCTCCCCACTCTCCCTCAGGAATAATCAATATGGAATAACTGGAACTTCCACAGAAAGCAAGAACAACTGATCAAAGGGACAAAGCCTCCGAGAGGTCCCTCAATGGCGAAATGGTTCCCTCCCCCGAGGAACATGTATAAACTAAATTTTGATGGTGCATCAAAGGGTAACCCAGGGAATTCTGGATTTGGAGGGATCTTCAGAGATTATAAGGGAGCTAATATCATAAACTTCTTAGGCTCACAAGGGTGGGACACCAATAACTCAGCAGAGTTAGAAGGTCTTTGGCAGGGGCTACTTCTAGCGCAAGATAAGAATCTCTTCCCGCTCCTAATAGAGGGTGACTCTCAAATCCTCATCCAGATGGTCTCGAGAATTCTACAGGGATCCCCTTCCTCCAAGATCAGTAACAGTTGGAGAATGTCTCAACGGCTACTGCATATTGAGCGCTGGTTTTCCTCCCATAGAGCGATCTCCTTGAAACACATACAGAGGGACGGGAACAAAGTTGCAGACCTCTTGGCTAAAACGGGAGTTGATTGTGGGCGGCATCTACATGTTGGATCACCTGGAAATTTAATCTCTGATTCTCAACTCCTCAACTTCAATAATCTTGAGCAGAAGGAAATGCCTGAGATCAAAGAAATTTTCCCGAATCTGGGTGGCATCACCGACTCCACCGTTCTCCATGCAAGAAGTTAATGCCCAATACTGCCAGCTGCAGATCAGCGTGGCCTCCCGGGACGTAAACTCATGCGAGCAGGGAAAGAGTATTAATGCTGGATCGGGTGGCCGATCCACATTTAAGTTCTGTGTTGATCATCGTAACATTCCTTCTGTTATAATCATGTCGCTCCGCTGTTCTCTCACCAAGCCTGGTGCTTAGTCGCACGGTAATGGAACCTGGTTTGTGGAGGCTATGTGTGATGGTTTGAATTTGGTTCACTACCGCGAGCTCCAAGCCAACTCCATCAAGGGTAATTTCTCCCCTATTCTAGATTCATGCTCTGTGTTATTGTCTGCAAGTTTTGTGGTTGTATGTAAGTTCTGTTACATTGTTGTGTCGGTCGCAAGCTCTGTTGGGCATCCCTCTTGCCTCAATCGACTCTGTCCTGTTGGTCATCCCGTCCATAATCCATTTCTACTCTACCTCCTGTCTGTCATCATGGTATGCTCAGGAAAGAGGCACCATTCAGGGGGGCGTCGTGACAGTCGTTTGCATCCTCCAGTCGGTCATGCCATGGAAACGACGCCGGAACCTTTCAATCCCTCCCCCGTCCATGAAGCTGGGCCTTCTGTAGGTTCTGGTCGTAAACCTATTCCTAACAGTGCTTTCCAAACCACGCACTTTAAATTTCAAAGTAATCTGCATAGGCCCCTGGTCACTGCTCACATCACCATTATCCTCTCAGAAGAGGAAAACCTTGTCTCCCCTTTGGCCTGCATCGCCCCTGATCCTTCTACAAGCAGTCTGCATTCCTCGGACAAAGACAACATGGAGAATTGGAAAAAAGAGAAAGCTGAACCAGAGGATTTTCTTAAAAATCTTCCTCCCCTTGAAGATACAGGACCTGCAGCTGAGGAGAGGACTCATGGCGAGGCAGACCATGCCATAGCAATCCCTGACAGCGATCTAAGCAGCAATGAAGGTCTGAAGACTGGTGATATAGGTCTGGATGAGAAGAAGGACCATGGCCCAGCAAAGGAGAAGTAGCGCCACTGGGGTCTGTCTCTTTTTGTTTCGACTTCTGTTTCAGGCTCGTGGTCAAGTTTCTATGCAATTGTCCTACTGTTTTTTGGCTCCCAGATGGGTATTTGGTGACTCTTTATATGCTGGGTTGCAATGTTTTTTGTGTTTCTGTGCTGGCTCAGTTCTCCTTCTCGGCAACACATGTCTCTCTCTATGTCTGATATCTGGTTTCTTGCACGTTGTAACTGGTTTCCCCAGCTTATGTCTATAATGGGGCAGTTCTGTTCTCTCGAGTGCTTCCATGCCTCGATAATATGTAAAAATATTTTGCCTTTCAGTTAATAGAAGTTAGTATTTGCAGAGAAAAAAAGAAGATATTTGAATGCGAAGTATGTCTATATTATATAAAGTAGTTATAAATAAAAAATTCCTTATGGTCAAAACATTTTGTCCTTAGGTTGCTGAAAATGAAAGAGATGGAGTTATCACATGGCCTACAAGCACACACATACATAATCTATGAAGTACAATGAGACATCAAATCTATTTAGCTTTGAATCTTGAATTTTGTATTTTAAAAAAAGTTTGCAATTCAAGAGATTAAATTTAGACACTTGATAAATAAAAAATTAAAATTTCTCATATAATAAACCATGTGAAAAATATTTATTAATACATAAAACTTAATAATCATAATAAATTTACATTTAATTATACTCAACATCAAAAAAATCATAATTATAAAACATGATTTTATTTATCATAATTATAAAACATGATTTTAATAAATAATTGTTATAAAATTTAAACTTAAAATCATTATTAAATTTCCATAATTTATTCTAATTATATTTCAAACCAATTTTAATATTAAAATTATGTATAATTTATATACCTAGGTTCACACATACCTTGAATATAATAATAATATTGATTAACATTTATTAAAATTGATTAATTTACTGAATTTTAAGAAAAGTAATAGATTAATTATATTTTTTAATTACGAAAGTATTAATAAAAGTATTCTAAGATAGTTAACATTTTTTATGTTAAAAAGTTAGGAAAATTGGTTTTCTCATAAAATTTTTTAAAATTGGTATTTAATATAAAATGTATTTTAAATTATAATGTTGTTCATCTTCATCACTTTTAGTGTAGTGAAATTGCCAAGCCCGTTTATTTTAAAACATTTAGAAAATTAACGAACATCCAAATTCATTATAAAATTTATGATAATTAATTCTTATTTTAACCATGTTTATGTTATTTTTAATACTCATTAAAACATATAAAGAATTTTGATTTTATGAAAATTACTTATTTTTTATAGCATCTTAATTTTCTTTGCATTAATTTTTTCCCACATTACATCTCCTTAATTTTTCTAATTTAATTTATTTTTTATAAATATATTGTTATACAATTTATTTCTTCTCTAAAATAATTAGATTAAAACAAAATGAATTTAATTTTTAATAATTTTTGAATTTTATTTAATGATAATTAATGTCCAATTTTTATTTTTTAAATAATAAGAAAATTTATCTTAATTCAATTATCAAAGTAACAATGAAAATATTTGCGATTGAGTAATCTCCACAAATACAAATATGTTATCTGTAATTACTTATGGGCCGGGCCATCCATTATTAAATTTCTTTGCAACTTTTATTAAAAATAATAAAAGCATGCAACATAACAGTCCCTACCATCCAATTCACGCTGTCGAGAGGACCATCCAAAATCCTACTGTTGGGAAAAACAAAAAGTTTGAGCACTACAAACGAATCTCAAACCCATGCTTTTGTTGATGAGTTGTGTTCTGCTATTCTCTACATCCTGTGCAAAGAAAAACGCATGCTGTTTACATAATAATGGCATCTCCATGTGACTCCATTTACTGTTATGGTCGAAACCCTTCTTTGGCACACGACACATTTAGCCATCTTCACTGCATACATTTTGGCATCCATATCTGACAACGGTTACACGTGATTCAACTGAATATTTCTGTGGGAATTCAATTGTGAAAGCTGCTGTGGCCAGGTACCTCTAATTTGTCCTCTCTGATTGTTTGTATATTAACCTGGTGTGACCTTCTCTCCTCGGGGATTGTCATTCATAGGAAAGAGATAAAATAGTAGCGTTTAATTTTGGTGAAAAATTAACTAAATTTAAATAAAATATAATTATATAAACAGCTACCTTTACCAACTAAATTTAAATGAAAGATAATTATATAAACAGCTGGCTTTACCATAGAAAATACTCATAAAAAAAACATAACATATATATATTATGGAATAAAAAAACATAACATAGTCATAATTTATAATCTGTTACTTGAAAAGCCAAATTAGAAATATAGGAAGAGGTTCAAGATTATGAAAGTAAGTCAAAAACTTTCCGGTTGTTGATTAAATAATCTAATTTTAAAGTATCTAACATAGTGACACAAACTTATGTAGCAACATCTCTAGAGATGAGATAGTTGTTCACAAGAATTATGTGGGAGCATCTATTATAAAGGTGAACCTTGTTGAAGAATGGGAAAAAGGAGTCTCCTTGATTTTATCAAGGGAGATGGTTTCCTTAACCAGTATATTATTTTAATTTGTATTTAGGAAGTTAACCAATTTTTTTAAAGTATATTATTTTAATTTGTATGGAGGAAGTTACGTTGAAGTGTCTTTAGAGGAATATATGTAGTTAGGTTTTAGGATAGAGTGATATTTAATTTTTAGAAGATGGAAAAACACACCTAATTGTTAGGATGAAGTGACATTTAGTTTCGAGAGGGATAAATGGTATTGGATTTAGATGGTTGTTAATTAACAATCTCTATTTTTTAATAGAAATATTTTGAAAGGAAACTAGCTAAGAGAGCATATTGAGGAAGAGCAAAAGAGCCTCTGAATGAGGTTGTGAAATTCTGTGTAATTATGTTGTTCTAAGTAATTAAAATGGGCTAAGTTTAAGCATGTGTATTCATTGTGTATTTGATTTTTGCATAATTTTGTGTAAATGCTCTATGTTGAGTGAAGATGCATGAATTCTCTTATACCTCCAAATCTCTAAATATTATGCCCTAGTACAATGAAGATGCCCTGTCATAATAATCAACCATCGAAGGACTGAATGGTTGCAGGCAATCTGTCACGATTTTTACTGCAGAAGTAGAGTGAGTTTGAGGTCATTCAAGATTAACGACTTTAATCTATGTTTCAAGCCAAGTCAGAAATCCTAATTCCACACTAGTACACTTATGAGATCATGCAATTTTGAGGCTTTGAATAGATCTAACTGATAGATAGTTTCATGTCACTTGTCATCCCATATCTCGACATAAAAACTTCAAATCACAACTAAACCATGAAGGATTGATAACGTAGCCAAGTTATATGTGAGTTGAAGGTCCACACAATCCTAAGGTCTCAAAGCCAACATGTGTTCCGCTAGTACATAGTTCTTCTTTGAGCCCTATAAATCTAGAGTGGTTTCCGTTGGGGGTAGTCATAGTCATAAGCTACAGTGGGAGAGGGGGCCCCATGATAGATCTAGGCCATCCACATATATGGGCGAGATTATGAGTGGTTTTCTTCGACCCACCCCCCCCCAAAAAAAAAATCATTAAAATTGATAGACCTTGACACCTCGCTAGCTCAAAATGTTGTGGGCCCCATGATTGCACCATCCAAAGGTTCTTGTTTGATACTGAGATCCACTCTGATGTAAGGTTAAGTATATCTGGTGAACCCTTCATGTGACATTGTCAATTAATAGGCCTAAAAGACAGGATTCTTCCCATCAATTGTTGTTTTGTTTGTCATTGCCATCCTCTGGAAAACACAAAGAATTGGGAGTGCCGATGAGCATTGGGTGAAATGTGCTAGATGGCCGCGTTAATTGATGACCCAAACTGACAAACATTCTTCCATATATGGTAGCATATTCCTATTAGATTTATTGCATTATGACATATTATGCACTCAGTCGCTAGCATCAACAACATATGAAGCCTAGAGGGTTATAAAATTTGGGAATTATGCTTTGTTGTGTAAAGAGTTGTGACAACACTCAACAACATTGTGTATTGATACAAACCAAACCATAGTATTAATTAAGAATAGATAAACCTGGGCCACTATTATTTTTGAAGGAGTTGGGCAAGTTTGGTTGACATCAAGTGATCCACTCACATCAAGTGGTATAAGACCAAGAACAATTTTGAAAGAAGGCATCAGTAAATGCAAGATCAAAGAGTATAGGTATGATATGGTAAATTTATTATTTTTAATAATAAATTGAGCATCTGACTGATAGGTTAAGATTCAAGAGATACTTTTGCAAGAATAGAGGATTGGAGAAGGAAGACAAATTACAGAGGATCTCGTGCAAATAAGTCCTACAGATAGTTACAAACAAGGAGCAAAGTTGGGGATAATTCTCAAAGATGGTAAAAGAGTATTGAGGCAAGGAGTGTAGAAGGTTTTAGATCACATAAATGATGAGGCCTATTAGGTAAATAGGCCTTTGTGTTTTCATTTTAATCCGGGCATAGAAATTGTTGATCACACATAGCAACAAAAGGAAGGAGAATGGTGGGAGAGAACCCTTGCAGTGAAGAAGTTGTTCCAGGTGAAGTTGGAAGTGAAGATATTAGAGGAATTTCTCAAGAGGAGTGAATAGAACAAAATATGTTCTTAAGAGGGGTTAGCAGAGTGCAAAAGCCTAGAGGAGGAGAGGAAGCTTAAGAAGTTCTAAAGGAGATAACCAATGATATGAAAAGACCAAGTTTATGGGAGAGAAGTGTAGTGACATGCCTTGTAACAAGGTGAAGCATGCTTGTTACTACATAGGCTTGTTTGTAGCTCCTACCTGAGAATGGAAGAGCGCACAGAGGAGGAAAGATGACTATGAATAGTCATGCTAGGAGTTTAGGAGAAAACCACAAAAGAATGAGTGATGAGGAAATTGAGAGAGAGATAAGTGAGTTGAAGTTACAACTTAGTGTGCTAATGGAGCTGCTATAGGGAAAATATGAAGATCAAAGATATGGATGGATATTAGGGGTGAAGAATGTGAAATGGCCTATTATGTAGGAAAATATGAAGAAAATTTGTAGTGCTTCATTGAAGAAACAAGAACTCATGGAAAATGAATATGAGGAAGAAAAAGGTTACTATTGTGAACCCAAGTAAGGACCCCTCCTTACAGAGGATGATGATTAGGATGATGATAAGAGACTTCACGAGGGTCTCAGGAAATGGTTACAATTTTCAACCCAACATCAAGGGATGATGTTAGAAGTATCAATATGGGCTCAAGAGTCTCATGCTTTTAAAACTAATTAATTGTGTATGTATGTAGGTTATGTGATGCAGGAGCATCCACCCAAGGGAAAATCATTGTAAATAGTAAACATAGAGGGTCATACATTTCAGAAAATAGTTTTCCTAAGTATCAAGTTAATACAATATTTAGGCCTTTAAGTGCGATTTAATTAGATAATGGGAGAATATGTAAATGCTCTCAAAATAAACAAATGAAAACATGAGTGGTGAATAAATGACAAAGAGTTAGAAGTCAAATCCAACTCTTAGACAGTTCCATGATTCAAGGAACAAGAGAGTGCTTTTAGGAATTAATTAGAGTAGAAGTGGACCATTGAGCTAATAAGGGAACTTTTCTTTTTTAAAATAGAGGAAACGATGGAGTGGATAAAGTCTGCCACATATGTATGCATGTAAGGAGCTTTAGGGCTTTTGTTAGAGGATTGATCAGGTCCTTCGCAGTAATCCAATCCAATGTTTCCATATAAGAATATGTAAGCCTACGAGCAGAAGGAAGCCACTAATGTTGAGAATCAGGCTTGTGTGAGACCGAAGAGTCTTGAATGTAATCTTTGTGTTTACATTAATATATATTTAGAGTTATTCCTGATTGTGTAAAATAATTGGATGCATGTTTTAAGTGTTTGTTGTATGTGAATTCGTAGGCCTATGACAGGAGGTTATAGACAGAGTTCTTCAAAACACAAAGAAAGAGGAGTGATTCAGAGGAATCACAATGGATTTTGAATACAAGTGAAGAGACAGAGGAAGCTCTGGAGGAATGGCATAGCAAGGATGCACTTAAGAGTTAAGCTCTGAAAATTTGACCCGTGGAAGGCGGAGTTCTAAAGAACAAATAGAGAAAGAGAAGCACGATTCAAAAGAATCGAAAGGGGTCATCGAGTCCAACTGGGGCATCAGAATAGAGCTATGCAGAGAAGGAGTGAAGTTAAGCCCTAACGAGAATGATTTGAGCCACAGAAGAGTGGAAAGTAGAATCTTTGAAGAAGCAAATTACAAAGAAGAAACTGAAGAAAATGCAGAAAAACTAAGTACAGAGAGTCGAGCGGAAAAGTGAAGGATGGACACTTAGCAGCTGTTGGATCATTAAGATCAACGAACAAGATTCAATCGCGTCGACAAAAACCCTTTTAAGATTATCGGAGCCAGCCTTGGAGGATTGGAATGAGCAAGTGCCGATTTATCATGAACCATTGGATCGTGACCAGATCAACGGTCACGATGTAAATCACAATTGAAAATCAGAGGTACCAAGGGCCAACAATAGTGGTTAGCGATGTTGCGATATCACGAGAAGTGATAATCACTTATCGCATATTGTAGAAGGCAGAGTTCGCAGCGGAAGCATTGTGGAGCAATAAGTTATGGACCTCATGAGGATATGAATGAGAATCTATAAGATTTGAGATCCAATAGATGTGTTCAGAGCGGGGTTTCCCCGTTATTCCATTATATTTGCATCAAAGTGATGTGGTTATTAACAAAAGGAATCACATATCAGAAGGTGATAAGGAACATATGCAATGTGGCCTACGAAAGTTCTGATAGTGAATGCCGATTGCGATGAGGTTTAGCCTCGGAAACCGTGACAAGGTTGTACGGTATGCGAAGGGAGGTATATTTGTAGTTAATTCCTATGTTAATGGATTTTAATGAAATGGCGTGAATGGGGGGTTTTATATGATAAATATGTATTAACCAAAGGTTGAGAGGACTGGTTATACATACATACATACATATATTATATATATATATATATATATATATATATATATATATATATATATATATATATATATATATATAGCTAAAGGCTTGAACTAAGGAGCTGAAGGATTTTTAATTCCCGATAGAAGGGCTAAGAAGGAAACTTTTAATAAAATCATTTCAAAAGGATTCTACGGGGTTTAAAGTCCGATAGGTGTTTGGTGGGGTGATTGGTTCTGCTACAAAACGAACTACTGATAAAAGGGCCTTGACCATTTATGGTCTGAAGATTTGACTCCATGCAGAGCTAAATACCTAGGACAAGAGTGTGGATGCATTTTTAATACGCATACTGTGGGTATATGCTGGGTAACCTGGCATCAGTTGGCTAAGTATGGTTATATGCCGGGGGCCCCTACATCATTAGTGGTATCAGAGTAGATTTGTAATCTGTAAGGAGAACTTTTGAAGTTCTAGAAGACTTTAGCAGTTCCAATAGAGGCTTGGAATAGACAGGAACATAGGATTCCTTGAAGGAAGGAGGACTTGGAAACCAGCTAGAGGACAAGCCATTCAAAGTGCAGAAGAATGGGTGAAACAAGATCATGCTGAGATCTTGAAGGTGAGGTAATATGTTCTATTTTAAATTGAGAATGTGTGTTTTTATACTAATACATAGGTGACAACAAGAGAAGTTGTGAGAAGAAAAAATGTTTTCTTAAAGGCAGAGTAAGGAGAATACTCTGAAGGAAAAGTGGCAGTGAACCTAATGAATCCAACAAGAGATTGGACAGAGAGGACAACTGAAGTGTTCTCAAGAGGAAGTGAGAGATTGGAGAAGCTTAGAAGGAGAAAAGGTGTTGCTCAAGAAAAGAGGTTCCAGATAGAGGACCTATGCTTACCAAAAGACTTACTGAGGAGAGCTTAGTGAGGTAAAATTACAGTGAGGAGGACTAGCTATTGCAGAGGCTTGTTTCAAAGGAGCTCATGAAGATAGGGGAGAAGAAGACGACTACTGATAGTCATAACAGAGGTTCGGAGAGAAGCCATAGCAGAGGATATAAGAAAGAGGATGCCAAAGCAAATGGCATGAGAATGAGTCAAGAAGAAATTGATAAAGAGGTTGTTGAGTTAAAAGAACAACTCAATGCATTAAGGATAATGCTTGAGGAAAGCCAGAGACTAGGTTGGGTCTTGAGGAAGAAGCCAGTGGAATGGCATGTGATGGAGAGAAGGCTACAACAAATGCAAGTAAGGTAGCTGAAGGAAAAACTCAAGGAAGTTGAGTTAGAAATGGACAAATCCATTTGTGAACCAGAGCAAGGAGAATTTCTGGGAGAAAGTGGAGATGAAGTCTTGAAGATTGAAACTTCAAGTGAGGCCAAGGGGTATAATGATTTTAATTCTAACAATTTGTGTATGTATGCATGCGAAACATGTAAAGAAGGAAACTTTGATGATATTTTCATAAATGAGGAAGAAGACCAGCAGAATCTAAATTCTGTTCCTGGAAAAAGATGAGATAGATAGATCCCATATACAGCTGGAGAAAGATGTCAGGCAACCAAGTGAAGGGCTTGAGGAGATTGAAGAAGATTCTATCAAAGAATTTCTGAATCATATGAATGATTTAGAACAAAAAGGAGATATGATGGTTGAACCATCAAGTGAGACCATAGGGTCTTATATTTTAAAGACTAATATTTTGTCTGTGGATGCAGAATAGATGCAGGAGAATATTAATGCAGATAGCCAGACAAGGATAGCTCTTGGAAAAGATAAACAACAAGGGACTGAAGGCAAACTTGAGGAAGAGATTATGTTAGCTGAAAACATAGTAAAGGATCATCAATTCACTATGATGATAGGCACAGTGGAGATAGCCATGTAAATTGTTGAGACAGACAGTAGGGAAGAAGGACATCTACTGACAGATGTTAAGAAAGAGGAACCCTATGCAAAGGATTTAACCTTCAGAAAAGGAACACTAACAAAGGAGTGTTTTGAAGAGGATGTATAGTCTTCTGAAGATGTTGAAATTTTGGAGGAGTACTCTAGGAGAACAAAGTATGATGGAGAAGACCTCTTGAATGAGGGAAGTAGTGATTTGCTACAGTAGAAAGACCTTGATATTACAAGGATCAAATGAAGACAATGTTTTAATACTATAATACAACATGTGAAGGATGAAGCTGAAAGAAGAGAGCACTGTGATGAAATGCTTGCTAAGTATGAAGAAGAAATTAAACTGCTGGAGAAACTGATGAGAGATCCTGACAGTACAACAAAGGCTGCCATTACAATTTCTGAAGAAGAAGCTGTGTCTCAAGTAGCCATGGAGACAGGAAGATGTCATAATTTGTTTGCAGGTTCATTAAAAAGCATGAATAAGTCTGAGTATGTGATCAAAGAGATTGAGCAGAGATTGTTTGAAGATGGTAAAGAGGCAGTAGGAATCAAACAATTTCAAAGTGAAGATAACCAGTATCAAGTTAAGGAAGAAGAAGTTCACAAGTGTGAACCGAAGTAGGAAGACATCATTAGAACATATGATGTGGAAGAGAGACTAACTGATAGTCTCACGAATTTTGCTGAGAATTCAAACCAGCATACTGATATGCTGACATAGGAGGAGGAAATAGAGCAACAAACTAAAATGTTTCCTAACAAAGAAGGGGCACCAAGGCCTCATCTTTTTAATTTTAACAATTTCTTTGTGAGTCCATGTTTTGTTGCAAGTGCTGGAGGAGATTTGTGATCCAGATTTAAACAGGAACGCAACAAATTACAGAGATAACCATATACACAAAGATGCAGTGGAAATAATACTTCATTTCATTAATGGAAAATACTGAAATATGCTTACAAACAGAAATGGCAATAAACTAGCTAGGGCGATGGTAGCTTATCTCTGAGAAGAGATGTGATGGCTACATGCCTCTGAACTGTGTTACAATGAGGCTCGAAGGCCTATTTATTGTTGAGAAACAATGGAAAAACCCTTAACATTCCAAAACCTAACCCTAGGAGATGAAACGCCAAACTGTGGGCCCCGTTTGGGGGTAAGTTGGTACATCAACTTCCCGGGGTCGTAACTTTGGCATATGATCTCCGTTTGACGCGTACAATAGCTCATTAGAAAGATCTATCCGAGCACTATCATTGTTGGAACGGGCAACACCAGTCCATTCCATGGACTCGTGTTGCCCCTGGATTCCCAAAAAAACATCGTTTAGGGCCTCAAAACGGCTCCGGAAGTTCAGGACCCGAAAAACTGCTAAAAATAGTAAGTTGTGCTATAATTAAGGAAACTGAAAATGCTGAGAAAGACAATGGTGGGGGTCCAGGTGGACTTGACAGGTGGCCACCAATATCCACCTGGATCATTCCTCCCCCCTTAGGAAGCAATGGTCCCCATTGCGTTGAGCTCCTCCATGAGATGAGGAAACTTCTGCTGAACTTGTTCCCTGGTGAGCCACTTGCCCTGCTGAAGGAGTTGGCCCGCTTTGACAACTCGATACAGTTGGATATTCTGTTGGCGAGTGTTCTTGATCTGTGTGTCCATGATCCGATCAGTTGCAGCTTGTTCCATGCAATCTGGATTTAATTCTGTGGGTTTGAGCTGTTCTGCAATGTCGGATGTGTCTAGCAATGGTGGAAAGTATGGCCGAAGGCGGTCCACATTAAATACTGGGTGCAGGCCAAGGAATGGGGGAATGCTGAGCTCAAATGCATTGTCTCCCATAGCCTTAGTAATGGTGTAAGGACCATATCGGAGTGGTCTCAATTTCCGATAGGCTCCAGTAAGGCGTTCCTTTTGCAAATGCAACCAGACTTTGTCGCCCACCTGAAACTTGTGTGGCACCCGATGTTGATCATGTCGCTGCTTGTACTTGGCATTTGATTTCTCAAGAATGTCATGGACCTGCTGGCGAATATGTTGGATGCGCTCAATGAAGCTGGTGGCCTTATCTGTTTCGGACTGGACATGAGCTGAATTCATGTGAGTAGCTGCAAGTGGCATGGCCACATCAATGGGGCAAAGTGGCTGGAATCCCAAACCCACCTGAAAAGGGCTATGGCCAGTGGAGCTGTGAAGAGCTCGGTTGTAGCTGTGCTGAACGTAGGGGAGGCTCTCGTCCCATGTGCGTGGATGCTTTGAGTTATACATGCGCAGAATGTGCACAATCATCCTATTGACAACCTCTGTCTGGCCATCAGTTTGAGGATGGAAGGCTGTGGACTTCGTGAGTTTGGTGTCCAACATTGACCAGAGACTGGACCAAAAGGTGCTGAGAAACCGACTGTCCCGATCTGAGATGATAGACTGTGGGATCCCAAAGTGCACCCACACTCGTTCAAAGAAGAGTTTAGCAGTGGCTTCTGCTGTGATATTCTTCTTGCAGGCCATCATAATGGCCATCTTTGAGAACCTGTCGACGACCACAAAAACACAGTCATTTCCATGCTTAGTGGAAGGAAGGCCTGACATGTAATCCATGGAGATGGATTCCCAAGGTCGACTAGGGGTAGGCAACGGGGTATAGAGGCCTTGCTTCTTAATGGTCGGTTTGGCAATGGCACAGGCAGTACATGATCGGATGTACTTCCCAACATCCTGTCGAAGATTCGGCCAATAGAAATAGTTTTGCAGTACTGCCACTGTTTTCTCGACCCCGAAATGCCCAGCAGCCCGACTGTAGTGTGCTTCCCAAATCATATTGGCACGCTCGCTTGAAGGAACACAAAGGTGACCGAGGTGGCATAATAGGGCATCCTGGAGGTGAAAATCTGCAACCTGCCGACCCTCCAAGAGTGTCTGGTATGTGTGGCCGAATTCTGGGTCGCTTTTGTAGAGAAGTGGCCAATCAGAAGTCTCGTGCCCGCAAGAGTTGAGCACGGTGGTTAGCGCCATGATCGGTGGTCGACTGAGGCAATCTGCAACATTATTGGTGCTGCCCTTTTTATACTTGATATTCAAGTGAAACTGTTGCAGGTATGTAGACCACTTCTGATGGCGATCATTCTGCAATTTCCCTTGGGTCTGTATGAACTGCAGAGGTCGGTGGTCTGTGTGGATGACCGTTTCCTTCCCCAAAATGTAATGCTTCCATTGTCGGCAGGCCTGTACAATGGAATACATCTCTTTATCATAAGTGGGGTACTTCCGGACTGTGTCTGAAAGTGTTTCACTGTGATATGCCACTGGATGTCCATGTTGAGTAAGGACTGCCCCAATAGCATAGTCAGAGGCATCTGTCTCGACCTCAAATGGTTGTTGTAAATCTGGTAACGCGAGCACTGGTGCCGTGCAGAGGCGATCCTTCAACTCCCTGAATGCCTTCTGTTGAGATTCAGACCAAAAGAATTTTGCTTTCGCCCCGCCCTTGGTGACTTGACTCAAGGGCCAAGAAATATGAGAAAATCCCAACACAAACCTGCGGTAGAAGTTGGCAAGACCTAGAAAGCTGCGGAGCTCTGTTAGAGTGGTTGGAGAGGGCCAATCCCGAATGACTTGGACCTTGGCTGGATCGACATGCACCCCCTGTTCATCAATGATGTATCCCAGATACTGAACCTCGGTCATGCCAAAAGTGCATTTCTCCAAATTGGCACATAGCTTGTGTTGCCGTAGTGTTTGGAGAACCTGTCGGATGTGGTGGAGGTGCTCTTCCCAACTCTGGCTGAAGATCAGAATGTCATCCAAGTATACTACTACAAAGGAGTTGGTGAATGGCCGCAAGATGTCATCCATTAGCCTCATAAAGGTTGCAGGAGCATTCGTCAATCCGAAAGGCATGACCAACCATTCGAAGAGGCCCTCCTTGGATTTGAAGGCAGTCTTCCACACATCTGAGGGTTCAATTGGTACCTGGTGATATCCTGACTTCAGATCGATCTTGCTGAAATATTTCGCCCCCTTTAGTTGGTCTAGGAGGTCATCAATCCGCGGGATCGGGTACCTATTATGGACAGTGATCTTGTTCAGCGCCCGATAGTCAATACAGAGTCTCCACGTCCCATCCTTCTTCTGTACCAACACTATCGGGCTCCCACAGGGCGAAGAACTCGGACGGATGTGACCTTTCTGCAGGAGCTCCTGAATCTGCCTCTTGATTTCATTGTTCTCCAGAACGGAGCGCCGATAAATTGGTCCATTGGGTAGCGGCGCACCTGGGGTCAGATCGATGGAGTGCTTGACTTGACAGTGCAGAGGAACCCCTGCCGGGGAGGTGAAGATGTCTTCGTACTCCTCCACAATCTTGTCCATCTGTAGCTGCCGTGCAGAGGGACCCCGTTTGGAGGCCGTGGCCACTGTCTTCTTCTTCCCTTGAGGGCGTATCATCAGGAAAACAAATTTCCTGGTTTTGGAAATGATCTTACTGCATTGTTTTGCAGTAATCAAAGAGATGGCGGCAGGTGGTGCTACCTCTGGTATCCTGAACAACTTATTTCCCAATGTAATAATAACAGCACGGGGCCTTGATTCATACACAGCATGTCGCTTCCACAAGTATGGTTGTCCTAGTAATACATCACAAACTTCAAGGGGAGCAATGTCACACAATACCTCATCCGTGAAGGGCTTGATGTTGTATGGAAGGCGACACTGCTGGCTCACGCGAAGATCTCGCCCTTGGTGAAGCCACCCAATGGTGTATGGTTGTGGATGTGCTGTGGTCGGTAAGCCCAACCGCTTCACGACCTCTGCCGAAATGAGGTTCTTTTGACTCCCGCTATCAACAATGAACTGTATCGGGGAGCCCTTTACCCACATCTGGGAGTGGAAGAGACGCTCCTCCTCCTCTGGATCTTCGGGTTCATTTTTCTGGATCTTTGCGGTAGCAACAGTGGCGCTGGGATCCGCATCAATGATCTGCTTCCCTTTTTCATACCCCTTATCGGGTTCTGACTCAGAGTCGGAACATGCATCTGATTCTGAAACCTTTAGCTCAGCCACCAGTGACTGCTTGGCCCGACACTCACTTGTGTTGTGAGTGGAGCTCTTATGGAACTCGCACCATTTTCCAGTGTCCTTTCTCGGCTTCGCGGCGTTGCTCTTTGCTTGCAGCTTCGGCTGGTTGTCTTGGGCTGTCCCGCCTTGGCTTTGTCCTTTGTTCTGTGGTTTAGGGGCACCTTTCCCCTGCTTTGGATTCGCAGATCCAAAGTCTCGCTTCTTTTGTTTAAACTTCTGCTCGACCTTGACAGCATACCGGTATGCTGCGCCGAGCGAGGGGATGTTTAGGAACTGTATTTCTTCCTGGATGTACTTGTGCAGGCAGCCACGGTATTTGAGTATCAAATGTTGCTCCGAATCCTTGATACCCAACTTTGTGCGAAGAGTATGGAAAAGATTGGTGAACTCCGGCACGTCTTGGTCCCTTCCCTGCCGCAGCGTGGTCCACTTTATGTATTCATCCTCATAGCTTCCGACAGGGTAGTACTGCTCCTTGATGGCATCCCGGAACGAATCCCAGGTGGGTGCAGCTGAAAATAGTGAGCCAGTACTTTCATCCTTCTGCTCGCAGTAGGTTTCCCACCAGTCCTTGACGTGGGGGGCTGCTTTGAGAAGAGCAAAAACAATCTTTTCCCGACTCGAAAATTCATGAACAGAAAAATAACCCTCTAGCAGATTCAACCATTTATCTACGGCATCGGCGTCTATCTGACCCTCGAATATGGGGATTTCAAAATTAACTTGTACCTTAAAGGGTGTGGCGTTTCCAGAGGAGCTGCTGGAAGCCGATGCGCCGCTTCTGGGTAGCCGCTGAAGGATCTGCGCAAAGCTGTCCATCATCGCATTCCGTTGTCGCTCGAGCGCTTCTTCGAGCAAGATTTTGATGGGATCTCCTGCCCCCTCGTCTTTCTTCTCGTCCGCCATGGGAGGCCGTCGGGATTTGCGAGGCTGGTCTTGCAAAGGTTCAACCAGTTCAAGCCCTAACTCCTTATATCCCGACCTTGTTGGGGACATGCAAAGAAAAACAGAGAAAAAGCAGACCGCTCTGATACCACTGATCCGGATTTAAACAGGAACGCAACAAATTACAGAGATAACCATATACACAAAGATGCAGCGGAAATAATACTTCATTTCATTAATGGAAAATACTGAAATATGCTTACAAACAGAAATGGCAATAAACTAGCTAGGGCGATGGTAGCTTATCTCTGAGAAGAGATGTGATGGCTACATGCCTCTGAACTGTGTTACAATGAGGCTCGAAGGCCTATTTATTGTTGAGAAACAATGGAAAAACCCTTAACATTCCAAAACCTAACCCTAGGAGATGAAACGCCAAACTGTGGGCCCCGTTTGGGGGTAAGTTGGTACATCAACTTCCCGGGGTCGTAACTTTGGCATATGATCTCCGTTTGACGTGTACAATAGCTCATTAGAAAGATCTATCGTGTTGCCCCTGGATTCCCCAAAAAACGTCATTTAGGGCCTCAAAACGGCTCCGGAAGTTCAGGACCCGAAAAACTGCTAAAAATAGTAAGTTGTGCTATAATTAAGGAAACTGAAAATGCTGAGAAAGACAATGGTGGGGGTCCAGGTGGACTTGACAGGTGGCCACCAATATCCACCTGGATCATTTGGCATAGGTGAATAGCCAAATAAAGATGAAAGAAGAAGAGAATTTTATGGAAGAACTCAATCCATGGAATAAAGAAGTTAATTTGCTGGAGAAAATGTTGAAGAGTCATGATTCAATCATGAAAGAGGGTAAGGATGATAGGGAGGTAGCAAGTAAACCAAAGGATAAAGCAAGTAACGCAAAAATGGTAGCAAGCCAAGCAGGAGTCAGCATAGGATTCAGCATAACAAACAAAGCAAAAAAGGAGGCAATGTATACAACAAAAGTGGAGGCAATGTATACAATGGCAGCACGCAAAGCCAGCGTAGAAGACAACAGCAAAAACTTGAAACAAAGAGAAGAAGACAGAAGTAAGAAGCAGAATATGGACCAGTGAAAAGATATGCTGGACATAGAAATTGAAGAAAATACCAAATGGAGGAAAATGATAGCAAGAGGAAGCAAGATCAATCAGAGTTTGAATGTGGTTGACAAGAAGAAGAAAATGGAGCAAATGACAACAAAACTGCAGTAGTAGCAAAGGTACAGAGGGTTTGGACCACTACAAAGTAAAGTGTGGGATCCAGGAAGCCAAAGATTAGAAGACACATGATCAGGAGATCATCAATATTTTCTACTTTGATATTCTGATGCAAGAGCATTCACCGAAGGGAAAATCATTGTAAATAGTAGACATAGGAGGTCATGCATTTTAGAAAATGGTTTTCCTAAGTATCAAGTTAATGCAATATTTAGGCCTTTAAGTTTAATTTAATTAGATAATGGGAGAATATGTAAATCCTCTCAAAACAAAAAATGAGAACATGAGTGGTGAATAAATGACAAAGAGTTAGAAGTCAAATCCAACTCTTAGACAGTTCCATGATTCAAGGAACAAGAGACAGATTTTAGGAATTAATTAGAGTAGAAGCGGACCATTAAGATGATAAAGGAACTTTTCTATTTTAAAATAGAGGAATATGCAGTGGATAAATTCTACCACCTATGTATGCATGTAGGGAGATTTAGGGCTTTTGTTAGAGGATTGATCAGGTCCTTCATAGTAATCCAATCCAAAGGTTCCATATAAGCATATGTAAGCCTATGTGTAGAAGGAGGCCACTAATGTTTAGAATCGGGCTTGTGTGAGACTGAAGAGTCTCGAATGTAATCTTTGTGTTTACATGAATATATATTCGGAGTTATTCGTGATTGTGTAAAGGAATTCAATGTGTGTTTTAAGTATTTCTTGTATGTGAATTTGTACGCTTGTGACAGGAGGTTATAGACAGAGTTCTACAGAACACACAGAAAAAGGAGTGATTCAGAGGAATCACAATGGATTTTGAATCCAAGTTAAGAGAGAGAGGAAGCTCTGGAGGAATGGTGTAGAAAGGATGCGTTTAAGAGTTAAGCTCAAAAAAGTTGACCAGTGGAACGTCGAGTTCTGAAGAAAAAACAGAGAAAGAGAAGCACGATTCATAAGAATCAAAAGGGGTCATCGAGTCCAATTGGGGCATCAGAGTGGAGCTCTGAAGAGGAGTGAATTTAAACCCTAGCAAGAATGAGTTGAGCCATAGAGGAGTGGAAAGTAGAACCTTTGAAGAAGCAAATTACAAAGAAGAAACTAAAGAAAATGTGGAAAAACTAAGTACAGAGAGTCAAGCAAAAAAGTGAAGGATGGATGCTCAGCAGTCGTTTGATCATTAAGATCAACGACTGAGATTAAGTCGCATCAGCAAAAACCCTTTCAAGATTATTGGAGCGAGCCTTGGAGGATTGGGATGAGCCAGTGCCGGTTTATCATAAACCGTTGGATTGTGACAAGATCAATGGTCACAATGTAAATCATAATAAGAAGTCGGAGATACCAAGGGCAAGCAGTAGTGGTTAGTGGTGTTGCGGTATTGTGAGCAGCGATAATCACTTATCGCATATCAGAGAAGGCAGAGGTCGTAGTGGAAGCGTTTTGGAGCAATAAGTTATGGACCCGACGAGGATATGAATGCGAATCTATAAGATTTGAGATTTGAGAGATGTGTTCAGAGTGGGGTTTCCCTGTTATTCCATTATATTTGTGTTAAAGTGATGTGGTTGTTAACAAAGGGAATCACATATTAGAAGGTGATAAGGCACATATGCAATGTGGCCTACGAAAGTTTCGATAGCAAATGACGATTGCGATGAGGTTTAGCCTTGGAAATCGTCACAAGGCTGTACGGTAAGCGGAGGAAGGTATATTTGTAGTTAATTCCAATGTTAATGGATTTTAATGAAATGGCGTGAATGGAGGGTTTTATATGATAAATATGTATTAACCAAAGGTTGAGAGAACTTGTTATACATACATACATACATACATGCGTACATGCATACATACATACATACACACATACATACATACATACATACATACATACATACATACATACATACATACATACATACATACATACATACATACATATATATATATATATATATATATATATATATATATATATATATATATATATATATGTATATATATGTTGCTAAAGGCTTGAACTAAGGAGCTGAAGGATTGTTAATCTCGATAGAAGTTTGACGGGGTGATTCGTTCCAATACAAAAGGAACTGCTGATAAAAGGGCCTTGACCATTTATGGTCTGAAGATTTGACTCCATGCACAGTTAAATACCTAGGGCAAGAGCATGGTTGCATTTTTAATATGCATACTATGGGTATATGCTCGGTAACCTGGCATCAGTTGGTTAAGTATGGTTATATGCTACGGGACCCTGCATCACTATGTAGATCATGAAGTAGACAATCACTAAAAATTTCCATAAAAGAAGAAGAAAATATAAAATTGCATCTAAAAGACAGAGATAAGAAGAATTGAACAAATGGAATTAAAGGCAACATAATTGTGAAATAAAATGAGAATTCAATTCCTCATGTTATGGCTAATGTTGAAGAAGGGCATATGAGAAAAGAAGTTGTAGATACTAAGCTAATGGGTTTACCTTTAGTATATTAGGGTTTTCTAAATGGATTTGAAGGTGTGTTTATAGGTAAGGAGAAAAGGGTTATTTCTAAAGACAACAACAAATTTCTATGAGAGGCTTCTCTACAAGAAAACAAGGTGGACGAATACTATACCAAAATTATAGACCTAGTTGATGACCATGATATGTTAAAAGGAGCATCGAGTAAGTGTGAGGGATTAGCATCTGAGGAGCATAAATTCGGTATGAGGAAGATGTAGTAGTGAGTGGATTAATATGATGGGATTGTGAGGTAACCATATACCTTATTAAGTATGAGGAAATTGTCTTGAAAGATAATAGGGATATTAACAATGCAAACTAGAATGCCGCAGAAAGTGAAATAGAAGTTCAAGGAGAAGCATCGAAGAACATTATGTACACATAAATTCATATATGTGGAAAGGATTGAAAAAGCTTCCACTATTGAATTTGACGCTTTGATGATAAGTAAAGAACCAACTATGAAATCAAAGATGCTTAGCATATATGATTAATAATGTGTCCTGATAGAAAATAAGTATCTTCTAGAAATTCAAGATGATGGAAGGCATGACGAGGGAGAAATATATAGGAAACAATATAATTTCAAAGTGGATGAGGGGATGAAAGATTTACAAAGATGTAAGAAACAAGAAAACATCAAAAGGGAGAGGAACAAACTTTAGCCTCTAAATAAAAGGAGGCACATTTAGATGAGACATAAAACTCATCTGCATGTAGATTGAAGATAGAGGAAATTAAACGAAGGAAAGTTAAAGAGAGAAGTAGTTAGGAGATTTCAAAGTGAAACAACAATCCAAAGGCATGAAGTGAATATTGACTTGGATTAAAGATGTTATAAATAGTGATGTATAGCGAGGTTGTGAAAGGGGATGTGTAGCCCTATATTAATGAAAGTATAAAGCTTTCCAAATATTAAACAACAATTTGAGATGATTGAAACTAAGGAGCGCCCAATCAATGGTGCATGTCCATAGCAGAGTTTTTGCAAAAATAGCATGTGAGAATTAAAAGATACTTTGGTTATAATAGCTAAGAATAAGTATTTAAAAGGGTGTATGGTCATTATATGTGTCAAAAGTTTATAATTGAAATGGGTTTTAGAAAACTATGAAAGGGAATGAACCATTGGTAGATCAACAAGATATGACAGAGATAGGGCCAAGTCTGAGAAACAACCCCTGCATAAAGGGAATCATAATGTAGTGTAAGTAATGATGACTAAGGATCAATTGAAGATGTCAATATATCAACCCTTGCAATCTTATGGGTATGTTGGTGAACGAGAAAAGATGGAGTGAGTCAGAAACATAAATTTTGAAGACAAAAATTAGCCTTTCATAGAGCAGATGTAGAGAAGGAAAATAAGGTCATTAAACACTTATGGGGAAGAGTATAAAGTAGGAATTTCAATAACTATACATAATTTATTTGAAAATTTGAGACAACTAGCTTGCAATAATAACATGCCAGAGTAGAGAATAATGTTGAACATTGAGCAGGAAGAATTATGGAAAAGATGGAAAAGGATTCAAAGTGATGGAGAAGTAATTCAATAGCAAAGGTATGTTTGCAAAAAACAATTATGAAGGCAAGGCATATGGAAAAAAGGAAAATAGAGTTTGGTATCCTAGAAGATTCGAGTTAATAATGAAGCAACAGTGCAATAAAACATATAGACAACCATAACATTACATATGGGATCAAGGAGGAATAAAGTAATTGAGGTCATATGACAAGACATAAAATTTTCTACCATGGGAGTCTCATGTAGGAGTATATTCTATTGAATTTAATCATGTTGAACAAAAGTGAAAAGGGGGCCTTTAGAATTTTACCAAAGGAGTTGGTTCCCTTCAAAGGAGTTGGTCCCCTTTAGTGGTTTCTTTGAATTCTAATATTTTAATCTATAGAGTGCCATCTAGTTTCTAGAATATGGACAATCATAGTTAATTGTTAGGTTGAAGTGACATCTAGTTCTTATAAGAGGAATAAGTGTCACCGGACTCAGAATGTTGTTAGTTAACAACATCAGTTTTTTAATAAAATCATTTTAAAAGGAGATTAGCTAAAGTAGAAATAGGGCGAAACATAGGTAAGAGCATGAGAGCCTTTGAAAAGCAAAGAATGAGGGTATAGAATTCTATATAATTACTTTTTTTAATTAATTAAAATGGATTAATTTATGATTGTGTATTGGTTGTGTGTTTGATTTCTGCATAATTTTTTGTAAGTTCTTTGTGGTCAGTGAAGATGCATGAATTACCCTATACCTCCAAATCTATGCGTATTATGACCTAATATAGTGAAGGTTACCTATCATGATAATAAACGATCAAAAGATTGAATGGTTTTAGAATTTGTGTCAAGATTGTTAATGCAAATATAGAGTAAGTTCCACGTTATCTAAGATTCACAGTTTTAACCTTCATTTCAGGCTGAGTTGGAAATCCTAGCCTTGCGCTAGTGAACTCGAATGAGACTCGCTTCAATGTAAGGATGAGTGTATTTGATGAATCCTTCACATTGATAGATAGAAGTCTTCCCATTAATAGTTTTTCTATTTGTTGGAAGTACCTTAACCTTATGAAAACCATGAAGAACTCGGAGTATTGATGAGTGTTGGGAGGTGAGAATTGGTTTGCCTTGTTAGTTGATGGCCTCGATTGATTAATATTCTTCCATCTATTGCAACATCCGGCTATTGGCTTTATCACATTTTGAGATCTTGTTCACTAGGTCACCAACATTGGCTACATGTAAAACCTAGAGGTTTACAAAACTATGTGATTGCATTATGTTTCGTAAGGAGTTATGAAAGAACTCAACAACATTGTGTATTGATACAAACTTACCAATAGTCCTCGAGTTGTGAAAGCACTAGTATTGATGCAAAATAACCCATAGTCTTGATTGTGAGGAAATCAACTTGGGCCATTATTATTTTGGGAAGAGTTGGAGAAGATCGGTCAACATTAATTGATCCACTGACATCAAAGACTGTCAAGTCTTCATTCATCATCTCCAAATTGTCAGAGAATCTAATTCCAACCACCTGTTACGTCTCGAAACCATCCCTCGAACTGTCCTAGTTCAGTTTCACTGAGTCCAGTTTAAGTCGAGTTTCACTCGAGTCATTTATTAGTGATGGATTTGTAATACTAAGAAGAGTAGTCCTCTTCTCCACATTTTGTTCTCTTCAATTTTTGTCATGGTATCAAAGCTTATCCTCCGTGACACTCGTTGAGAGCAGCAGAAGAAAAGATCTAGTTTGCATAGGACTCGTTGAGAGAGCAACAACATGAGTAAAGAGAGAGAAGTAGAGAGAAGAGGTGAGCCAACATAAGACTCTTTGAGAGAGAAGCGACTATTTGAAGAAGCCTACTGCCAAGAAGCAGAGAGAGAGAGAGTTAGACTCTTTGAGAGAGTAGCAGAAGTTTGAAGAAGCTTTAAGAATCCTGCGAAGAAGTAAAAGAGAGAAAGTCAATTCTGAAGAAGAAGGTTGAATTGCATCCACAGTAATGCAACCCAAAGATTCAAGGAAAGTGTTAGCATTACTAATGCTCAACAACACTGCAAGAGCATGCATCATTTTTATCCACTTAGATGGTTATCAATCAAACGCAAGTTCTGCTCCTCCCATAAACCATTACTCTCAATATTAAAATAAAAGGAGTGTCGAAAAGGAATGAGGGAACAAAGGTCAATGCACAAAGCGGATTGGGACTGTGATTTGATTGAAAAGTCAAGGTACATGATGAAAATATATGTGTCAATTTATTTTAATCCCTTAAATGAAGTATGGTATCAGGGTATATGATAAAAAAGTGTGGATGTGTTAAAAAGACCTCATCTAATGTTTTCAGTGTGTTGGTATTACTTCATTATTTTAAAGAGGTTTTTTTTTTTAAAACGAGATTTAAAAACAAGGGAATTTCTTTAATCGTGTGTAGGCATTATGATATTTGTGATTTTTTTGTGTGAAAGTATTGCCCTTGTAGAGAATTTGAAGACATGGTTTTTAAGCTTAGCAAGAGAGAAGCCATCACAGAAGCATTTTTATTGCAGGCAACCACTATGTCTACAGGTTGATTTGTTTGTTGACTCACATTCTGTCAATGCTCAACAAATGGAAAAACTCAAAGCAACAACATGAGATGTTTGAGATATGTATAGATACACTTGGGAGGAATTTTGGGGTAAAGGGGAGTATTGAAGTTGAAGATCAAGGTGGATCTATAGAAATAGATCTACAATGAGATGACAACTTTATTGAACCCACTATGCTCAACCACAAGTGGATGATGTCTGTGAAGACGTTTAATAAGAAAGAGAGAAGGAGCAAGTAGATGCTCACGAGTCACACTGTGCACAATGACAAACGGATGAAAGTTTGGTGATTCCATCAATAAAGTTTTTTAATGAAAGTTCATTGAATCCAACAAGAGAGATTGCTAATGAAAATTTGATGAATCCAACAACAGAGCTTGCTAATAACAATTTGGTGAATCGAGCAATAGAGCTTGCTGATGACAATTTGGTGAATCCAACAAGAGAGATTGATGATGAAATTTTGGTGAAACCAACAACAAAACTTGTTGATGACAATGAAGCTGCTATGGGAGCAATCAATGTCATGGTGAATCCAACCATTAGTATTGTTGATGTAAAATTTGATGAATAGTTGTTGGCTAATGATGAATGTTTGCAGGTGATGCACCAAAAACATCATATATACATGACACTAATCAGTGATAAAAGCCCACTTGAGTCAGTGGAAGAGAACATGTCTGCACCAACACCGGTTAGTAGAGAAGTGGAAGAGGCAAAGACAAAGACAGAGATAAAGGTATTGACAAACAAGGAAGCCCATAAAGAAGATGTAGAGACAGAAAAAGAGGTTGAGAAAGAAGTGCAATAGGAGAAGTATGTCATTGCAAAGAAGAAGGAACAAAACCAATGTGGTTTTGCAAATATTTTTAAGTGTAATATTGATTTCGAGTGTGTGTGTACAAAGAATGATGTTGAAGAAAAATTAAATTTCCTTGAAGCATGGCTTGCAACGCATGTCTAGATGAAGTCTTCTTAGAAGCTGCAGAAATGAGTGTTCAAGACAACACGCATGATGAAGAAATTAATGAAATTTTGAGGTATTGGAGTTGTGAAGAGATGAAATTGTATTATGGTCTTATGTTGCAGCGGATTGATGATGAAAGTGCAATACAAAAGATAATATGTGGTAGCAACCCACATACAAGTCGTTTCTTGAAGATTTCGTGGACTTGCTTAGACAACGTGGAATGATGGAATAAATGCACTGACAATTGAAGAAAATTAAATTTGAATCCTTCAATAAGACGAAAATGATGAAACAATTTAGAGGCTATAGGATCTCGAAAAGAGAAGAAGAAAATTTGTAGTCAATTTTTAAATTGTAAACCTAGCTCAGACATAGACCAACAAGTATCTTAATTGAATTTTATGTGGTTGTAATTAAGGGGAAGTGTTGTTGAATCTAATACCAACCACCTGTTAGGTGTCAAAACCGTCCCTCTGTGTGTAATAGTTTAGTTTCACTTAGTCGAGTTTAAGTCGAGTTTCACTCGAGCAATTTATTAGTGATGTTTGCAATGGAATCTTATTTAAGTGATTTGTAATACCGAGAAGAGCAATCCTCTACTGCACGTTTCTTTCTCTTCATTTTTTTTCAAAAAACAAAAACATTAAAATGGGAAGTACGATGTAAGAGACAATGTGCTAAAAGTGGCATTAAAATTCATTTCATCAATCAAATGAGCATATTTTTATTGGGGAAGTCTAGGGTAGGAGCCAGCTAGTCTTCTTCATTGCTAGAAAATTCCAAATTTGCAAATTTCTTGGGTAATACTAAAATTTTGAGCACCAATACTTTTACCATTATAGCTATTATCTACTAATATAGGTTCATTGTTTGCATATATTGGATTTGTGTGGTATAGGCATTACTCATATCAAGAACCCACTATCCCGCTTCTTCCCATTAAGACAAGAAGAAATCTGAATTCCACCTAGGATTCACTTTTGGCTACATCCATTTCACCTTGAGTATAGCCATGTGTATGCTCCTAGTACCTATTTGTCGAGGTCTCTTCTTTTGATTGTGCATGTGTTCATGGGTGAGTGTCTCTCATGTTGGGACTTATGGAGGAATGTGAAAATCTTTAATGAGGCATGATTATGGGTAAAGCAAGGGTGGGGGAGGGTGGAATGATGCAAATTGATATTGGTAAACCAAGAATAAGGAAGGGGGGAGTGATGCAACTTCAGAGAGTTTCGGTTAGATATATCCAAGGAGAACAAAAGTTGTAGAAAGATAGAAATGAGGGAGTGTTAGAAACTACTTAGGATCCAATAGTGAGAGCATAAGTAGGACAGAAGGGGGTCGATGTTGAAAGGGAAGCCAAAAACCAATTAAGGAAGATTTAGTTAGTGACATACAAAGAGGAGGCTGGGGTGCCGGTAATGGACACATAGCAACGGATAGGCTTAGGTAATTGCTAGGTTGAAAAACTAAAAAAGAGGGGTGATGAAACAAAGAATGAGGATAATGAATTGAGAAACATTAGAATTCACAATAGGTAAAAACAACGTGGAATTGTATACCATTCCCATTAAAATTCTTTGTGGAGAGTACTACAGTTAACTTCATGTCATGCATTTTTCAAGTGAAGGAATCATGCCTGGCTAGAGGAATACTACAATTAATCTTATGCCATGCCTGTTTTAAGTGAAGAAATAGTCTCAACCAGGAGTACTACAACTAATTATGTCATGCTTTAGAGGAATACTACAATTAATCTTATGTCATGCCTTTTTAAGTGAAGAAATAGTCTCACGGAGGAGTATTACAATTAATTATGTCATGCCTTTTTCAAGTGAAGACTCAATTAATTATGTCATGCTTTTTTCAAGTGAAGAAATCAAGTCTGAGGCATAGATAGTCCTCCCTAGGATTGGACCACAAAACCTCTAAAGACCAAATCTCCCTATCCAACCATTAGACCACATCCTTGGAACTCTACCTTATATCATGCTTGACATGAGCTAGTAAGATCTACCATCTATAAGATAATGAGATCTACCATCCTTTATGCTTACATGAGGCAACGACATTGAATTCTCATTACACATCAGATCATGATAATAACCACAATCGGGTTGAAAAGACTAGCCTTCCCCAGTGTTCCTCATAATACTCATGCCGTTAAACCATACCATCTACTCCATGATCCATCCACCATAGCTGAGGGTGAGGTGGAATATACAACCTGCTGTCAGTGATAAGTAATTTTTTTTTTTGTATATAATTTAAATCGATGATAATGTTATAATGAATAATGGTACTGACACTAGAATTATATATATAACCCAAACAATGAAATCCATATACTATTTAACATAAACTCGCGCTAATTTTATATTATATGAGCAGCTGTCTCTCTATAACGCTTGTTAAGATTCAATAATTTATATGGACCGCGCTTGAGTTCATCAACAGATAATTTATATTTATGTGTCTCTTTATTACAGTTGTGCATATTCCGTCGTTTATGCCTTTCTGTTCAGAAACCGATATTATGTGTTTATGCACATATGGGGTTCAACTTGTTAGCCTAGGTTCATAATGAAGAGCAGGTAAAATAAAATTTTATAATGAGGAACAGGTAAACTTCTTATATGTGTCGGAGTCGCTCCAAGCCGTACGATGTTTACAGATTAAGTTCATGCTCAAGACATTAATTATATGTTTGGGAATCATGGTAATTTATATTATGTAGTATAATAATTTAAGAGATTGTATGGTGCTGACTGTGTTATAAGGAGTTTATTGATACGGCTGACTACCATCTGACAATAAGAGAGACCTGAGTTTAGGGTGTTCATGACACAGATAAATGCATATTAAAGGACATGTCTTCCTATTGTGCATGCTAAACCATCAATGGTACAATTCACAGCATTACGTATCTAACAAAATGTCGGTCTTAATGGTTTTGAAGCGTTAAAGATGGTGTGATTCACAGCACTATATATATATATATTCTCAAAGAAATTAGTGACCACGAAAATTGAAAATTAAAATATTGCAGGTTTTCTGATATTTTGAAAATTTGTGTGAGCAAAGTCAACTATCTCATTTTATTCAACTACTTTAGTGTTTTTAAATATCTGGGAAATTACGATTAAATAAGTTTAAAATATGTTATTAGATTGCTTAAGCCTAAAAAGGAGAAGAAAAGAAAAAACTTCAAATGTTTTATGATTTCTTTTTTTGGTTTTAATTGTTATTTAGTTGTAGTTATCTGAAATAAACAGAATTATAAAAAAAATTGTCGTTGAATTTATATGGTTATATGAAATAGTTAGATTATAGTTTTTTATTATTGAATTTAAAGTTTTTCATAGTCAAATAGAATTTGGACCCATTAAAAATGTGTTGTAGTAGCTATAAGCACTCTCCAAAATTTTGGTTCGCATACAAATTTCATAGCTTATCTTGAATCCTATGATCCATCGTTCTTTCGTCATGTGTTAGTAAGCTGATGATCTTAAGCCCCTCCTTGATCTTAAGATTTGTTCACGTTCTCATCTTTATGCAGTATGTGTTATCTTTGGGCATCAGTATTATTGTTTGTTATGCAAAGGGAATGTTGGTCTCCTTCAAAGGGAAATCTTGTGTATACAGGTCGTTCTCATTACGTAGACATGTTTCACACTCACTTCACACACTCTTGTCACAAAGGTTGTTGCATCAAGTAGAGTATGTCTTTTATGTTCTTGATGGTCTACGTTGTATCACTAAGTGTTCATCTGCGATCATACTCAAGTTATATCACTATTTGCATCACTCCCATTGATCTGAGGCTCAGTTTCTTGAGCAACCTAGCCTCATCTAGCTTTCTGGAGCTACACACTTTGCTTCTGCAACACTCAGGATTTTTCCCTTGCCTATTGGAACTTTGCAATGCATAGAGACCCCAGCCTCCCTTGGCATCCAAAATTTCTCAGTGGTTTCCTCCTATGTCCTTCACCAGCTGAAACCCACAGTCTTCAGAAACTGTGCAGTCTGCTCTCTGCGCAGAGAAGTCAGACACTCAGCATGGCTTTCCAAAAATGTGCAGAGCAGTCAAGCTTCCCTACATTCAAAGAATTGCACAAAGGTGTCCTCCGAGGATTCAATAGTGTCTTGCATCTTAAAACTGTGCAGTGTATTAGTACATGTCCAACTTGCCTTACACTCAGAAATTATGCAGAGCGGGCAACCAGATTTTCTCTAAAAAATTGCATAGAGTAGGCCAGCAGCCTTGCACTAAAAAATTGCACAAAGCAGACATCTAGTCTTGCTCTCGAAAACTACGCAGAGCAGGCCAACAACCTTGCTCCTAGAAATTCTACAGAGCAGGCAACCTAGACTTGCTCTGGAAAACTGTGCAGATCATCTCGGGAGGAGTCCCTATCTGCTGAAACTATGCAGATCTATTTCTCAATGACCACAAGGAAAGATGACATGCCAAATGACTCCCAAGGAGTGGTGGAGAAAAACCAAGGAATCGAGTTATGGCAAGAGATCGGGACCTCATGCAAACATCGTCGAATGCATATCACCTCAATGGTAACTACGATAAATAAAGAGCATATCTTTTAAAGTACATCTCTTAGTGTAGCTTGAAGGAATTCTTACCATTGTCATATCACTATATCTTCAATAACATGCATGTTTGCAAGCACAAAGTCATTTCATGTGCTTCCTCTATGTGTCTTGCTTCCTTTTTGCTTGTCGTACGATTTATCGTCTTTGGCATGTTGATTTCTATGTCATGCTTACGAGATTGTTCTCAAAATTTTGAAGGTTTGTCTTTTTTTGCATGAGTTGCTTTCGCCTTGTTGACATCGGTTGCACTCACACACAAAGTTGTAAGGATTGTCGTGCAAGTGTTGTCATGGTCATTCGAAGACATATCTCAATTGTCACACTTGTCGCTCTTAACCTTTGAGTCAGTCTCTCTAAACACATGTTTGTCTTCTTGGTTTGAGGTGTCTTTTAATCAAGTCATGCTAAGCATGTGATTACATTGTCATGTATGCAAAAGTACACTTGCTTTCACACTTAGTCATTTTCTTGAAAAAATATTTCGATCGAACAACCCTCCTTCATCCAGACCCTGATCTTAGTGAACTTGCATTGCTTCGCAGAACTGTGTAGACTTGAGGCTATCCTCTGAGTAGCCTACACTGTGCAATTTTGGAAACGAGCCAATGGAATCAGTCCCAAAAATGTGCAGAAGTTGTTCACAACCCGATCAAATCTGCGCTTCCTGCAAGATCTCCAATCAAGTCTTCCGTTGGTCAACTAGAGAAATGACTTGAGCTCTAACTGAGGGATGTATTGATCTGCAATATTTCATAGAATTTATCTAGCATGACTACCTTGTACTACCTGTAGAAACTGAACAGACATGTGGGATAGGCATCTACTACCTGTCACTGTGCATACATGTGGGATAGTCATCTGTTGCCTATCACTACGCAAACATGTGGAACATGCATTTTCTTCCTATCACTACGCTACCCTAAGAAATTATGTAAATCTTCTAGGCAAGTTTCCCTACTAGCCTGCTCTGCGATCAGCCTACAAATTGTGCAGAGTTGTGTGTCACCTACCCTTCTTCCCCGCTCTGCAATCAATGGAGAAACTGTGTAGATCTCATAGGTAGGATTTCCTATTGGCCTTCTCTTTTCTCACACAGAAAATTGGGCTGACCTCACTGCCAATTTCCCTTATGGTCCACTCTGCAATCAGCCTAGGAATTGCGCAGTTGTGTTTGGGCCTAGACTGTCTCCCAAGATTGCACAATTTTGACCAGTAACTCCTGCAACCCGATCTTGATCTCCTCTGGAAAAATATGCATATTTTTCTGCCAGTGCCACTTGTTTCCCACATTGTCTTCCCTAGAAAAACTGCGCAGATATGATCAGGATGACGTGCCCATTGCTCCCCTTGAAACTTGTGCAAATTGGCCCAGCAGTTCCCTGACTCCCATCCGTGTCTTCTTGTGGAAACTTTGCAATCCTGCCTCCCAGATGGGTTATTCCCTGAAACTGTCATTGTTGTCATAGATTTCACAAATCTTCCTCCCAGTGACATCTGCACAGTTTTTCCCTGGTAGTTCTCTGGAGCCTCGCATCCTGGCTTGAGTTGTGTGCTGCATAGTTTTAGTGCATTGTCCCTCTCCTAGTCACCTGCACCAAAGAGGAAAACAATGCATCATGTTAGGCTAGGAGATTTTGGATTTTATCTTGTTTCATCATGAGTGATTGCAGGAATAGGTACATCCATGAAACATGGCATGACAATGAGTGAAATGGAGAAGGAGCGCATGGTAGAATACTTTCTCACAGTTGAAGGAATGCACAAAGCACATCGAGCAACAAGCAAAAGGGACACATACACATTCACATCAAGTGAAGACTAAGACCATCAGAGAACCTTCACACTTTTCCATGTGGAGGTGAAGACATGTTACACCTAAATAATATCATCACTGAACAGTACAATGGTTGGACACAGACATCATAGTTACACAATACATGTCATCAGTGTCAATTCAAGTTGTGTAATGAGTTGTCTCAACCACATCACTACTATGGGTCATACTTGTTGTAATCAATGTAATGTAAAGTGTAAGTCCAAGAGACCCACATATGAAGTTGAAGAGTCATGTAAAGTCGAAAATTCGCATGAAGCCAAACATTCATGAGGGAAGTCGAACAGTGACGAGGGTCAGTTACTCCCTTTCGCTATATATATCCCCTCATTGTATGGGGAAATAACTTTTCACCTTGGCTCCTTCCACAGAGCCTTGAGAGTCTATGGTCTATTTTTTGAGGAGCGAGGAGTGGCTCCAATGTCCCACTACTGGGGCTAGCTATGTATGGTGTACAAATGTGTCTTGGAACTTTTGCTTAATTTAGAAGTGTACTACGGCAAACACGTTTTCATGTATGTGTTGTATATGTTTGTAAGACTATTCTTTAAACGTTTGTAATGCATTTTTTCTTAACTTGTACTAAGATAGTTGAACTACTTCGATCATTCTAGTGCATAGACTATTAAAGATGTGTTTTATTAGTTGTTATCATTGTCTCACCCATGTGGACTACTCTGTTGAACATTAGACAAATTTGTCTTGTATACTTGTTATAACGATCGTCACATCCGTGTGGACTACTCCGCTCAATGTTGTATATGTTATTTATTTTCTTTGGTGTTTGTGGCTACCACATCCTTGTGGACTACTCCGCTGGAAGCTACATGAATCCTTGCTATGTTGTGTGTGTCTCTTTTCGAGTTGGGACTAATCCCTCTCAATGAAAGGCTCACTTTCTCCCTCCCCCTTTATAGTGAATGAACACACAAGTTACATTATGCACTCACCAGGCACACGTACCTCACTTTTTGAAGACTAAGTATAATGGCTAAGGCATATATTTAATATAATGGCAACTGGGCCATTATACTGATCGGTACTCCTACACCAAAAATTTTGAGGTCTAGTTGGGACTTTATACTGGGGATATCCCTGGAATGTTGGAAGATCTAGCACCGTCAACATTTTTGGTTCTGGAAGAAGGGTCAAATGACAAGCAGAGTCCTCAAAGTCTATTTTGAATCTTCCCACATCTATCATGTCTTATGTTACACTTCGTCCTCCGAGATGCATTTATTATGGAAATGACTTTGACATCCTAGGGGATTTCTTGAATGACTTGTCACAATACACATATGAATGTGAAGGGGGAACAACTTCGAAGATGCATAGTCTTTCCTTTGCCAATCTACGTAATAGCCTCGAAACCCATAAGGATTATGCAATCTGCACATTTTTCATGTTCACGCTTCAAGCGAACCCATTACAATGGCATGTCACATTGCTCGAAAAATCTATTCACTCATTTGGTCACTTTCTTATAGAGTTATTTGATGTTTTCCATAAGTTTGTCTATCAAGCACTTAATAAAAAAAATCTCAAATTACGGAAAGCCCCTAATGAATCCTTGGCATAATTCTGGGATCACTTTCATAATCTCCCATTTCAATTCCCAAAGGATGCAATTTATTAAATTCCTCAACGAAATATTTTAGTATCTTATTCACATATATGAGAATCAACATATCTTCAAATCATTGAAACCAACCCCAGCATACCTCGGTTTAGAGTTTCCAAATCCAAGGAGACATGGTTGCTGTCACAAGTGACTGTCCATCCTCATCCCATAAAATATCTCTGACCCCACAGTGTGAGGTGGGAGAAGGTACACATCTATATCTTGAATTGTCACATCCTTCCACCCAACCTTCTCTTGATCTCTATGTATATTTAGCTGACAAGACTGTAGGTTGTCACATGGACTTGTTTCCTCAACCTTTGTCCCCCTGTTCTGCTAATCCTCTGAATTGTACTATGTTGTTTTCTCTCGTTATGGACCCCACACTTGTGTTCACGAGGATTAAGTTGTCGATGGAGTTGGTGTTGTGCAGCCAGCCTGCATAGTCATTCATGACGAATGTGTGTGGGAATCTGAACAAGAAACCATGGTGAAGGATGACCTCCTTCTATTCGCAGCTCATCTTCACTATCTTGGAATCCCTTTTTATTCCACCATTTCTGATTTTCCCTGTAAAACCTTATCAACAATTATTTTTACTTCCCACCATTCACAGGAGACACCAGATGTCACTCTGTCATTGCCTTGCGGTGAGGACACATCTTTCTCTGAAAATCCACTTGATCTTTCATCTATCATTTCCAAAAACACAAAGGGTTAACATCTTTATTTCTCATCAGCCCCTCTACATGATTCATGAGATCATGGGGATGTCAATCAACATCTCGAATTTTCCTGATCATGTTTGTCATTATCTCTTCACTCCTTCATTTGATCATGATGTTGATTCGCCCACTGTTAATATTTCTAAGGCACTCGTCTCTGATAATCTACCTATTGATGAAATGGAGACCCCTCAAGTAGTCGAGGCACTTCATCCTGCGCTGATGATTATATCAGGCCCTTGCTATCCTGTGGTTCGTTCCACTTCTGTTCAGAGAATTATCGAAACACCGAAGGCTCCTCATCATTCTCCTGTGTGCATTGAAAACCAATCTAGCTCACAAATTTCACTTTGTCTACCTGAACCACATGATCCCATTTCTCACACATTGGAGGAATGATACACAACAAGCACACTTGTAAAATGCAAGTTGTCTTTATTTCTCATGCTTTATCATTTGTCATGGTTCAAAGAGTCTATATGTTTATCGTTTTCACGTAGTGTGTCCCATCACCATGAGATGTCCGCAGAATTTTTATCCTACATTTTTACTTTTTTCTTTTATGTGAACGCTTTTGAACTTGAAGTGTGTTGGTCACTATTGTTGTATATTTCTTATTTGTTGGTTTACACATTTGTCTTTCTTGTGAACCATGTCTTTGCTAACAATGGCCAACCAATGCACTGGTGGCTGCATTGGAAATATCACTTTACATGAGCAAGCCCATGCACTATTTAGCATAGGAGTAGGAGTAATGTTTACTTTCTTGCTTTGCTTTTCTTTGTTTTTGTTTTCTTGCTTATTTGGTTTGTTTTGCTAGCTTGTTTTTATTTCACTTTACTTCTACATTTTTATCCCTTGTTTGTATACTTGTTTGCACTCGTAGGTTAGTCTCACATGAAACTATGTTTGGCTCTTGAGACAAGCCTGGAAAATATAAGGGGACTGGTACAACTATGAACATTTGGTTATATGTGGTCCTCTCCCTTTATGAAGATATTGTTGTCTGTCGTTGACGATACCCTGAACGAAAATACGTTATGTTCAAAGTGAGTCCTGGTGAAAACACAACGCTTGCACTTTTAACTAGTACCGCCTACTCTAATCAGTTTTTGTTGGTTAAACCTTTTCATCTCCAATAAGTAGAGTAAGGTGGGGGGGAAACCTTAACAAGTATGTTAGAGGTATATATAACATACTTCTTTGAAGGGACAACCTACTTTTCTCTTGATATGTTTGGATCCCTCTTCCGCCTCATGAAAATAAATAAGTACCTATGCACATTTCTTTGAAAAATGAAAAATATGAAAAAAGAAAAATGAATAAGGTGAAAGAAAAAAAAGGATTCGCGCACAGAGAGGTGATTCAAGTAACTCTGTCGGCTTACTAACCAGGATCGCTGGTGTCAGAGTGATGCTTGTGTTCCTGCATGACTCCGTCGAGGCACTGTCCAGGCCTGCTGGGAACGGAGCAACACTAGAGATGAAACTAAGACTCTGACATTTATATTAATTGTGTGTGTATATACCCCTCATCACAATAAGAACAACTTAGTCAACTTGCCTTGGAATGTGTGCTGACCAATCAAGAGAATCGTAGGGACTATATCTTTCGCCCAAGCGAGTGCTTAAGCCATGCCAATCAAAGAATTGAACAATAGTTACAGAAAGTTTAGACTTTGATTTCACGAGACAAGGTCCATACTGAGAGCTAGAGTTCTGCTAGTGTGTCCCCAATGTTGTAGCGGCTACAACCACCCTCCAAAATTTTTGCTTGCATGCAAATTTCAGAGCCTACCTTCGATCCTGTAATCGATTGTTGCTTGGTCTCTTGTTGGTAAGATGATGATCTCAAACCCCTCCTTGATCTTAAGATTTTTTCAAGTTCTCATCTTTATGCATTATGTGTCATCTTTGGGCATCTAGATTATTGTTTATCATGCAAAGGGAATGTTGTTCTGCTTCAAGGAGAAATCTTGTGTGTATGGGTCGTTCTCATTACATAGACATGTTTCACACTCACTTCACGCACTCTCGTCACAAAGGTTGTTGAATCAAGAAGAGTTCGTCTTTTGTGTTCTAGATGGTCTATTTTGTATCACTAAGTCTTCGTGTCTGATCATACTCAAGTTATTTCACTATTTGCATTAGTCCCATTGATCATTTTTAGCCCAGTTTCTTGAGCTACCTGGCCTCATCCAGCTTTTCGGAAATGCACGCTTTTCTTCTGCAACACTCAATATTTTTCCCTTACCCGTTGGCACTGTTTAAAGCATAGATACCCCAACCTCCCTTGGTATCCAAAATTGTGTAGTTGTTTCCTCCGGTGTCCTTCCCCATCCTGAACCCACTATATTTAGAAACTGCGCAATATCGTCCCTCAGCTGCCCAACCAACACTGCTCTCTACAAATGCGTAGAGCAGTGAGATAGCCAACACTTCTCTCCATAAATGCACAGATCTGGCAGGGTACCCTACATTCAGAAACTGCACAGAGGTGTCCTCCTGGGATCGATCCCCCAGCAATGTCTTGCATCTCAAAACTGCGGAGTGTTTTCCTGTCCAACCTACTTTTCTCTCAGAAATTGCACAAAGAAGGCAACCAAACTTGCTCTGGAAAACTATGTAGAGAAGGCCAGTAACCTTGCACTCAAAAATTGCATAGATAAGGCAACCAACCTTGCTCTAGAAAACTGCACAAAGTAAGCCAGCAACCTTGCTCCAATAAATTGTGTAGAGTAGGCATCCCAACCTTGCTCTTCAAAAATGCGTAGATCATCCCGACAACAGTCAGTATCTACTGAAATTACGCATATCACTCTCTAAGTGACTGCATGGAAAGATGACATGCCAAAATGACTCTCACGTATTTGAGGCAAGAAACCAAGGAACCAAGTTACGACATGATATTGGGACATAATGCAAAATCTGTCGGATGCATATAACCTCGAGGGTAAGCATGGTAAGTAAAAAATATCTTCTAAAGTACATCTCTTAGTGTAGCTTGAAGGACCTCTTGTCATGGTGGCGTCATTCTAACTTCAATAACATGCATGTTTGCGAGCACAAAGTCATTTCATGTGTTTCCTTTATGTGTCTTGCTTCCTTTTCTCTTCTTTGACCAACTCTTGTCTTTGGCATGTTAATTTCTATGTCATGCTTGCGATTTTGTTATGGAAATTTTGAAGGTTTGTCTTTGTGTGCATGAGTTGTTTTTGCTCTTTCGACATCAGTCAAAATCATGCACAAAGTTGTAAGAAGTGTCGCACAAGTGTTGTCATGGTCATTCGAAGACATATCTCAATTGTCGCACTTTTCGCTCTTAACCTCTGAGTCGGTCACACTAAGCACATGTTTGTCTCATTGGTTTGATGTGTCTTGTGTAAATCATCTTCCGAATTCATCTAACATTAGGTTTTTGTTATGATCAACGTTTCGAACCAGCAACAGTGGTTCACCATCAGGATGTGAAATATTTATGGAATACTGGTCTATTATTTAGATCAATAAATAGATGTTAGATATGCACAACTGACAACAATCTTATGGATTGTCAATTTATTAAATTATTGTTAAATTGTAATTTATTAAGATCCTAATTATTTTAATTTTACTTCATTTTTATTATTTTTAAATTATAATTTATTTGGATCATAATTATTTTAATGTGTCTTGTCATCGAGTCATGCTAACTATGTGATCACATTGTCATGTATGCAAAAGTACACTTTTTCACACATTCATTTTCTTGAAAATAATATGTCGATCGAACAATCCTCCTTCTACTAGACCCCAATCTCAGTTACCTTGCATTGTTGCCTAGAACTACATAAAGATTGAGGTTGTCCTCCAGGTAGCCTGTACTACACAATTCAGGAAATGAGCAAATTGACTGACTCTCAGAACTGCGCAGAATTTCTTCTAGAACCGGATCGAATCTACGCTTTCGACAAGATCTCCCATCAAGCCTTCCATTGGTCAAGTGGAGAAATGACTTGATCTATGAGTCAGGGTTGTATTGATCTCAAAAATTGCGTAGACCTTGTCCACCATGAATTCCTTGCATTGCCTGCAGAAACTACGCAAACATGTGGGACAGGCATCTACTGCCTGTCACTACACTCTCCCAGGAAATTTTGCAGATCTACTAGGGAGGCTTACCTACTGACCTACTCTGCAATCAACCCAAAAGCTGTGAAAATTTGTCTATCATCTGCCCTTCTTCCCCACTCTGCAATCAATGCAGAAACTACATAGATGTGATAGGCCAACTTCCCCTCTGGACTGCTCTATTCTCAATAAGAAAATTATGTAGACCTGTCTGTCACCTGCCATTCTATCCTAGTCTACAATCAACCCAAGAATTGCTCAGTTGTGTCCAGGCCTAGAGTGTCTCCCAGGATTGTGCAATTTTGGCCAGCAGCTCCTACAGCTTGATCTTCTGCTCCTCTAGAAAATTTCACAGATTTTTCTACCAATTCCTCCTGCTACCCGCATTGTCATCTCCAGAGAAACTGTGCATATCCCAGCTAGATGACCTACCCAGTTCTCACCTTAAAATTACACATATTCGCCCAACATTTCCTCGACTCCTTGAATGGCCTTCCTCCAAAACTGTGTAATTCTGCCTCGCAGCTGGGTTTTTCCCTAAAACTTCCACTATTGTCTTGGATTGCAAAAATTTTCCTCCTAGTGACATTTATGCAGATTTTCCCTGACAGTTCTCTGTAGCCTCGCAACCCAGCCTGAGATGCGCTTTGCATAGTTTCAGTGCCTTGTCCCTCTCCCAGTCACTTGCACCAAAGCAGAAAACAATACATCATGTTACACTAGGAGATTTTTGGATTTGATGTCGTCTCATCATGAGTGATTGCATGAATATGTACATCAATGAAACATGATGCGATGAAGAGGGAGATGGACAAGGAACACATGTGAGAAGACTTGCTCATAGTTGAACGAACACACGACTCACATCGATCCGTGAGTGAAAGGGACACATACACATGCACATCGAGCGAATACCAACACCATCCAAGACCCCACGCACATTGCCATATGGAGGTGAATACATGTTACATCGAAAGCATATCATAACTCAATATCACAATGAGCCGACATGGACACTACAGTTAGCCAGTACATGTCAGTAGTGTTATCTCGAGATCTGCAATGAGTTGTCTTGGCCACATCACTACTATGAGGCATACTTGTGTTAATCAATGTAATGTAAAGTGGAAGTCCAAGAGACCCACATATGAAGTTGAAGAGTCATGTAAAAAAAAAGTCACAAGAATTCAAACAATCATGAGGGAAGTTGAAGAGTCACAAGGGTCAGTTACTCCCTTTGGCTAGATATATCGCATCATTGTATGAGCAAAGGAATTTTCACCCTGGCTTCTCCTGCATCACCTGAGAGTCTGTAGTCTATTCTTTGAGGAGTAAGGAGTGGCTCCAATCTCCCACTACTGGGGCTAGTGATGTATGGTGTACAAATGTGTCTTGGAGCTTTCACTCAATTCAAAACCCTGCTACGGCCAGCATGTTTTCATGCAACTGTTGTATATGTTTTTAAGACTATTCTTTAAATGCTTGTAATACATGTTTTCTTAACTTGTACTAAGATAGTTGAATTACTTTGGTTATTTTGGTGCATATATTGTTGAATATGTGTTGTATTGGTTTCTATCATTGTTTTTCCCATGTGGACTACTCCGACAGACATTAGACAAATTCATCTTGTATACTTGTGATAACGACTGTTGCATCTGTGTGGACTACTCTGCTAGAAGCTTCGCAGATCCTTGTCGTGTTGCGTGTGTCTTCCTGATATCGAACTACTCCATGTCAACCAGAGACTCACTCTCACCCTCTCCCTTTACAGTGAAGGAACCCAGACACAAGTTACATTAGGCACTCACTAGGCACACGTACCTCACTTTTTGAAGACTAAGTATTTCACTCATGCGCTAAACAACAAGGGCTAAAGCTTATCTTTAAGATAATGGGAACTAGTCCATTGTACGAGATGGAACTCCTATACCAAACGATGTGAAGTCTTGTTGAGACTTCATACTGGGGAGATCCCCTCAATGTTGATGAATCCAACACCGTCAACAAAATGTTAATATGTTTTTGAGAATTTTCACTTAAAAAAAAACAAAAATTATGGATAGTTTGGATTTAATAATCCGAGAATATTTTTAATAATATACATAATTTTAAAAATGAAAGCTTTAAATTACTATGTTTTGCAACCTTTACTCTTTTTAGACTTTACAAATTGTTAGTGTTATATAAATTAAATAACTAATAAAGTAATGGTACATTAGTATTTTGATAGCAATTAACATTTATCAGCTATTTAATCTATAAAATTGTTCTTGTATAAGTTATTTTAATAATTATTATAAATTATAATTCATTTTTTGAAAATAATCTTATGATAGATGATTTAAAAGGATTCAAAACTCTAAATATAATTATGAAAAGTGGTTAAAATTATGATTATAATTATTATATTTATCTTATTAAAATTATATAAAAAAATTTGGGTATCTTAAAAAAATAGTTTTATAGTTAGATTACTCAAATTTACAAAATGATATACGCAAAAAAAAATATTTCGATTGATGAATGTGTTCTTTCGTGGCAACGACTTCGTCAAATAGCCAAATTTTTGCTGTTAGGTTATAAGTAATTGATTTTGCATCATTTATGCCTTTTAGGTGAGTATCTTGGTTAGTTTTCATGCTCCACTTATTCATAGTGAGTTATTCTTTTTCAAGATTTTCATTAAAGAAAGTGCGATATTCTATCTGATTGCATTTTGACGAAATAAAAAATCATTTAAAATGATTTTAATCTTAATCATTAAAAGAAATAATTACTCACGCTATAATTTAATTATCTTAGACTCATAAATAATACATGGTAATCTCCTATTGACCTCACCTCATGTCATTATTGAAATTTCATAAACCATTACCACATTCTTCCCTCTCTCCCTTAATAAATAAATTAAATATAAATTATTTAAAAAAAATAAAATGAAAGTAATATGTGCAACCTCACCTTAAGATAATCACATCAAAATATTCTGCAATGTGTGATTATATAAGAGAAGTTGATGCATCAAATTTTCTATCACGTTTGAATTCTAGCTATCTTTTGAAGGTGACGTTTAGTGTGTGAATATGAAAAATAAAAGAAAATTCAGTGCACACACATCCAAAGTTTCCAAATGTGATAAGTTTCCACAAAGCACAAGAATAAAGGTTAAATTTTTTATTGTCATGCATTAAACTCATATAGCTTCTAATGTCAAAGTTTGAAAATTATTCTTGCAGGCATCTCTTATAGAAATTCACATTCATACTCTATCTTTTTTGTTTTCCTCTCGGTATGAACATGGTATATTATCATCACCATTGGAGTGCTTGAATGATTACAAAACACTATATACTTTTGTGGTTGCAAGTTTAGAATTCCCGTGTATAGCAAACGATGGCGATGTTTTATATGATACTGATGTTATAAGGTGAGAGATATTATTTATACTATCACAATATTGAATAAAGTTTAAACACCTCACACTGCATATTATAACGTATGGTTTAAGGTTCCAATGGGGTACATGCTTGAACAATGAAGTATTGCAATCATTTTACAGGAGGCATAATATATTGTTGACTCGAATTGATATGTGGAAAATGAATTCAATGGAAAGGCTGAAGGTTCACAACCTATTTTTGTTTGGATTCTATATGTCATGGCCTAGTAGTGTAATCTAAAGACCTAATTGGAGATGACTGTGTGTGAGTAGGAAAGTTATAGAGTTGGCGTGCCATCCTACATATGTTCGCTCACACGTTATGGAAGTTAGTTTTCTGTTTGTTTGTTTTGTTTTTTCTTTTTTCTTCTAGTTTTCGATGTTTATGGTCATTGTAGTAATCTTCACTTGATATTGGTTTTAATGCTACACCTTATCTTTTCCTCCATCATTGGCATAATATGATATTAATTTAATTCATTGTGGTCCCTCACAAGGGAAGAATGCCAGAATGTCACCTTGGCTACTTGGACACTGCCTATGTTGTGCACACATATTTGTAATCACCAAAGGTCACTAGTCTTATGAATCTTGCTTAACATTCATACTTCAATTTTATGTAGGACACAACCATCAACCTCGCTAATAGTTACAGCCATTTTTACTCCAACATTTACTCATCACTACACCTTGAACCTTGATGATAACATGCCATTTTTCACTCTTCTTGTGACCTTTTAGGGGTATTGATAATGTTTGGTTCCTCCCTTTTCCATTTTTCCCTCTCAAACTGCTTCAAACTACTACTAGGACCGGAGGACTGAGAAGGATATTCTTGGACACCAAGGTAACTATTCTCTTTTAGCATGTGAAACTGTTAGGTATGCTTGAAGAGAAGTGATCTATTTTTGCTTTAATAGGTCAAATTTACATTAATTTTTTTATTTCCCTGTCCTCGCTCTTCCTTTGGTTTGTTTTCTACATTCTTGATGTCATCTAATAACTCCTTTAAAATACTTCCTTTCGAAAAAAAAATCCCCTCTATGTTCATTCAAGGACATTACCAAATTAAAAAGATTTGTTTATGTTTAAAGTCTTTAGTGTGCATGCCTTTATAAAGCTAGTAATTGTATGCATTCAAAAGGGAAACACCTCCACAAGGTATTTGCATGATTTTGTCTTGTGTTTTGACCCTATTTATTCAATATTCTTACACCATGCTGTGCAAGCTTTTGATTCTTAACTATTGGGCACAAAAGCACTTTGTTTTCTTTAAACTTCCTAAATTGGTGTCTATCCACATTTTGAATAAGGATTGTCATTTCCAAGTTAGCATTTAAATAAGCTCCAAAAATTTCATGACCTATCCAAACTCTCTCTATTTGTTCGGTCCCTAAATCAAATAATTTATTTATCCATATTTTCTCATTCAAGCACTAGGAGGGTAGATTTTTTCAACGTATGTATTTTTTCTTTGTTATAATGGTTATTCGAAACGGAGAGTACATATAAGGTGATGTATCTTGAGTGATGCAGCATGCAGGCCCTGTTTTTTTTTATATATACATCAGAGTTTTGGAAAGGGTTTTGCAAATAATTGTGGTTTATTATTGTTCTCTTTTAACCCACACTTTACTTGTTTTCGTAATAATGACTCATCCTTGTGTTAATCTTAACGCACTACCTATCTTTTTCTCTACCTATAAAAAAAAACCTACAGTGTGAATTATTTATTTTCATTTACCTATAAAAAAAACCTACAGTGTGAATTATTTATTTTCATTTATATATATATATATATATAAAACCATGGTTTTATATATCATGGCACAAAACCAATTTTTTCTCTTTAGGACAAGTTTCTAGTAACATGAATTCGTTTATAAATTCAAATTTTTCTTATTACTTTTTCTACAACACAATACTCATTGTTATCTTTCATGTCTTTGTTCATTTAATGAAAAAGGGGATTCATTTGATTCAAATCATTTTGACAAAATTGACACCTTGTTTCCTTTTGTGAGCCATATGCACTCTAGATCCCTAATCTCGCTATAACAATATGGCCTTCACATCTTTGTCATGTATTTTTTTGTATCTTTTATGCCTTCTTAATTATATATGCCTGTCATTGTAATACTCAAATTGCGTCATATGATTTTAGGCAAAGAAAAAACAACCCATGTTTTATGTACAATCATTTTCTCATTAAATCTAAGATTTCTATCAATTATTATGATACATCAAGCCTTGGTAAAATTGAAAAGTATCCCTAAATTTTTTCTCGATATCATCACACTATCAATCATTTGATATGATCTGAACTATGAATCTTTATTGGTTCCAGATGGTTTTTAATGATGCATTAAGTAGTTATCCCTTTCTATGCAAATTTCTTCTCCCAATAATGTGTTATTTAAAACTCATGTAATAGTAGGTTTATTAATACTTGAATATTCTATTTTTTCATGACCTGCATAATGTTTCTTTTACAACATGATTTTTTATAATCAAAATAGAGGAATGGCAATGAATAATAGATATAAAGGGTTAGGGATAAGAAGGGATAGGAGGGCTACAATTTTTGTGGATTTTGATGGAGAATCAAAAGAATTGGTGCATTTGCTCCAAACTCGCATTGTAAATTTAATTCACCAACTTGTTGCTCATCATCTGCAACCGGCCATCCATAATAGGCCTAGTATTGGTATCCTAGTGCCACCTCATATTTTAGAATCACTTGTAGTCCCTACCAATGATGGTTGGAATAACCTCATTTAGCCACAACCATTAAGCTTTGTTCAAGGATGGACAACATCTTCATTTCCTCCCCCTCCTCCCCCTCTTTAATTTTATGTATCACAACAATTAAAATATGTCGCCTCTTATGTTGTCCCCACTTGTCCCCACTTGAAATCTAGTTGACCAATATTTCAGGCCTATTGACTAGCCCCCACATTCTACTATTCAACCTTCTAGGCATGGCATTAACCCTCCTCAATCTGCTATGAACAATGACAACTAAAAAGATCATGTCATGACATAAAATTCCTCTCATGGTTCTTCCCACTTTGTCACATACAATCCTGACTAGCAGGAGTAACAATGTGAAAGTGCAACCTCTCATAAGCCAAAATGATAGTTTGTGGATATTGTTAGATTAAGCTTTATTTATAGATGGATCAAGTTTCCTTTCTTCTATTGTTTTATTTTACTTTCTTATCACTTATTCACATAGAATTATGACAAAATTTTGTATATGTATATGAATAGCTTACAACACTCTTTTATGCATGGAATTTTCGCGATCTTATGATACATTTGTTGTATATTTTTTGAGTATGCATACATGCATATTTTCTTCTTATCATGGTGTTTAATGATGGAGAGACAAGGGGAATTTTGAGAGATATAAGTTGCTTATCTTTTCTTGTTTGATAATGACTATTTATGCATGGATATATACGGATGATGATGCCTTGTTTTCAAATTGGTGGCATGCGGAATGTGTTAGGTTATAAAACATGTTCTATGGAAGCATTAGTTAATTTATTTTATTTTGTTTGGGGGCATGGAACTTGTGGTTTATGATTAAAATTTTATGTTGGGAAGTCATATTAAATGGATTATTTTATGGATAAGGAGGGTCCCACCTACTAGGAAATTAAAACATAATGTTTTATAAAGTTAATTCAAATTAATTTTCCCTTTAGAAACCCCATCCTCATATTCTAACCAACATTTGATTAGAAAATAAAAGATAACAAACGCAAATCCAAACTTCTTTGAGGAGGCATAAAGGAGGAAGAGGGCCTATGAAGGGAGGGGGGAGAGAATGCTATGATGAGATGTATGCATTGCGTTTTAAGCTATCATGCATTCCTTATGATTTCAAAATTTAGTGAGTTACAAGAAGATAAACCAAAAGGTGGAAACGAATCATTTTCAAAGGGAAGATACAATCAAATGAGCAACCACACTCATCATTTAGACATATATTTTATCTAAATTGAATTCATGTTATTTTATTTGTTTTTTTATGGTATGTTGTTCATTTAGTCATTGCTAATATCCATTAATCTTGTAGAGAAACAAGGTGACTATTATTTTATTAGATAATTTGAAGGTGTTTGAAGGTCATCTCATCATTTATTTTCTTTTAGAAGCATATTTATACAACTTCTTTACATTGCAGACATTTAGAATATGACCTGCTCAAGATTCTTGGCAACAATATACCTTTTGATTTTGTTGTACACAAAGACATTCAATTAATAAATCAACTATTTTTATCTATATTTGTTATGCATGCTTCCCACGAGAATTTTTATTTTTATTAGCAGTTTATTCTCGATAATTTATAAATCTAATGAAACTAAGGCTATATAGTTTTTTTGAGGTTGAAAAGCTTCAAAATATTGATTAGTTTGCTACTTTTTATGTTTGATTTTTGATTTCCATTCACTGATTTTTCAATGTGTAGTTTATTTTCTCACAATTTTGTGAAATTTAGACAACATTTTGTAACTATAAAATTTTAATTTCGTTTTCTATTCAAATTCCTTGTAAATAATTTTTTTTTATCATATAAATCTTGTAAATTCTCTTTGAAATTGGTCACAACATTAGGGCATAAATTTCTGGGTAGACTTGTCCCATTATCTCACCCACTTTATGAGATCTGAGGGGTTGGTCGAGAGAAGTATATGGACTTCGCCGAGATCCAAAAAAATTTAATGACCATTATGGCGAATGATTATTTCTCCTGCTGTCTAAAATATTTCTTGAATTCATTTCTATTCAACCTTTAGGAAAGCGTAACCTTGAATTTTGTCTACATGATGAAACTAATATTGTTCATTCATTACTTGATCTCATCCTTCAAGATTTGGTTTCTAACGAAGAGTGTGCTTGAAATTGGGCTATTATGTCATGAAATATTCAATCGTAAGAACAATGAGAAGCCTTTCATATAAAAATTTGTGGGCGTGAAAATTTGGCTCTTGGATAGTTGGTTCACCAATATTTCTTATTGATTTTCTTTGAATCTAATTAATTGCTATTCAATGTAATCAACAACATGATCTTGTTACAAAATTGAATGATCAAAGGGATATCTCTAGCTCTCTATTTCATGACATCTTATATAAGTCCCCTACTATTGATTAATTAAATCATTATCGGGATGTAATTGCTCAGAAAGTTGAAATTGCTGATGAACTAGAAGTTATAGTTAACCAATAATTTGAACATGAGTGCCAATGTGTACACACTCCTCATAAATGTCAAACATATGAGTAGGGAACCTTGATCCTTTAGACGCATTCGACGAAAAATCCTTGAATACACCCCCATCAAGGAGATTCAAGTATGTAAAGTTATATTAGAGGTTGAAGCTCGATGTTGATTTGCAAAGTCTAACTAGCTCTTCTAGGACTAGCTCCCCTGCAAAGCATATAATGTATGGAACATAATTGCATTATTTGTCTTCGAACCAGGGGTCCATGTCCTCTGGGCACTTCCTCATGAGGTTCAAAATTGATTTCTATGTGAATGATTTCTATTGGGTCAATTTATTTATCTTTCTCTCCTCATTAGTCAACCACTAATCCTGTGAAGGTCATCAACAAATATGGGTTGCTCCAATTTGAAGAATATCTTAACTCCATACCTTAGCATGTGCAATCCCTTTTAAAATCTGTACCAATCAACATGCTTCTTCCAAAATTTAAAGATCTTTTACCCAAGTTATCCACTAATCTGTTTGAACGAGCATTTAATTAAATTTTTTAATGCTTGCCACAATATTAGGGAAAATGATAATGGCACATGCATGCATATTAGGAAGATATTTGTTAGTATTTCGAATCTACCTATGGGCAACCTAGGAATCCTATTGACCTTTTATCTAATTATAATAATGTATCATTTTCCAATGGATAAACCATTAAATCATTTAACATTTTTTTACAAAACTATATAAAATGATTCTTGAAATCATTCACCCTAAAAATAAAGTGACAATAGTGTACTATCACAATTCATTACCTCCTCATTACTATCAGTGACTAGAAGATAAGAATGTACTAGTCTTGAGTCTGTAGTCCAAATTTCCCTAGAATACAAAGAATAACTTCCTAGAACTCGTGTTCCTTTAGAGGGTTAAGCAAAACAATATGACATGACATCTATTCTTGAGCTCATGCATAACATGAGAAATATATTGATTTCATATGAAGAAAACTTAATAGACAATCTCAATCAAAACCTTCTCTTTTAATGCATGTTCATGCGACTGAAGAAGCATATCATCTAAACTCTTATTCTCTCAACTATTGTAATGCCCCTCCCACATTTACCTAATTTGACAAGATATTTAGTTTAAACATGAGATAAGTGTTGTTGTGACATGACATGACCTCCATGTTCCAATGATTGCAGTGTGTCCTACAACCTGAAAACTTACTAACATCCCTTAGAGTCTACAAACCACTCACGAGCCTAAAAACCACCCCGCATGACGAATCCTTGAGATGGAACTCTTTTTTGCTGACTTAACACCCCACCCACACCTTTGAAGCATTGTGCATGTGGTTATAAAGCTCAAACCATTACCTTAATCATGTATGCATGCTATTATGACCAAAATTCCCCTATTATGTGCATGCGATCATGAAATATATGCCATTTTTTCAGGAAGTCCTCAAGACCACTACCCAAAACTGCCTATAAGTTTCTAGAAACATAAATAACATGATAACAAGGCTACCCATTCAAAACGTGAACAATATCTTGACCATAATATCCCTAGTACATGTTATAAATTTTGTCAAACACATGATAAACATATAAGTTACATGTCATGAATTCATATTTGATCATAAACTTTTGAAACTCATCTAAGAATCACCAAGAAGGCTCAATGCCATCTAAATCTAGCTGCAACAACACTTTTTATTCCATGCATTCTGTTATCACTCAAATTTTCCTTAGAAGTTATTAAAAGAAGGAAAGGATCCAAGGTAACTACAAACGAACCTTTCAAGTACAGATCCTAGCCAATCTATACTCAGAGAGGGCTCTCTCTTTATGATTTATCATTGTTTTGATATGATATTAGGCTAGTTATTAATGCTCAAGGGATTTGTTATGATTGGTTTGGTGGAATTAAATGGAACAGATGGGCAGAGAAGATATCAGTGCCATTGGGCTATGGATTCAAGTAGGAATGGTTTATCGGGATTGGATTAATCACCGAGGTAAGAGTTCACAAGGCAAGATAGCACAACAAGGACAAATTTGAAAGTTTCTATGGATGGAGAACTTAACTAAGGCCAACGGAAATGAAGAATCCTTAGCAGGGATCAAGCTGAGGAAGGGAAGATTGGAAAATAGCAAGGGCAATTAAGAATCCTATACCAAGGGCCAATAAAGGTAATGAATTACAGAAACAAGGGCGCAACTAAGAATTCCCAAATTTAAGAAATTTTGTAGAAAACATTAAATGAACAAACAGATAAAATAGAGAGCGTGTAAGCTAATTCTGATAGTATTTTTCCTTGTTTGCTTTTAAGAATTTATAAGAAAACACAGCTGATATTTCATAATAGGAAGGAAAAAAATATTCAAACTTAGAGAAAGGATACTTATTTGTTTTCCACAGTGCACATGAATCGAGTGAAATGTCCTTAGCTTTATTCAATCCAGTAAACTAGTCCAGCCTTGATTACAATAACTCCTTTAGCTCAAAATGAAAGTCTACAGAAATGCTTTTTTAATCCACCCTAATTACTTCATTTTGTGAAGTATTTATTCAAAAATTAATACAAAATATCTCATAACTATATGAGATTTATTCTAGGGAACAAAATTATCTTTCACACGAATATAGAGACAGATGGAAATTAGTCTACTTGTTGTCCCTTTATTTGTGAATGTCCTGGATACTCGAACTTGGATTGGGCTCATGCAGCTGCCTTGGTATTTATGTGATGGATTTCACTCTTTTTGCTGAAGCAAGCATCGATCCTTCTAATTCATTAATTCAAAAGAAAAATACATATTGTACATAGGACCCGATCATTTACAAGAATACGGGAAAAAGAAGTCCCTGCCAAAGACCAAAATCCTCCAAGCTATTACATTGATAACCAAAATTTTGAGAGAAAAACAAGAAAAGTTTGCTAGAGCTCCCAACCACCCTTTCGGAAAAAACAAATTTACCAGAGCCAACAAAGTTGCAAGGAAACCCTCGACCATACAAAGTCCACGCACCGTGAAAGAGGAGGAATACGCGCCATACTGGAAGAAAGGATAGGGCCCACCTGGCTCTACCAAAACCAGCACGTACGATCCTGACCGTTGATCCTGGCTGCCAAATCCAACGGCCCGCAATCAAATTGCACGGCCATACATGACCGATGGATAGTGTGTGATCAAAGGTGGTATCAAAGTCAACCCCTAGCCAGTTGTCACAATCTCAATGGAATCGCTCCCGAAGCGGCAAAACCATAAACCGCTTATGTGACGCGTGATAACGGGAAAACCCACCATGCCCTGGTTTCCAAGCCCGATAGCAGAAAGGTGGAAAATTTTCGCCGTGGGGAAAAGGGTCCCCACAATCTGAATATTCCTACTGTAGAGCTTGATTTTGATACTATGCTTGTTGGAGATATAACTGGTCTGCCAGAGAACTGCGAACCACGATCAACAGAGTCCATGATAAAATAAGACCATCTATAGATTTCCTTTCTACCAAAAACATACTGAACTGTTACAAAAGTTCTCGCAGGAGAAATCAATTCATTTCAGTCAATCTGGCCTGATATCTAAACACTTCTATGTCTTCTACTGCTAGATATTCGTAGAGAACCTTTAAACGGATTTGAGGTATCGCCTGCCATTTTTTCACCAATTCACCATCAGCATTGTTCACCCCTTGGTTAGCTAGAAGGTTTGCTAATCTGTTAGTCGAGCATCGAACATGGTTGAAAATAATCGTTCGCAGCTCTTGGAGGTGAACATGGATTCTTTGGTAGACCTGGATTAGTTTCCAGTGAGTGGAGACTTTCTCCGGCCTAGAACCGCAGTTGATTCTTTTCACAGAGTTGATGGTTATTTCAGAGTCCGCTTCTATATGATGTTAGAGATATGGTACTAGATCAGAAACTCTAGACATTATTCTAGAGCCATTAATTCTGCCATATTATTTGTGGCTCTTCCCAGATGACAATGGAAGATAAAGATAATGTTGCACTTTTAATCTCTTAAAACCCCTCCATAACCAGCTGTTCCCAGGTTGCCTTTTGAAGCCCCATATATGTTTAATTTCAGAAACCTTTTGGTGGTGGTTGCGAGAAATCCTTCTTTGTACTCGTAGTTATGTGCTTCTTGATCAGTCCTTGGGGAGTAATCTCTTTCATTCCCAGTTGTCTAAGAATTCTTAGCTTAGTCTCAGAGGGTGGATATTTAGGGAGATTACGAACTGTGATACTTACTGTCTCCCTAAGCTGTTTTAGGATCAGATCAAAAAGTCTTAGAGGAATCACCTTTTCATTTATAAAAATCATTTTATTTCTTTCTTTCCAAACATTCAAGATAATGAAGCTTGGCATGAACACCCAGGGAAAAAATTAAGGAACTCATTCTCCGAATAGTTTCCTCTCCACTTGTTTAAGGTATTTGTGATACTACTTCTGTCCCTATCTGTCTGGTGGAAAATGCTAGAAAAAGCATCCCACAACCAAGTGGTGTCAGAATAGCTGTTAAGAATGTGATCCATGGTTTCCTCCTACTCTTCACAAAGCTGTCATATGGAAGGTCCCATAACCCCCCTTTTCCTAATGTTGTCCCAGGTTAAAATTTTCTTATGATGAACCAACCACATGAAAAGCTTGATTTTCATCCAACCTCGGTACTTCCAGAGGTGCTTCGAAGTATCTTCTGGAATTCTGGAATCAAGCCCTAGGAGAATACCTTTAGCTTCCTTAATATTGAAGGTGCCTCTGTTGTTACTACCCATCTCAATTGATCCTGCCCCTCTGTAAATAAAATCATTCTTTGTTTAAGTAAGCTCCCCAGAACCTCTACTTTAATTTTAATAGGGCTATCCTCTCTGCAATCAATTTTCCTCCAGCTTCTCCACTTTCTGGAGTTTTGTGTAGGATCCCAGAAATCCTTGACTTTGTTTAACCCTTAGGAGTCTGTTTCCTACTTGAGACTTAAAAATTCCTCTCTTAACAGGGTTGGTTCTTGTTTCCTTTTGTCCTCCCAAAAGAGTGCAAGATCTCCTACTCCAATTTCCCAAAAACTGTTATTCTGAACTATGCTTCTATTTTCCCAGGTTCTGTTCTAGATATGAGATTCTTTTAAGTTTCCAGACATCCTAATGAGATCATTAGTGTACAAAGCACTGGCATATTTCTCTTTCCAGATCCTTGCCCACTGGGCTGTTGTCTCCTGAATCCATCGCCACCAGAGCTTGGCTCCTAGCACTTTACTAAGAATCTCTTGATCATCCAAGCCCAGACCTCCATGACTTTTGGGTTTACAGATTTTATCCCAAAAGATTAGGGCCCACTTTTTCTTTTTTTCATCCTTGCCCTAGAGGAAATCTCTTTGTATATTTCTGAATTGTTCTAAAACCCGTTTGGGAGCTGGGAGGGCTGATAACATAAAAACTAGGATGGATTGCAAAACCGCCTTTGTTAGAACCATCCTACATGCCAAGTTCAAGACTCTAAAGGTCCATTTTTTGACTTTGTCCTGCATCTTAGTAAGCACTAGTTCCCAGATGCTTTTCTGCATAGGTCTAGCTGTGAGGGGGATTCCCAAATACTTTTTGGTTAGGGAGTCCCTTTGGAAGCCAAGAATTCTTGAGATATTTCTTTTGATAGCTATATTAGTGTTTAAGAAGAAGATTTTTGACTTAGAGAGATTGACATCCATACCTGTAGCCATGGAAAAATCCTTCAAGATTTGATTGATGGCTGAAGCTTCTTTGACTGTGGGGATACCATGCACCATGGTATCATCTACAAATTGTTTGTGAGTGAGGGCTTGACCATTCTCATATAATTGAAGTCCTTTGATTTTGCCTGTTTCCTTGGCATGTTTAATGGATCTTCCAAGTCCTTCCATCATGAGAATAAAAAGAAAGGGAGAGAGCGGGTCTCCCTACCTAAGGCCTCTAGAAGGGATGAAAATATTTGAGGGAGATCCATTTAGCAGAATAGAAATGCTAGATGAAGTCACCAGAGACATGACCCATCTGACCCAGTTGTGATTGAAGCCAAAAGCAGTGAGGACCTTCTTGATGTAATTCCATTCACCTTGTCATATGCTTTGTCTATATCCAATTGCATGATCATCCCTAACTTCTTTTTACTAGTAAGCGTGTGAATCACTTCCTGGGCTTGAATGATGTTATTTAAAATTTGTCTGGCCTCGACATAACTTGCCTTTTCCTCTGATACTAAGAAGGGAAGGAGAGGTTTTAATCTAATAGCAACCACCTCGGATATAATCTTGTATACTACATTACATAAAGCTATGGGTCTATATTTATCTGCAGTTTGACCTAATTCTTGTTTGGGATCAAGGAGATGAAGGAGGTGTTGAGGGATTTTAGGATGGTATTGCTACACCTAGAATCCTCCACCACATTCATAATATCCTATTTGACAACATGCCAACAGGCTTTAAAAAAATCCACGTTGAAACCATCCAGGCCTGGTGCTTTGCCATTCTGCATGTCTTTGAGAACCTTGCTTACTTCCTCTTCAGTGGATGGTCTATTGAGGTTACAATTGTCCTCTCTAGACACAAACTTAGGGATATGCCTTTTAAGTTCCTTGCAGGATTGTTCCCTTTTTGAATTGTTTTCCCAAGTGATGTTTCAGAAATGCTTAACAAGCACCTCTTCAATATTCTTATGAGTATCCTGAAGCTCCCCATTCTTGTTTTTTATCAAAGAGATTATGTTGTGTGCTCTGTTGGCTATGGTGGATCTATGGAAAAATCTTGTGTTTCACTCTCCTTCCTTGAGCCACTGAACTCTGGACTTTTGCCTCCAAAATATTTCCTCTTGTTTGCATAAATTTTCCCATTCTTGATGATGTTTGTCAACCTGATCACTCTTGACTTTGTCAATGCAATCTTGGATCAATGCCTAGTTGAGTTCCTGAATTTTGATTTCCAAAGATTTTTTGTTCACAAAAATGTTTCCAAAACCCTTCTTGTTCCATTCTTTGAGCCTGAACTTAACATTCTTTAGTCTTTTATGGAGGTCGTACATTAGTGATCCTTGTAATTGCAGATCTTCAGACCACCAGTTTTCAATGTTACTAATGAAATCTGGGTGGGAGAGCTAGATGTTCTTAAATATGAAGGGCCTATTTCTAAGAGAAACCATACCCATGATTTCTAATTGAATCGGCTAGTGAGCGGACCCTCCAAAGGGAAGGATTCTTGTTGTTATTTCTTTATCTATTATCATCAACTCCTCCAAAATCGTGAACCTATCTAATTTAGAGGCTACTTGTGCCTCACCTCCTCTTTGTTGTTCCATGTAAAAAAAGCCATTTCTTAATTCTGCATCAACCAACTTCATATCCTCTGTGAATGATTGGAACACTAACGAGCCTTTTGCTAGTGCTCTGGTTCCTCCTCTCTTTTTTTTTCTGAAAGAGACTTGATCATATTAAATTCACCTCCCAAGATCCAAGGAATCTCATCCTGTCTATTCCTGAGATCTCTTCGGGAATCTATTAATTTGAGTTTGTCATCTATTTTTTGAGGGTCATAAAAATTTGTGACCAGGAAGGTTTCCGAAACCCCCATTGGTTGCATGACTACTGATAAGTAATTTCTGGATGCTTCAGCGTCTATGATGTTAATTTTCTGGGGATTCCAGAGAGTTAGAATACCCCCCGCTGTGCTTTTGGCTTTAACTTCTAGAAACTCAAATATGTTGAGCCATTTGCTATGAATTTGTTTTATTTTCTGAATGGAACATTTGGTTTCCTGGATGAAGATCATATCCGGCATATCTTGTTTTATTCTGTAACTTAGCATTCTTTGTTTCCTCTTACTACCTAGACCTCTAATATTCCAGGATGTGAACTTCATAATTCAAGATTTGTAAAGGAGTAACTGGTTAGGTCTTTCATCTTACCTGAATCTATCATCAACTTTCCACACTACATCAAGAGGTCCTTCTGCTTTTTCCTACCCCTTTTCCTTCTAGCATTTCTGGTAGCTAGTCCTGGATTTAATTTAATTGTTTTCACCCTTCTAAACGCTTGCTTGTCGATGGTTTTTCCTTTCTCTGGCACTTTTTCCTGAGTTCTCCATAAAAACAACTGTTGAATTCTGTTGCATTCTTCTTAGGGTAGTGAATCTAGCCCTCCCATGGTTCCCTGCATCAATAACCCTTCCAGATCTAGGTGTTCCTTATCTAGAATTTCTTGAAGTTCTTGGTACTCCATATCTATTTCACTCCAGATCATTTCCTGATCCAACACTAGTTCTGTTTCACTCATCATAATTTCTTTCTCATTCCCCATCTCTTGTGTTGGGTGGTCGTTTCCTTCATTTTCCTTTTCATTAGGGCCCTCCTCCATAGTTTGATCTACATTAACTATTTCTTCATTCTCTTCCAGAGCTTGATACCTGTTTTGACTAGCCTTTTGACCTTCATTTCAAAGAATTTTTGGTGCTTTTTTTCCTCCTTTTCCTTTCTTTACCACTTTCTGAAAGTTTTTTGTGTCCTTCATTGCATTTTGTTTGCTTCTATTGTCATCTCTGCTAAGAGGGAAATCTCTAAATAATTGTCCATGTTCATGGCATTTACGACATCCGAACGGGATATGCTCATAATCCACTATTTGCACCCAATCCTCATCAAAAACTTCCAGTATGACTTCATTCGAAAGAGCTCCAGATAGATCCATTTCTACACAGATTCTTGCATAGGAAGTGTATTTGCCCCTTCTTGTGGCCTCCGAAGCTTTGACAAAGTGACCTAGTTTATCACCTATGGTAGCAAGCGATTCAGTTTGCTAGTAATCAAGAGGCAGAGAATAGAGCCTTAACCAAAATGGTACCGAAGTAAAAGTCTCTTGCTCTGGAAAAAAGTTCATAATCCATGGTCGCATATAGAGGCTAGCTGCTGCATAAAAGTAGGGTCCTCCTTCGAATATTCTGTCTTTGTCTTCAATACTTGTGAACAGCACAGTGAAGAATCCCTTTGACCTAAGATGCAGATCGATGCTTCCTTTGGGTTTCCAGTGGTACTTGATCCACATCTGTAAGTCCTTTTTAGTGGGCCATAGTCCCATGAGTTTGCATATTATAGCATAAGTCTCCATGTGTTCCCTGTGTGCCTATAGTGCAGGATCGTTTAAAACTACTCTAGGAGTAGTCTCCGTTTTGGGTCTACATGGTCCATTTTGTTTTGTGTTCCTTGTTCTCTGGCTTTTGTCTTCTTCCTCCTTGTCTTTAGTGCTGACATTTTCCTTGGGCTTGACCCCATTTGTCTCCTTTTCATTATTAGTTTTTCCCCCTTCCCTAGAACTACTCACTTTACCCTGTGGGGACTTTCCTCTGCTGGCTATGGCCTCCTTGTAGGAGGGAGCGGAGCTCCCTCCTCTGCAACCCTCCATTACGAGCTAGCACTGAAGCACACTAAAAATCTAGCTGCACATTTTTCTCCCGTTCCGTCTCCGCCAACTCCCGTTCAATAACATTCAAAGCTTCTAGATCCAACATCAACCTTTTTCCTCACTGGATTTCACTCTTATCTTTACCTACTGATACTCTTTACCTTTATTGATACTCTTTAGCTGTATTTACTAGACTTTACCGTAGTAAATATTTTTACTCCATGGATTTACTATAGTAACTTTATAGTATATCGGTCATACTGGTCCACCACTCATCATTCAGTATTTTCATTTTGATCATTTTCCTGTACACTTCATCAGCTTCTATATACTTAAAAAAATTGGGCCTATTGGTGAGAAGGTGTTTCACTTCATGTTCTATGTAAAAGAGGTTTTCCAAGCCATCATAAATCACCTTTCTTGTAGCTAGTGATTTTATTGATGAAGAGCTGGCTTGGCTCCTGGCCTATTTGTTTAGTCTCTCGATGTACTCTTCCTATGTCATCAACTTGTCATTTATGACCAATGGGCTTAGAAGACCTTTTTCTCTCAAGATGCCATACTTCAACATGAAGTCATCTATATCTGCTTGAATACTTTGACACCTTTTTCCCAAACTAAGCATCAAGTTCCTCTTAGTAATAGCTTTCTTAATTTCAAGGACAATGACTGTTCTATCTTCAATCTCTAGTGCATCTAGTTGCTACCTGTTCTTGTTGTTCAATAAATCAATTAACTAATTTTCTTCTTCAGGCTTATCCCCTAATTCTTCTTTGGTTTTTGGTATAGCTTCCATAGATATCTTGACTAATTCAGTATATTCAAAAATTATCTGGATAGAAGGCCAAATATCATTGATGGAATCAATAATATTGGCCCACAATATATTTTTCATATCTCCCAATGGATTTTCTAGTGTCAAGTCCTTTTCCAAGACTTTGATTCTCTCCTCCATTCTTCTGTTCTTCCTTTCTTCTTCTTTGTTTTGAATTTGTGCCAGTTCATAATTTGCTTCCATACTTGATATTTTTTCTTTGATCTCCTTTAATTTTGTAGCCTGGATACTCATCTTTTCCATGGCTTTGATCACTTTATCCATTTTTTGTGCTATTGTCCCTGTGCTGGTTGATGTACTTTTAGCTGGAATAACTTCTACTACTGGCAGTGTTGTTACCGGTGGATGTTTTGGTGACAAAGATGCTGCCAGAGTGGACTGTATTGGCATAGAAACTGTGGGTATGACAATTGGAGGAATGGTGGCCAGCTCACTCTGCCCAGACTGTATTGCATTTTCCAATTCTCTCTCAGTTTCCTTTAGATTTTCATTTAACTTAAGGACTAGGTACATAAGTTATTTTTCCTTCTATTTCTCTGTAACCTCTGTATTTTGGGGATGGTGGAGAGGAGGGATCTTAAGCTGCTTCTTAAGCGTAGCTATATCATCATTCTTCTTTTTCATCAAGTTTTCAGTTACTTTGACATCCTTGGGATCATGTCCCAACTCTATCACCAAGTCTTCTAAGGTTTTCATTCTCATGTCTTTAGCCTGAGAGGAGGCCCTTTCCAGTTGCAGTTGTGATATTGTCTTACACAAAGAATTTTGTAATTGGTGTGCTACGATGGCTTTACTAGTCAATGTAGAATAGACCATATCACCAGCCTACTTGTGTAGTTCTATTTGGTCAATCGGATGGACATCCTTGGCCAAAACTTCAAAATCAGTTTTCAAATAGTCAGCCATTGACTTTGGCTATTGTACATTTGGTTTCAGGAAAATCATTTGCATTTTCCCTTCTTTTATGTCAAAAGCTGACATAAGCCTTATTTGATTAGTTGGAGCCATTTAAAGGTAATAAGCATAGGTTTTAGCTTTTAATTTCTCATTCCTTGCTTTGATTTCTTTGTATTTTCCTTTTATTTCCAAGCTTAGTCCTAAGGGAGCTCTCAATGAAGAGACCTCTATGCTCTGTTGCCTTTCCAGTGCTTGTGACTGTGAAGTAGAAGGTGTTACAATAGGTGGAATGATCTACATGCTATCTATCTTTTCTGCCACTATGTAGCCTGTGGTCTCCTCAGTGTATTCTTATTTTGCATAAGGATTTAACCTTTTCCTTTTAGCAAAAGTTTGGTCAATATGCACAATAGAAGGAGTGGCCTCATCTTGGCTTCTTTTTGGATTCTTCTTCTCATTCAAAGGATTCTGCAAAACAGGAGGGTTGACCATGATTTGTTCTGGTGGTGCAAGTTCTTTTGAGATTTCAAGCTTCTCAGATTCTTCTTGTTGTTCAGAATGCTCTTGTTGTGTTCACGGTATTACTTGTTCTAAGGACCTTTGATGCTTTGAATCTTCTACTTGTTCTGATGGCTGTGAACTCGATTCCTGTGACTTCCTTTGTGATAAAGTTTATCCAGGCACCTATACAAATGAATCTTCATGAAGCCTTATTTCTAAATCCATCATTACATTATCAACTGCAACATGTATACTATCTTGGTCAACTAGACTGCCCTCCACCCATTCAGACTGGATGGCATATTGTTCAATCTTTGGAATCCTATGGTGAATGTAGGGAACCTATATCTCTTCCTTTTGTTACAAATGAAGCTGTGAGGATCATGGGTCCAGATGAAGCTCTATTTTAATTGCAATCCCTAGAAGATTTCATCTGCCCTCTTTCCTGCTTCTCTATTATTACAAATGAATGGGTCTAAATGATCCTTTATTCTTAGCATGGCCTTCTTTTTGGTTCTAACAAAGTCAATCTCATCAGAATTGATAATTTTCCTATAGTACTCCAGAGCAAGTAATTGCATGGGGAGATATCTAGCTAGTTTATAAGGAGGCAACTCACACCCATAAATCTTGATTTCAGTATGGTTTTGGTACAAGTACCAATCCCCTACTCTATATTATTTGGACAGCTGAAGAAACCTCTTTATGTCTGCACTGATTCTAGGAGGGGAATTTCTTAATAACATTATGAATATTGGATGTACAAATACGTTAATGAAATCTGTGTATGGAAAAGGAGAAGAAGAAGATCTGTGAAATAGCGAAGTCCAGAAGATTACAAACCTAGGATTCCCTCTAGTATCAAGTTTTTGGATAGAGAAGGGAAACATATCAGTTTGGTAGTAAAGAAACAAGTGATACAAGACTGATGAATACTTGAATACTCTTTCATTTTCAAGTCTCATAAACTGATCGTGCATTTTATCTGCAATGAACTTGGCATAGTCGAACTTCACTGGAGGAGGTTGACGAGGGGTGAAAATAGACATGTAGGCGAAAGTCATATCATCTACATACTCATTGGTAGAAAAACCTAAAATACATGCTATCATTGTGGCAATGTCTCTGCCCATGTCAGTGAAGATGACTGATGCATAAGGAGGTGGGTCTTGTGGCATGGACTTTTCTTCAATGAAAGTCTAGCAGATTTGGGTACTTTTGACAATGGATAGTTTAGAGGATCTATCAAGCAACTCAGCAATGGAAATGGGGGTGAGGTTTTCATGAGGCTGTAACTATAACATTTCATTTATGGACTCAGCTATAATGCTGAATAGGATTTTCTGGTCGGGGGACATTATAGCTCTCATAGTTGATTCATAGTTTGCATGGAAGTAGTGAATGATTTATGGGAAAATATGAACACTGGGAAATTGATATTTGGGCAGGTTTGATTCCCAGAGACCTATATTATCTGCATGGTTCAAGTAATTATCTTGGTGTTTGCAATGCCGTTTTAGAAAGGGGTTTCGTCAAAGGTGACATCCTTTATCTGAAAATCTTTGTTAACCAGAAGAAGATAGTCAAAATCTCTGTGGGGAGTGGTAATTGGCATGACATTCAAGGCGAGTGGGGCATCCATCCATGGTTCTTGTGTATTCAAGGATGTGGGTACAAAATTTCAGAAAATTTGTGGAGAATGGGGTCGTTTCAGGGGATTTCTACATTGTCGAACAACTTGCTATCCTTAAATTTTACTTCATTTTCATTGCAATTCAATCCAAGTTGAATATGAAAATAGGGTTTTCTCAGTAAAGTAGGTAAATACTTGGTTAAGGTTACATGAAGGGAAAAATGGCTCTAGTGCACTATTTGCATCGAATGCACGGGTCTGCAATGGAAATCTGGAATTCAGCACCTTTTGAAAGCTGACGGTTTGGAAGCAGGGTGATGGTTCGAACGTACTCCGACTGTGCATGGAAAATAGAAGTTTCTTTTCTCAGTAGGACAAAACAAATGAGTATTTCTGTTTTTATTTGGCAAAGTCAATGTTTTGGTAGGTTTGATGAAAATGACAATTGGCACCAGTTAACGGATGGGACATTTTGTCATTTAGCGAAGGTGGTAAGCGAGGGCGGTAAGTGGATTCTATCGCACTGCTTGTGAGGGTGTAGTGGTATTGGGAGAGGTCTGCCCAATGTCATTCATCGGGTGACACGTAGCAGCGGGGGAATAGTGGAACCACTCGTATCGGGTGGGTAAAGTTCAACGTCGGGGGCCGCCCGATATGAGCGTTGGCCATTAGATCTGAAGGTGTCAGATCATACAGTCATCGGGGAAGGGACTTGATCAAGATTTAATGGAGGGGCCTGACGGGGTATTAACTGCAGATTGGGGAGGTTAATTACATCGGGGGCGATGTGATTGGAGGAAGGTTCTTAATTAATCACAGGTTTATATATTAATTCCTTTTTAATGCAGCGGAGAGGTTATATGGCTTAATTTGATCGTGGATAGATTAATTAATCTATCAATTAATCAATCTATCGGATTATTCTTTTATTTATGGTTTATATTTCAAACCAGGGGGGGATATTTAATATTTGGGATTTTAATTACATATACGAGAGAAGGGGTAAATTTTTGGAAATTAAATATAATAAAAGTTAGAGTTAATATGAAAGGGAAATGAAAAACAAACTATGCTAAGTATAATGTCTTAACACATTAGTTCGTGCCTTTTGAATTACAAATCATAACTTAGGCTTAATGCTTTTTTGTAGGTTTTTTGTGAAAATGGGTTTTGTATGGGAGTAATTACTTTTCCCAAGAAAATACTTATTTTACTTTGGTAAAAGGGGGTTTAGGGAAAATGAATGAATTATGGAGGGGGTGAATGTTGATGAGGGGGTTTTAGCACTTGGAACCTATAAGTCATTGGGCTGAGGGTCTGGTCCCTACAAAACTCAGAGAAATTCTCTAAGCCTCTTTAACTTAAGGTTTTAGGTACTCTTGACTGTTTGTGGGAAATTAGTGAAATTAGGGGTAAAAGGAATGAGGAAATTAAACACTTGACTTTATAAATGTTTCCTTGCTATCCATACTTTTAAAGTAATATGATGATGAAAGTAAATGATATTATCTTAACTAACCATTTATCATAATTCTACAACCATTCATCTACTTACCCACCTACACATCCTACCATTTTTACTTCTCTTTATTAGGGTGCACTTAAACTGGAAAACCCTTATCAAACCTTTCTTTTCTTTTACAATAGAAATCTATCTAGGTCTATCCTTATTACATCCAAGGGCTCAGATTAAACTGTTCAACTCCTTTTTATTTACTCCACCTATCTACTTATCTGCCAAGATTACATTGTTTGGTTAGATTTTATTCTCTGTCTCTAAGCATGAAATTCAAACCATGGAATAACCAAGATTAAACTGTTTGGTTACCATGGATTGTGGCATGAATAACAAGTTGCACACACTCATTATTTTACATTGAAGGTAAATGGTAGTGGCATTTGGGCTTGCACACTTTCATGGTCTTTTTGTTTTTTCATTGGGGTTCATTTTCATCTTTTTTGACCTTTCCTTTATTCTTTTTGTCCTTTTATTTTTCTTTTAGGACATATCGTCTTTACATTTTTTAATTTTTTGATTTTTTGAATATGGAAAACATTTGCAGAAAGAAAAGGTATGTACATATTAGAGAGATAAACTAAGTCAATCATAAATTACGACACCTATTGGTATAGTAACATAACAATGGCTCCACTTGGGAATCGATTTCCCTGGTGGAATGTCAAGAATTGTAGATCAATGGCCTTCTGAAAGACTATGGTTTTATTCTGCAATTTTCCCTTTATTCTGCTGCTTTATTGATATTTATGACAGTGACAATTTTGAAGCTTAGGGCCTTCTCTTCGGGCTTCAACTTCAAAATTTTACCATATAATGCAAACTAAACCTTCCGAAGGATTTAATATGTACAATTGAAACTGGTAAAATTAGTAACTTCAACCAATATAGTTCTTCAACATTTGACCATTCACTGGTCCCCCTTCTACCTCTGCACCATTTGATTCTTTGAGAAAGTAAGAGTTACTACCCCTAAAGGCATATATAATGTATGGAGCTTTCCATAAGAAATCAAACTTCCCATGCTTCCCTTTGTGTTCTCTTCTGGACTCCCACTTCAAAACTTTATCACCCAGATAGAAGTCTTCCGTGTTGGTTCTTTTATTGAAAATTTTCTTGAGTTTTTCCTGTAGTACTTGTCCTCTGGTGTATACTTCCTCCCTGGTTTGCTGCAAATGAATGGTCTGATTGATTCTCCTCTGAATGTCATTTGGTTCAACTTGGGATTCTTGGAGTAGTTTCATCACTCAAATTCCTAGTGATGAAGAGAAAACTGCTTCCATTCCATAAACTAACTGATAGGGCCTGGTACCAATAGATTTCTTAGTTGTAAGCATGTCTGCCTTCAAAGCATTGACTAGTTTCTTGTTCCATGTTTTCTTATTATCTTCCAACAATTTTTTAATTATATTCATCAAGATTTTGTTGGAGGATTCGGCAAGTCCATTCCCTTGGGGATAGTAAGCTGTAGAGTGGCCAAGGGTGATATGGTATTTATGGCAGAAACTAATCATCCGTTTTTATTTGGAGACTGCAGAATTGTCTGTGATAATTTTGTTGGGACAACCAAATCTAGAAAGAATATTCACCTCTAAAAAGCCTATGATGATAGTATCAGTGGCTTGTCTAGAAGGAATGGCTTCTATCCATTTTGTAAAGTAACCTGTGGTAGTTAAGATCCACCTATGTTGAGCAGAAGAGGGGGGGTGAATTTTACCAATGAAATCTAGACCCCATTGTTGCAAAGGTCTTTCAGTAGAAATGGGTTTCAAAGGTAAAAGCAAAAGTTTTTGTTTTCCTTCAAAGATCTGACACTTGTGGCAGGAGGTTACAAACTTTTTAACATCAGAAAACAAGGTTGGCCAGTAAAATCTAGCTCTGAGGATTTTATCGGCTATTGTCTTCTAGTAGAGATGCCCTCCACAATCACCTGCATGAAATTCTTGGAGTACTTTCTCAGATTCTTCTTTTAATAAACAATTCAAGAGAATTCCTTCATGATTTTTCCAAAATAAAGTTTCATTACTTATGCAAAATTTCAGAGATTTCATTTTTGAAAACCTACTTTTAGTTCTGGATAACCCCAAAGGAGCTTGTAAATTTTGTAGAACGTATATTATATCAGTGTACCATGGGGAATCTGTAAAGGCCTGGTTGATCTGTGGAGTCGCCATCTCCTCTTCATTATCCAGTTCTGCAATAAAATTTATACTCAGGGCTTGGAAATTTTCCAGTCCTTTCCCGTCCAGTGAAAAAACCACCTACCTCTCCCCATCAGTGGTAGCACGACCAGTGAAAATGCCCGCCAACCCATGACCTTTGATTAATTTCGTAGGTTTAATCTCTATGTCATACTCCAATATGGTATCTATCCATTTTCCTCTTTTGCCATCAACTCCATTCTGTGTTAGAATGTCTTTGACTACAGAATTGGGAACATAAGCTACTATGTGAGAGTACAAAATATAGACTCTGAGATCTTTGATAACTTTTACCAAGGCAAAAGCCTGTTTTTCCATTATGTTATACTTTAAAGATGCATCTCTTAGAGCTTTACTAAAGAAGGCTATAGGTTGTTCAAATCCTTGATCATTCTTCTGTAGTAAAGCTACAACAATACTATGTTTAGATGCAAATGAAAAAATGGTAAATTCTCTGTCAAAATTTGGACTTATGAGGACTAGTGTGTGAGTCAAGGCTAATTTTATATCTTCGAATGATTTCTTAGCCTCTACTGTCCACTTAATAGCTGGATATTTCTTCAACATATTATTTAATGATCTAATTAGCTCAGCTAGGTTAGAGATGAATCTTTTCAAAAATTTTATTTTTCCTAAAAATCCCTGAATTTCTTTGATGCTTTTGGGATGGAGTATTTGTAAAATAGCTTCAATCTTGGTTGAGTCGATTCGGATGCCATCTTTAGAGATAATGTGTCCAAGTAATTTTCCTTCTTCCAACCCAAATAAAGACTTTTCTGGATTCAGGGAAATGTCGTATTTCCTGCATTTAATAAAGACCTGCCTAAGATGATCCAGGTGCTCTTGATCTGATTTTCAAAACACTATAATATCATCAAGGTATATAACTAGGAAATCATGGATTTCCCTAGCAAAGGAAATATCCATTGCTCTTTGAAAGGTAGCACCTACATTTTTCAATCCAAAAGGCATTTTAACATACATAAAGGTGCCCCATGGGATAGTGAAAGCAGTCTTTTCTTGATCATCTGGGTGGACTAATATTTCGTTGTAACTAGAGAAACCATCCAATAGTGAGATCCTTGTGGAACCTACTACCCTTTGCAAAATATGATCCATTTTAGGTAAGAGATAGTTATCTTTAAGTGAGACATTGTTTAAATTCCTTAGATCCACACATAGTCTTATTTCTCCAGTTTTCTTCCTTGTATGGACAAGATTGGATACCCAGTCTGAAAACCTAATGGGTGCAATGATCTTAGCTTCATACATTCGTTTGATTTCCTTTTTGATAGAAGGTAGTAGGATAGGATTTATACTTCTAAGCTTCTGACTGAAGGGCTTCTGATCTTCTTTTGAAGGGATAGTGTGTTGTATAATGCTAGTGTCATAGGATTTTAAGTCTTCATAACTCCAGGCAAAAACATTCTGGAATTCCTTCATAATTTCTAAATATTTGAGTATTTTATTGGGAGGTAATGATTTCGACAGTTTTATTAATTTAGGATTTTCTTTAGATCCTATATTACACTCCTCAATGTTTGATTTCAAAGGTTCCATTTTAGGGTTTTTAGGAATATCATTCGAGTCGAATAAGTCCTCCAAGGGAGTTAATCCCTTGCGTAAAAAATTATCTTTAAGGTTTATGACTTTAGTTTCATCATCAATTTCCATCTGTTTTAAGACTTGAATATCCATTTTTGTGAATTCAGTAGGATGAAGTTTGTTTATTGGATCTTCTTCTAGTTCATTAATTTCTATTTCATTAGAGACATCAAAATCTATTGTTATGTCAGTATCTATGTTGGTATTTACAAATTCACTATCTAAAGTTAAAAAATTGTTAATTTGTTTATCATGTTCAAGCACTTGTCAGTTCTTTTGGTTGTCAGGAATAGTTGGTCTATGCCTAGCCTCAATAGTGTATTGATGGTTGCGCTGAAAGGGCAACTTATAGGGACTAGAAAACATAACCAAACTGTGGGCTTGCATGTTATGTTTTCTAGGAATAGCAGAAGGCTTGGTTTCTAAAAAAGTGCTAAGGATTTCTACAATTGTACCTTTATAAAATCCTAGTCTAGGGTCTCTAATCAAGTACACACCATTAATCTATTTAACTACCAATTTATAATCTCCCATGATTGATACCCTTATACCTCCTAATGCTTTAACAAGTTTAAGACCTAACATGAGTGCTTCATATTCTGCCATATTATTAGTGCATTTAAAATTTAACCTATAGGCATGGCCTTCTGCATGATCATTTTCTAGGTTATAAATCCATATGCCTACTCCTGCACCTAGCTTGTTTACTGAACCATCAAATTCCAAATAACATAAGGTTTCATGTTCATAATTTTCATCTGGGGTAATGGAATCCTTCTTAACCATAGAATCTATATTTTCTTTATTATTTGATGTTTCATAGATTTGTATACTTTGGTTTTCCTTTGATTTTACAATTTCCTTTGGTTCTGCTGAAATTTCTTTTGGCTTTGCTGCAATTTATTTTGGTTTTGCTGCAATTTCTTTTGGTTCTACTGCAATTTGTTTTCGCTTTTTTGATTAATTTCAACATTGTAAAGAATAAATGAATCCACGTCAGAATGTACTGAATAGATAGGAAATTTCCGAGGCTTTTCCTGACTACTCAGTACATAGTTCATCAAAGTTTCTCTATATAATTTTTTGGGATGACCAAAGATTGAAATGGTTGCATAGGACATATGTTGCTGTAGTTATCCTTAGAGCTTGGCACCCCAAGATCTAGATAATAGCACATTGTATTTGGGTGGTATATCAGCACCAACAATATCCATGATTATTGTTTTGGCAGGGTACTAAAATAGGGAGACACACAAATCTTTTATGAGACCTAAGCATTTAACCTGGCTTGAATCAAAGGAAAATAAATCTTTATATGGCCTAGTGATATCCAAGTTAAGCTTTTCCATTACAGACTTGGGCATAGGATTATGTGAGGCACCTGAGTCAAGCATGACATTATGTAGGATCTTGTCATGAATGTTGAGACTGATATAGAAGGGTGGTGTCCCTCCTTCGACTGGCTTACCATTAACATTTGGTCTGAAAATTAACTCAAGTTGGTCATCGAATAGATTCACAGAGTCTGCATTTTCACTGAAATTTATGGATTTGCTAATTTGAGACCTGTATGTATCATGTTTAACCAGTTCTATCAAAGGAACTGAAGTTTTAAGTTTTGCAATCTCTGATCCTAGATTGAAGGAGACGGGTGCTTTATATGTTAGAGAATTTGGAACTTTGGCAGTAGTGTTTTCTTTTTTTTCAAGGTTTGGAGCATTTTTTGTTGGGTTTTCTAATATAGTCTTTGGAGATTTTTCCACTGTTTCCTTGGGGGAAAATGAAGTGGAAGGTTGTTTATTAGTGGGCTGATTATCAGTTACATCTTCAATGGTGGGGCTGGGGGGATTTTGATTCGATATGGAAAGATTTTGAAGAGCTTTTGTCACATGAGCTATTTTGATTTTCTTAGATTGATTAGGAACTGTTTTCTGGTTTTGCTCTAGGGCATCAATATTTATTCTGCTTCTTAAATTGTACTATTTACGTACCTCAAAAATAGCAGAGTCATGTCCTTGTTTAAAATCAAATGGTTGTCCTGTTTGGGTTTGGAATTGTTGGAGCATATATAATTCTTGGTCATCTTGAGTTGGGAAAACGTTTTGTTCATCATCTAGACCCATCAAATTAATCTGAGTATCTAGTTCGGGATCTTCTAAATGTGAGGTTTCTGCATAGTTTTCTTGGAAAGGAGGTCTGATATTTTTATTAGGAATATTCTTTCTAGTATTTTGAATCTGTTTTTTCCTAAAATTAGGATTTCTCCATGGATTAGCCTATTGGTTATCCCAGTGAGGTTTCCTTTGAATAATTTCAACGCTGTCTAATAGTCTTTCCATCCCTTTAGCTAAAGCATCATTTTTTTGACAAAAGGGGGTAGTTTCCTCTTTCACAAGCATCCTTCTTCCACTTCTATCTTTGGATCTCATGACAAGCAGGTTAGGTTCAATGCTTACTACTATACTCTGCATTTATTCTAGAGTAGGGGGATTTCTTTCTCTTAATTCAAAAGCCATATCTGAATCAAATCCATCTGGAAATTTGATCAGTGCTAAACCAGGTGGAGTTCTAAGGTCAAGTGGAATGGTACTATATACATTATTGAATGTGGTGCAATAGTCCTAAATAGTTTCATTCGATCCCCTTCTGGGTTGTCATATTTGGATAAAATTTGAAGGGGATCCTTCTTCTTCTCCCATCTATTCAAGAATTGTTGGTAAAGGACTCTTAAACTATCTATGTTTTTAGGGGCTAAGGATCTAAACCACATTCTTACTTCCTATTGAAGGCCCTGAAAATCGAGTCTACAACAAGGGGGATACCCACCCAATCCGGATCTTGAAATCAGCTCCTTTTCTGTTTGGGATGGTTGGTCCGACTAGGGATAATGGGACCAGTTTCCCAATTTGTTTGTGATGATGATAAGAACTGATCTTTCCCTTTCTAAAGATTTCTAAATAGAATGCTTTTAATCTAATCTAATCTAAAACATGAAATTATATTCTAATGAACAGAAACATCTAATTCTAAAACTAACCCAGGATTTAACTTTTCAATTATGCAATCTAAAATATTTTCTAACGACAATTGGTAATTAAGATCATTCAATTGCAGCGAGAAAAGAATTCATTAAAAATGAATTTTTTCGTATAAGAAATTAGCCAAAATAATTGTGAAAATCATATCGCATAATAATTCTTTTGGGTCCCTATAATACTAGTGATTACCCCATTACTATTATAGTTATACCCCTTATTTATATTGTTGTGCCCCTATTACCCCCATATTATTATTTCTGTGCCCCATAGAATCCCTCTATTGTTATTTTTGTGGCTTTATATTATTATTGTTAGGTCGGCTGGATTATATTGTGACTCCTTAGACTCCTATATATAGAAAGGAGGTTTTGTCATTTGTATCATCCAAGAATTGTTCATTTATGTAATGTAAAGGAGGTTTCCCCCTCGAAGAGGCTGAATTATAAGGCGTTGATCTATCTTTTCTATCTTTTCTTGAGCTGGTTTCATAACATTTGGTATCAGAGCTTTGGATTCTAGGGTTTCGCTGCTCCAAACAGGTCATCGTGGCATTTGCGCTATAACATTTTTTCTGTGACGTTTCAGAAGTTGCAAAAACAACCCATTTGAGAAGAACCGGTGCTGAACCTTGGGTCCGAATTTCAGAGCTTTTCGCATGACATTTTCGGAGATATGATCTGAGGAAGTTGTTCTTTTTGCAGACTCCTGAATTACATTCAAAACAGGTGACCTGGGGAAAATCATCATAACTTTCTCTCAGAGGATCAGATTGAAATTTCGTCAAAAGGTACAGAAAGAGGACGGACTTTATTTTCGTGTGGGTGTTTTTTAGATCCAAAGGTCGAAACGGTGACTCGCGGCACGTCGTACAAGTTAGCTCTACTGAACTAGTCTATAATCAAGTCACTGTGGGAGATTTCGCATAACTCTTCCTTAGAGAATCCAATTTGGGTCAGACTTGTGGCATTGGAAAGAGGACACGGAGAGCTACTAAAGATCACAAGTTCAGAACCAGATGACTGGAAAGTACAGAGATACATCAGAGGCAATATTGAGCTCCTACAAAGTGAAAAAAGGTGTGTAGATTTTTTTAAATTTTTGCTTAAGCTAGGTTTAAAAATTTATTTTGAAGGAATTCAAAGGGCATAGTAGAGCATTATTATAGGTAACTGATGCCCCGAGGAAAGAAAATGCAAACACCTAGTAAGGAACCTGAAAGCTCTAGCATGACTCATGAAGAAAAGGAAGAAATGCTACATGATAATATCAAAATTACAAGAACAAGTGCAACAAATGTCACGCTCACAAAAGTTAACAGATGCTAAGATAAATGGCGTGGAAGCTAAGATAAATGGCGTGGAAGCTAAGATGAATGGCATGGAAGCTAAGATGGACAATTTGAAGATAGATTTGAACACAAATTTGAAGACAGGCATGGCAGATTTGAAGACAGATTTGACTAATTTTCTACAAGAAATACTTACTAATGGTGAAAAGGTAGTAAAGGAAACTCATGATGAGAACAAAAGAAATGTTAATCATGATTCCATAGATACTAATGTTGGATCGAAGAATCACCACATTCCAAAAATCGATATGAGGAAGTTTGATGGCAAGGATCCCGCCACATGGATATTACAGATGGAGCAATTCTTCGATCTCAATAATGTGCAAAACACAGAAAAGGTACGTATGGCAACTTTATATTGGGAACCAAATCAGTTTGTATGGTATCAATGGCTTTGTTCTCGTAAACAATTTATCACTTGGGCAATTTTTACGGAAGAATTGATAGCACATTATGAGGATACAAAAAGCAACACTTTTTTTAGCCAATTGATAAGTCTCAAAAAAAGGGTTCAATAATGGAGCACATTGAGGAGTTCCAAAAATTGAACATAAGGGTAAAAGATATTCCAGAGGAGCATAGGATTGATGTGTTCATAGGGTCTTTAAAGGATAATATCCAACATGATGTGCGCCTTTGGGAACCTGATTCATTAGAGAAGGCATTCAGGTTAGCAAGAAAAATGGAAAGCAAAATTATGGCAACTAGGAAGCATACCATTCACAACTATAAAGACGGAAGTGTTGTTGCTCATAGTCTTCCACAACCTACAAGGTTGACACCACAACAATTGGAAGAAAAAAGAGCAAAAGGGCTTTGTTACAATTGTGATAGCAAATACACAAAAGGTCATAAGTGTGCTGAGAAGAAATTATTCTACATAGATTGTGAAGAGGAAGAAGAAAAGGAGCAAGAAAGGTCAAAAGAAGAGAATATATTCCAGGAACAAAGCCTAGATGAAGAAAAAATAAATCCGACCATATCTTGTAATGCATTGGCAGGAATTACCACTCCTCAAACCATCAAGATAGAAGGACAAATCAAGAAGAAAAAGGTAATAGTGTTGATTGATTCAGGAAGCACCCACAATTTTATTCATTGTAGGGTAGCAAAAGAATTGAATTGCTTCCTATATCCAGCACCAGAGTGTCAAGTGATGATTGCAAATGGAGGAACAATAAATTGTTCTGGAAAGTGCCATAATATCAAGCTATCCATGGGAGAATATGTATTGACTAGCCCAATGCTTTCCATTCCAATGGGAGGTGTTGATGTTGTACTAGGAGTCCAATGGCTACAATCCTTGGGTACAATAGCTTTTAATTTTCAAGAACTTTTCATGAAATTTTCTGTGGAAGGAAAGGAAGTTGAATTAAGGGGTATTGCAGGGAAACCAGGAAAGATAATCAGCTCTAATGGCATGACAAAGCTTCTAAAAAAGGAGCAAAGAGGTGTAATTGCACAATTATGTTCGCTAGATGTTTCCACATTGGAATCATCTATTTCTCCAGATCTCCAAAAAGTCCTGGACAATCATTCCAAGGTATTTGAGACTCCCAAAGGTCTCCCACCTATGCGTGATCATGATCATGCTATTCATCTGATTCCAGGAAGTGTTCCTCCAAACATCAGGCCGTACAGATATCCATATGTCCAAAAAAGTGAAATTGAACGTATGGTTGCAGAAATGCTAGAGGCTGGTATAATTCAACCGAGTCAAAGTTCTTTCTCAGCTCCAGTAGTATTGGTGCACAAGAAGGATGGATCATGGCGCATGTGTTCAGATTATAGGGAGCTCAACAAGCTCACTATTAAAGATAAGTTCCCCATTCCTGTTATTGATGAATTATTGGATGAATTGCATGGATCAATTTACTTCACCAAGTTGGATCTTCGTTCGGGATATCATCAAATCAGAATGAAGATTGAAGACATTCCGAAAACGGCATTTAGAACTCATGAGGGTCATTATGAATTTTTGGTCATGCCTTTTGGCCTTACCAATGCACCTTCAACATTTCAGGGTTTGATGAATTCAATTTTCAAACCATTCCTTAGAAAATTTGTGTTGGTATTTTTTGATGATATACTAATCTACAGCAAGTCTTGGAAGGATCATGTTGAACATGTTGACAAGGTGCTACAACTATTGGAGGAGAAACAATTAAATGCAAAAAGATCCAAATGTTTCTTTGGAGTCCAGGAGGTGGAATATTTGGGTCATATTGTATCTCATGAAGGAGTTAAGGTAGACCCTAGCAAAATTAAAGCCATTAAGGAATGGAAAATCCCCACATCCATAAAGCATCTGCGAGGATTTCTTGGGTTGACAGGGTATTATCGCAAGTTCGTTAAGAATTATGGGAGAATAGCAGCACCTCTAACAACATTATTGAAGAAAGATTCATTTTCATGGACTCTGGAAGCAACAAAGGCCTTTAAACATCTTAAAGAGGCAATGTGCCAAGCACCGGTCTTAGCTACACTAGACTTCACAAAAACCTTTATTGTGGAATGTGATGCTTTAGGAAATGGAATTGGTGCTGTTCTAATGCAAGATGAAAGACCCATTGCTTTTGAAAGTCGTCCAATCAAGGGAAAGTTTTTAAGCAAAGCTATTTATGACAAGGAAATGTTGGCAATACTCCATGCACTTAAGAAATGGCGACCCTACCTAATGGGAAGACACTTCAAGGTAAAAACGGATCATGATAGCCTTAAATACTTTTTAGAACAAAGATTATCCTCTGAAGAGCAACAAAAGTGGGTCACAAAGATGTTGGGTTATGACTTTGAAATCATCTACAAAAAAGGGAAGCAAAATGTGGTGGCAGATGCACTCTCAAGAAAGGATGAGGATATGGAAGCATTGTTGTGTGCCATTTCTATTATCCAACCAGATTGGATAAACGAAGCAAAGGAGGAATGGAAGAATGACGAAGAAGTGTGGGCACTTATTCGAAAGCTACAACAAGATTCCAGTACTTCTGATACATTTAGCTGGCAAAATGATTCGTTATGGTACAAAGATCGCTTATACCTCTGTAAGAATTCCCAGCTAAAACAAAAGATTCTTATGGAATTGCACACTTCTCCCTTAGGAGGGCACTCAGGATTTTTAAAAACTTACCACAGGGTTAAGAAGGAATTTTTTTGGGATGGCCTTAAATCAGATATTCAAAAGTTTGTGGCGGAATGTTTGGTTTGCCAACAAAATAAAGTTGAAACAATTAAGACACCGGGTCTATTACAACCTTTATCCATTCCAAGCCAACGTTGGGAGGAGGTTTCAATGGATTTTATCACAGGTTTACCCAAGTCTGAGGGAAAGAGTGTCATCATGGTGGTAGTTGACAGACTTACCAAGTATGCACACTTTTGTGCATTATCACATCCATTTAAAGCCAGTACAGTTTCTACTGCATTTATGGAAACAGTTCAAAAGCTACATGGAAACCCAAAGATTATTGTAAGTGACAGAGATCCCATTTTCACTGGAAATTTTTGGACAGAATTATTTTCTTGTCTAGGTACTCAGTTAGCTCATAGCTCATCTTATCATCCTCAATCTGATGGGCAAACTGAGATAGTAAACAAATGTTTGGAAGGATATCTTCGTTGCTTTGTATCTGATAAACAGACACAATGGGTCAAATGGTTGCCTCTGGCTGAATGGTGGTATAACACTTCCTTCCATACAACAACAAAAATGACCCCATTTATGGCACTTTATGGGTACCAACCACCATCAATCACATCATATTTAAGAGAAAATTCTAAGGTTCAAGCAGTGGAACATGACATCGAACATCAACAACAAGTCCTCCAACTCTTAAAGGATAACCTCGTGTTGGCACAAAATAGAATGAAACAACAGGAAGATCAACATCGCAGTGAAAGAAGTTTTGATGTAGTTGATTGGGTATTCCTACGGCTACAACCATATAAGAAAATGTCCCTAAAGCAAGCTAAGAAGGATAAGAAATTATCACCAAAGTATTATGGTCCGTACAAGGTGTTGGAAAAGATTGGCACTATGGCATACAAATTGGAGCTTCCTGCAGCTTCTCGATTGCACCCAGTTTTCCATGTTTCATGTTTAAAGAAGGTTATAGGTGACAAGCTCCTATTTCAAACAATATTGCCAGAACTTGACGAGGAAGGAAAAATTATATTGGAATCGGAAGTAGTCACAGAAATAAGAACTCGACAGCTACGAAATCGATCAATTTCAGAGTATCTTATCAAGTGGAAGAACTTATCCGCTGAAGATTCCACATGGGAGGGTGAGAATTTTATGCAAAAGTATCCAGAACTACTCAAGCGTTGAGGACAACACTTTTTTGGAGGAGAGGGGCATGTTGGGTCCCTATAATACTAGTGATTACCCCATTACTATTGTAGTTATACCCCTTATTTATATTGTTGTGCCCCTATTACCCCCATATTATTATTTCTGTGCCCCATAGAATCCCTCTATTGTTATTTTTGTGGCTTTATATTATTATTGTTAGGTTGGCTGGATTATATTGTGACTCCTTAGACTCCTATATATAGAAAGGAGGTTTTGTCATTTGTATCATCCAAGAATTGTTCATTTATGTAATGTAAAGGAGGTTGCCCCCTCGAAGAGGCTGAATTCTAAGGCGTTGATCTATCTTTTCTATCTTTTCTTGAGTTGGTTTCATAACAAATTCATTCATACATTAAAGCATAAACAGAATAGTCATCACCATAAAAAAGTGCCAAATGATAACTCAAACATTCAAGCTTTCATATATAAACAACTAAATTCATATAAAATATTACTTTCACACATAAGCAGAAATCATTAAGAGATAAGAGTAGCATTGATAACAAGTCCTACTCATGAGCTTCAACAATATAGATTTATCTTCTCAAAATTCAATATTTGCTAAGAGTACAGAAGTGCATTTCAGTAGCGGATATTAAACACAGATATCAATAAATCTCATTCCATTCATTCATCAAAACCTCCTTCGAGGGTGTAGAAGTGCATGTTCTGAGGAAACATTTTTGACAAATTTCTGGACCCCTCTCCAAATGCATGAGAGGGGTTAAAATACTAATAACTAAATACTAAAAATAGTTTATTACAAAAATATAGTAAGAGGTTTAAATGACCATCCTCATCTAAGGAAAAAAATAAATAAAAATAAAACTAAAACTGTATATGGAAATTAGCTATCTGTGTATCTTTTCTATGAGATCACAAGCATTTAGCATCGGCTTGAGGAGTGTCAGTTGGCCGACCTCCGATTTTAGTTTTCTTGCGAAAACAAAATCGGCAAGTGCTGGCGCTATCTTCTCGGCAGAATTTGTAAGGCACTTGAGAGTCATGCATTGACTGTGTGTTTTAACCAAGTATTGCTAGTAAGTGTCCGAATTCAACTTGGTTAATTTTTTAATTGATTGTGCCTTCTCGTCAGCTTTCTCTCTCCAGTTTGTCTGTAGTTGCTGTGCCTTTGGGAGAAATCTCTGAGCGATTTCTAATATTAGGTTTTCTCTATGTAGATTTTCTTTGATATAGTCAATGGCATTATTCACTGCTATCACTGCTTCTTTCACTGCATGTTCTACCTTTTTAATCTGTGCATCCCACTTATGGAGCGGCATTTCATTGTGGGCTTCATTGATTTTTAGCAAGCCAGCTTTCTTTCCTTCCTTCGATTCCTGCCAAATAAAACAATCAGAAATTCTTTTATCAATCAAATCATAATCGAGTTGCAAATCCATGACTTGACTTGTAATTTTATCACTCATCTCACAATGGGAGCTCCATCACGATATTCTATGGCAGAGTGCCTCTCGCTGTTGCGAGAGTTGGTAGTTCAAGGCAAGGGCTTCTGAGACAAACACTGTAATTTTGGGGTCATCTTTGTGCATTTCTAGCATGGCCTGTAATTTATTTTCCTTTTCGGCCAAATTGCTCTGATACCCCAGCTGTATCTATTGAAAATTCTGTTGTAATTTTTCCAATTTATCCTCTGCTTCTCGGTTGGCACTGGCCTGCTATAACTATTGTTGCAAAACTTGGATTTGTTCCTCTCTATCCTTAAGTAATAGTTGTACCTCAGACGCTTTATTAATGGTAGCAGAAGCATATACTCCTGCGATTTGGGATAACTTAGTCAAATTTTTAGTAGGGTCAGTGGTAGGGTCTTGCTAAAGGACATCTAGCTGCTCTGCCTTAGGTGGGAGCATGCTGTCCAATTTCTGTTTCTTTCTTTGTCTTATTACCACTGCCTTGTGCTGCGGACTATAAAATACATCTAGAGGAGGAATCTCCTCTATCTTCAACATGATTTCAAACGATGGGGTTGTTGGAATATGCTCCATTTCTAGAGCATTGCTGACTATTCTAATGACAATATCCGTCATTGTATGCACTATACTCTCAGGTGTCTTTATCCAGCTCAGTTCTCACTGGCTTTGGTGGTTGGATGAGGGGAGGGGGAACCTTCACCTGTGGTGTTGTCAAAACCTATTGCTCTGGGTGATCTTTAGATTGGGTAGTATCTCTGACTGACCCTTCACTTTTATTATGGTCGTTCTGAGACCGTTTAGAGCGTTCTGGTGATTCTTTCCCAGACTTAGACATGGACTAGTATGTACCCGAGCTTCCACTTAAACTGACACTGGGAGTTGGCTCCGTTATTGGTTCTAAGCGCAACTTATCCAAGGGGATGTTTGCTAATCTCCTCTCTCTGTAGAGTTTGAATTCTTGGAATTCCACTGGGGGAAATTTAATTCGAGCCATATGCAAAATGCCTTTCAGTGTGCTTTTCTACTGGAAGATGTCATCAAAGAGATCATCTTCATTAGGAAATACCTTTATATTGACAGCTGTAGTAAAATTCTTAATGACATCAAAGGGATCAAATTGTCTCCTTGGAAATCTAAATAGTCGTAGACTCAGCATGTTGTCTACTTCTTTGAATGCATGACCTAAATCAAACAGTGAAAAGGCCCCACAGGCCATAGGAAATTGTGGCCAAACGACCTTCTTCTTGTCCTTCAATTCCTTGCTCATTCCTCCCACTTCACAGGTCTGGTAGGCAATTTCTCGAGCCAATAACTTATCAGGAACATACAAGGGAGCACATGAGGGGAAGCAATGCTTCCAAATACTCTGACATAAGTGAAAATATCTTTTCCAAACAATCTTCCAATAGGGAGAATATCAACTTCTGCCTCGGGGGGAAATCTTGGGGTGTCCTTATTATACAACATTCTGTGAAGAGGTAACATATCTCCGTGACAAATTCTGTAAAAATACAGGATAAACTTGGAATCCAAAAATTCCTTATGGTAGATGTGAATGGGTGAGGGATTCTGTATAGCCCACTTCCACCCATTAAAGGAAATTTAGAAGCAGAACAGATTGCATCCATAACATGAGCAGCTAAAAAGAAAGGAGGATAAATCCTCTAAGAGGGAGTTCTTTTAGACTGGTAGTTCCAAATGGCTGAGGTTAAATCATCAAACAATATCTAGGCACAATCCATAATAGTGGCATTAGTGAACACATCTAATAGGGGTAGCCATTCGGATGAAAACTTGTTAATGTTAGGCTTTCCAAATAGCCTACATAGCATAGCAGCAGCAAAACAATACAAGCAGGAGAGGGAACCAGTACTGTACATACCATGTTTGTCTTTTTTCAATGGCTCTTCCTTTGCTGACCAGTTCTTAGTGCACTGCTCCAAATCTTCATTTTATTTGGTGAACTTCTCCATGAACTGTTTGTTGTAGCTTGCCTGCGGCTCTGGTAAATGATACATAAGCCTTAAATCCTGTGGGGTGAATGACCCAATGAGCTCTTGGCTCCGAGACATGAATTGTCTATTTGTTATATCAGCGTTGTCCAATACTCGCTTAACCATGTCTGTATATGGAAGTATCTTAGGCCTTGCTGCTATTCGGTGCAGGAATGAACATGCAAGTTTAGTGATTGATGCTTCAGATGACCTACGTGAGTCTGTTGTTGCTTTAACTTCCATAACTCTAGGGTTTTATTCTTCGAGTAGATTGTACATGCCTTCCCAAGTGGATATGCTGGCATCTGTGGTATAGGTAGTGTCTATGAATAAGGGCATCATCTCTTTTTCCTCAGCAACCGAAGCTTTTCCCTTCTTTCCCATTACGTTCTGCACATTGTTGTGTATATTATTCTGCTTTTTGCTCCTGAAAGTTTTCAAGTAAAGAAAGAATAATGGTAAGAGATAAGGTGACGAGAAAGCTCTTAATTTTGAAATCATATCAAATATATCACCCTACCTGAAACAACCTTTCAATCAGATCTAAATCTTATCTCATAAATAACCATCAGTAAACCACTAAGTTAACATTAATGCCCATAACTCGGTATCGGATTACGAGAAATATTTCATTGAAAAATGGGCCCTATTTTGATCTATGATAAAGCGATTTTGCGATTTACTTTGCAATATCGCAGATTGCCATATCGCTAATCCTTTTCCTTAACAATCATTTATTTCTTTTTTGTGATTGTGAGATGCGATTTTGTGAGATGCTTTATCGCATATTGTAGGATCGAGATGTTTTATCTTAGTTGCTGCTTGTGACATATGAAATTTGTGAATTGCGATGATTTTGTAAGGCGTGTGATCTCGCATCGTCGCGTTTTCGCAATTTCGAAAGTTTGTTTATATGATGTCCTTCATTACGCTTTTACGATGCGATGTTTTGTTATTAAGAGAACAATTTTATTCGAAACTTATCATAAAACTTAAGTTTTTTGGTTTTGCGGATGTTTTTCCTAAGTTTATGATAGTGTGTTTTATTCAAAGGGAAATATAAGTGCTAGTTTTTTATTTTTTAGAAGGGTCCCCCATTTATTTAGTTTTATTACTAATACTAAATAAAAAGGGGGGTTGTTGCTGGCCACAACACTTCCCCAACCAGACTTTGGACGAAGATTCTCATTTGGAAATCTGCTGTGTCTATCTCATGAAGTTCAAAGTAGTCTGTCATTTTCATAGTGTGCTATTGGGTTGTGTGTGTCCCAGTGCCATCAAAAGTAACAATTTTACTCTGATAGTCATGTGGCATTGCACCTTGGGGAGTAGGCAACATAAGGGGAGCATATCTATTGGCCATGATTGTGGGTTGCGTAGGGGTGGAAACTGGAGTTGGGGTAATAGGGGGTGTTTGAGTTGTGGAGTAAGAATCGGAGGTGGTGATGGGGTGTTGGGTAGTGGTTGGTTGAAGAGGAAGTGAAGGAATGAATGGAGGGATGGATTGGAATTCAAAAAGATGGGGGAATAATGATGAACTAAAAGAAAGTGAAGCTATTTCAAAAAGCGCAGGAACTCTATTAGTGGTAATGGATGATTGAGGGGAGTTTAATAGATGTCAGTCAATTGAAAAGTTGGCTCGTTGGTCTTCAAGTTCTCTAATGAACTCTGGATCTTGGAATAAGTCCAATAGTTCACTATCAGATGTAGTTCTAAACAGAGAAAGTTCAAAATGTTCGTCAAAAGGGAGGTCTTCCAAGAACAGCCACTCAACAGGGCAAGAATGTGATCTGAACAAAGGTCTAGGGCTAACTCAACTCTCTTGTCTTCTAATGATTCTGGGAATCATGTTCGGATTTTCAAACACAGGGGGAGGATTTGGATCAGGGTTAGCCTTGTTGTAATGAGTTCTCCCTGAAGCCATATTTAGAGTTTTGTAGTTCTAAACAGAGAAAGTTCAAAATGTTCATCCAAAGGGAGGTCTTCCAAGAACAGCGACTCAACAGGGCAAGAATGTGATCTGAACAAAGGTCTAGGGCTAACTGAACTCTCTTGTCTTCTAATGATTCTGGGAATCATGTTCGGATTTTCAAACACAAGGGGAGGATTTGCATCAGGGTTAGCCTTGTTGTAATGAGTTCTCCCTGAAGCCATATTTCGAGTTTTATTACTTCCTTCTTTTATGAATGTTCAAAAATAACTTCTAATGATCCTTCAAGATGCTTCAAAATTTAAACTTTATGGTTCTCAAAGGTTTAGTTCTATTGAGGATTTATCGTTCCCCAATGGAGTCACCACTATGTTATCACTCAGATTTTCCTTAGAAGTTATTAAAAGAAGGAAGGGATCCAAGGTAACTACAAACCAACCTTTTAAGTACAAATCCCAGCAAATCTATACTCAAAGAGCGCTCTCTCTTTATGATTTATTGTTTTTTTGATATGATATTAGGCTAGTTATTAATGCTTAAGGGATTTGTTATGATTTGTTTGGTGGAATTAAAGGGAACAGATGGGCATAGCAGATATCAGGGCCATTGGACTATGGAGTCAAGTAGGAAAGGTTTATCAGGATTGGATTAATCACCAAGGTAAGAGTTCACAAGGCAAGGTAGCACAACAAGGACAAATTTGAAAGTTTCTATGGATGGAGAACTTAACCAGGGCCAAGGGTAATGAAGAATCCTTAGCAGGGATCAACCTGAAGAAAGGAAAATTGGCAAATAGCAAGGGAAATTAAGAATCCTATACCAAGGGCCAACAAAGGGAATGAATTAAAGAAACAAGGGAGCAACTAAGAATTCTCAAATTAAAGAAATTTCATAGAAAACATCAAATGAACAAACAGTTAAAATAGAGAGCGTTTAAGCTAATTCTGATAGTATTTGTCCTTGTTTTCTTTTAAGAATTTATAAGAAAACACAGAGGATATTTCATAACAGGAAGGAAAACAATATTCAAACTTAGAGAATGATATTTATTTGTTTCCCACAATGCACATGAATCGAGTGAAATGTCCTCAGCTTTATTCAATCCAGTAAATCAATTTAACCTTGATTAGAGTAGCTCCTTTAGCTCAAAACAAAAGTCCACAAAAATTATTTTTTAATCCACCCTAATTACTTCATTTTGTGAAGAATTTATACAAAAATTAATACAAAATATCTCATAACTATATGAGATTTATTCTACGGAACAAAAATTATCCTTCCGAAGATAGAGACAAATTTAAATCAGTTTGCTTACTGTCCCTTTAATTGTGAATGTGTTAGATAGTGGAACTCGAATTAGGCTCCTGCAGTTGCCTTGGTATTTATGCGCTGGATTTCACTCTTATCTTTACCTACTGATACTCTTTACTTGTATTTACTAGACTTTACCGTAGTAAATATTTTTACTCCATGGATTTACTATAGTAACTTTATAGTATATCGGTCATACTAGTCCATCATTCATCATTCGGTATTTTCATTCTAATCATTTTCCTATACACTTCATCAGCTTTTGTATACTTAACAAAATTGGGCCTATTGGCGAAAAGGTGTTTCACTTCATGTTCTATGTAAAAGAGGTTTTCCAAGCCATCATAAAGCACCTTTCCTATAGGTAGTGATTTTACTGCTGAAGATCTGGCTTGGCTCCTGGCCTATTTGTTTAGTCTCTCGATGTAGTCACCTATGTCATCAACTTTTCATTAATGACCAGTGGGCTTGGAAGACCTTTTTCTCTCAAGATGCCATACTTCAACATGAAGTCATCTATATCTGCTTGAATACTTTGACACCTTTTTTCCAAATTGAGCTTCAAGTTCATCTTAGTAAGAACTTTCTTAATTTCAAGGATGGTAGCTATTATATTTTCAATATCTAGTGCATCCAATTGGTACCTATTCCTGTTGTTCAAGAAATCAATTAATTGATTTGCTTCTTCAGGCTTATCCCCTAATTCTTATTTAGTTTTCTGTATAGCTTACATAGCTATCTTGACTAATTTAGTCTGTTAAAAAATTATCTAGATAGAAGGCCAAATATCATTGATGGAATCAATGATATTGGCCCACAATATATTTTTCATATCTCCCAATGGTTTTTCTAGTGTCAATTCCTTTTCCAGGACTCCAATTCTCTCCTCCATTCTTTTGTTCTTCCTTTCTTATTCTTTGTTTTGAATTTGTGCCAGTTCATAATTTGTTTCCATACTTGATATTTTTTCTTTGAGCTCCTTTAATTCTGTAGCCTGGATACTCATTTGTTCCACGGCTTTGATCACTTCATCCATTTTTTTTGTTGTTGTCACTGTGCTGGTTGATGTACTTGTAGTTGCAATAGCTTCTGCTACTAGCAGTGCTGTTACCGGTAGAAGTGTTGGTGCCAAAGATGTTGCTAGAGTGGAGGGTACTTCTGTAGAAACTGTGGGTATGACAATTCGAGGAGTGGTGGCCAACTCACTCTGCCTAGACTGTGTTGCATTTTCCAATTCGCTCTTATTTTCCTTTAGCCGTTCATTTAACTTAACGACAAGGTCCATAAGTTCTTCTTCCTTCTATTTCTCTATAACCTCTATAGTTTGGGGATGGTGGAGAGGAGGGATCTTAAGTTGTTTCTTTAGCACAGCTATATCATCATTCTTCTTTTTGATCAATTGTTCAGCTTCTTTGACATCCTTGGGATCATGTCCCAGCTCTATCACCAAATCTTCTAAGGTTTTTATTCTGATGTCTTTAGCCTGAGAGGAGGCCTTTTCCAGTTGCAGCTGTGTTGTTGTGTTGTGTAAAGAATTTTGTAATTGGTGTGCTGAGATGGCTTTACTAGTCAATGTAGAATAGAGCATCTCACCAGTCTACTTGTGTAGTTCTATTTGGTCAATCGGATGGATATCCTTGGCCAAAACATCAAAATCAGTTTTCAAATAGTCAGCCATTGACTTTGGCTGCTATACAATTGGTTTATGGAAACTCATTTGCATTTTCCCTTCTTTTATGTCAAAGGCTGACATAAGCCTGGTTTGATTAGTTGGAGCTATTTTAAGATAATGAGCATAGGTTTGAGCTTTTAATTTCTCATTCCTTGCTTTGATTTCTTTGTATTTTCCTTTTATGTCCAACCCTAGTCCTTAGGGACCTCTGAATGAAGAGACCTCTATGCTCTGTTGCCTTTCCAGGTCTTGTGTCTGTGAAGTAGAAGGTGTTACACCAGGTGGAATGGTCTGCATGCTATCTATCTTTTCTGCCACTGTGTTGCCTGTGGTCTCCTCAGTGTATTCTTCTTCTCCATAAGGATTTAACCTTTGCCTTTTAGCAAAAGTTTGGTCAATAGGCATAACAGAAGGAGTGGCCTCATCTTGGCTTATTTTTGGATTCTTCTCCTCATTTAGAGCAGTCTACAAAATAGGAGGGCTTCTCATGATTTGTTCTGGTGGTGCAAGTTATTCTGAGATTTTAGGCTGCTCAGATTCTTCTTGTTGTTCTGAATGCTCTTGTTATGTTGATGATCTTGCCTGTTCTGAGGACCTTTGATGCTCTGAATCTTTTGATTTTTCTAATGGCTATGAGCTAGGTTCCTGTGACTGCCTTTGTGATGAAGTTTCTCCAGGAACTTGCACAAATGAATCTTCATCAAGCCTTCTTTCTAAATCCATCATTACATTATCAACTGCAACTTGTATACCATCTTGGTCAACTAGAGTGCCCTCCACCCATTTAGACTAGTAGGCATATTGTTCAATCTCTGGAATCCTATGGTGAATGTAGGGAGATAGCTTATATCTCTACCTTCTATTACAAATGAAGCTATGAGGATCATAGGTCCAGATGAAGCTCTGTTTTAATTGCAATCCCTAGAGGATTTCATCTACCCTCTTTCTTTCTTCACTATTATTGCAAATTAATGGGCCTAAATGGTCCTTTATTCTTAGCTCAACCTTCTTCTTGGTTCTAACAAAGTGAATCTCATCATAATTGATCATTTTCCTGTAGTACTCCAGAGAAAATAGTCACATGGGGAGATATCTAGGTAGTTTATAAGGAGGAAGCTCACACCAATAAATCCTGATTTCAATATGCTTTTGGTAGAAGTACCAATGTCTTACTCTATACTGTTTCGACAACTAAAGAACCCTGTTTAGAGGTATGATCCCTTATTATAACTAACCTCCAATTAAATTAAATTATTTTTATTTTTATTTTAGAGGTTAGGTCCCTAGTCCTATTTAGCTGTTAGCCTAGTTAGTCGTTGGAGGCTCTCCTCAAGCTATTTAACAGGCAAAGTTGGATCTGATTCTTCAACTTGTCCTAATGATGAACCACACTAGTTGGTTCGAAACACATCGACAAATGATTGATCTTGTGATTTACGCCAAAATCTCTCATTAACCTGATATGGATCACAAAAGCCTCAATTCAACAACCCTGTTTATGTCTATACTGATTCTGGGAGGGGAATTTCCTAATAACATTATGATTATTGGATGTACAAATAGGTCGATGAAATCTATGTATGGAAAAGGAGAAGAACAAGATCTGTGAAATAGTGAAGTCCAGAAGATTACAGACCCATGATTCCCTCTAGTATCAAGTTTCTGTACAAAGAAGGGAAACTTATCAGTTTGGTAGTAAAGAAAAAAGTGATACAAGACTGATGAATACTTGAATAATCTTTCATTTTCAAGTCTCATAAACTGATCGTGCATTTTATCTGCAATGAACTTGGCATAGTCGAACTTGACTGCAGGAGGTTGACCAGTGGTGAAAATAGACATGTAGGTGAAAGTCATCTCATCTGCATACTCATTGGTATAAAAACCTAAAATACATGCTATCATTGTGGTAATGTCTCTGCCCAGGTCAGTGAAGATGACGGATGCATAAGGAGGTAGGTCTTGTGGAATGGACTTTTCTTCAATGAAAGTCTCGAAGATTTGGGTACTTCTGACAATGGATAGTTTAGAGGATCTATCAAGAAAATCAACAATGAAAAGGTGGGTGAGGTTTTGATGAGGCTGTAACTATAACATTTCATTTATGGACTCAGCTGTAATGGTGAATAGGATTTTCTGGTCAGGGGAAATTATAGCTCTCATAGTTGGGTCATAGTTTGCATGGCAGTAGTGAATGATTTCTGGGAAAATATGAACACTGGGAAAGCGAAATTTGGGTAGGTTTGATTCCCAAAGACCTATATTATCTCCATGGTTCAAGTAGTTCTCTCGGTGTTTGCAATGCAGTTTCAAAAGGGTTTCGTCAAAGGTGACATCCTTTATCTGAAAATCTTTGTCAACCCAGAGAAGATAGTCGAAATCTCTATGGGGAGCGGTAATTGGCATGACATTCAAGGCGAGTGGGGCGTCCACCCTTGGTTCTTGTGTATTCAAGGACGTGGGTAGAAAATTTTAGGAAATTTGTGGAGAATGGGGTCATTTCAGGGGATTTCTACACTGTCGAACAGCTTGCTATCCTTAAAATTTACTTGATTTTCACTGCAATTCAATCCAGGTCGAATATGAAAATAGGGTTTTCTCAGAAAGCGGGTAAATACTTGGTTAAGGTTACATGAAGGGAAAAATGGCTCGGGTGCACTATTTGCATGGAATGCATGGGTCTGTAATGGCAATCTAGAATTCAACATCTTCTGAAAGTTGACGGTTTCGAAGTAGGGTGATGGTTCGAACGTACTCCGACTTTGCATGGAAAACAAAATTTTCTTTTCTCTGTAGGAAAAAACAAATGAGTATTTTTGTTTTTATTTGGAAAATTCAATGTTTTGGCGGGTTTGATGAAAATGACAATTGGCACCAGTTAAAAAATGGGACATTCTGTCATTTAGCGAAGGTGGTAAGCAGGGGCGGTAAGTGGATTCTATCGCACTGCTTATAAGGGTGTAGTGGTACTGGGAGAGGTCTGCCCGATGCCATTCATCGGGTGACACATAGTGGCGGGGGAATAGTGGAACCGCTCATATCGGGTGTGTAAAGTTCAGCATTGGGGGCCGCTCAATATGAGCATCGGCCGTTAGATCTGAAGGTGTCAGATCATATGGTCATTGGAGAAGGGAATTGATCAGGATTTAATGGAGGGGCCCGATGGGGTACTAACTGCAGATTGGGGAGGTTAATTATGTCGAGGGTGATTCGATTGGAGGAAGTTCCTTAATTAATCACAGGTTTATTAATTAATTTCTTTTTAATGCAGTGGAGAGGTTATATGGTTTAATTTGATCGTGGATAGATTAATTAATCTATCGATTAATCAATCTATCAGATTATTCTTTTATTTATGGTTTATATTTCAAATCAGGGTGGGATATTTAATATTTGGGATTTTAATTACAGATATGGGAGAAGGGGTAAATTTTTGGAAATTAAATATAATAAAAAATAGAGCTAATATGAAAGGGAAATGAAAAACAAACTATGCTAAGTATAATGTCTTAACACATTAGGTCGTGCATTTTGAATTAGAAATCATAACTTAGTCTTAATTCTTTTTTGTAGGGTTTTTTGTGAAAACAGGTTTTGTATGGGAGTAATTACTTTTCCCAAGAAAATATTGATTTTACTTTGGGAGAAGTCGGTTTAGGGAAAATGAATGAATTATGGAGGGGGTTAATGTTGATGAGGGGTTTTTAGCACTTGGAACCTATAATTCATTGGGCTGAGGGCCTGGTCCCTCCAAAAGTCAGAGAAATGCTCTGAGTCCCTTTAACTTAAGGTTTTAGGTACTCTTGACTGTTTGTGGGAAATTAGTGAAATTAGGGGTAAAAGGAATGAGGAAATTAAACACTTTATAAATGTTTCCTTGCTATCCATACTTTTAAAGTAATATGATGATAAAAGTAAATTGTATTATCTTAACTAACCATTCATCATAATTATGCAACCATTCATCTACTTACCCACCTACACATCCTACCATTTTTACTTCTCTTTATTAGGGTGCACTTAAACTGGAAAACCCTTATCAAACCTTTCTTTTCTTTTACAGTAGAAATCTATCTAGGTCTATCCTTATTACATCCAAGGGCTCAGATCAAACTGTTGAGCTCCTTTTCATTTACTCTACCTATCTACTTATCTGCCAAGATTACATTGTTTGGTTAGATTTTATTCTCTATCTCTAAGCATGAAATTCAAAACATGGAATAACCAAGGTTAAACTGTTTGGTTACCATGGATTGTGGCATGAATAACAAGTTGCACACAATCATTATTTTACATTGAAAATAAATGGTAGTGGCATTTGGAATTGCACACTTTCATGGTATTTTTGTTTTCTTCATTGGGGTTCATTTTCATCTTTTTTGACCTTTTCTTTTTTCTTTTTGTCCTTTTATTTTTCTTTTTGGACATACCCTATTTACATTTTTTATTTTTTTCGTTTTTTGAATATGGAAAACATTTGCAGAAAGAAAAGGTATGTACATATTACAGAGATAAACTAAGTCAATCAGAAATTATGACACCTATTGGTATAGGGACATAACACATTCATCAGTCATTTAAAAAATTATCAAATCATGAACAATAGCCATATCTAGAGCACATCATATAACGAGGTATATAACCGGCATATAACTAGAAGAGAAATCATGACAAATAAACCCTAAAATCCTCATAACAAAGCTTACTTGTGATACTTAATTACATTATAAGAATAGCTGATATTAACTTTTCAGAATCCAACCAACCTATGGACTTCCATGTACCATCCAACCATAGTTTGGGCTTAACCAAATATTTCCTTCGTCTAATCACCCCTATGCCATATTCCCAGAATGAATTTTGGATCTCATGGGATACCACCAAGATGTAACGAAATACAGACTCTAGATGTTAAATCACCTCCACCCTCACACTATTATTATCTCACTTAGATCGATCTCGAGATTAAAAAGCCAAACCAAGCTTGGATTCATTGTTGGAAATTAATTAACTGAGCAATGAAATACACAAAAATATTTTGGAAACACAAATATACAACTCCGTAGAAAAATAGAGACATAGATATACATGGTTCACCCAATTTGGGCTACATCTACGGAGAAACAACAATTCAATCCTTTTATATTATCTAGCAAAATGAATAGATATAACCTACAATAGATCCATTGTAATTTCCTCTTCGCTCTCACACAATCTCCTCTCTCTTTCTTGCTGAGAATAATAATACACATCTGCAATACAATTCCTTCATATAAATTGAGGGGTTTCCTTCTAGGTAAAAAAACTATAAATTAAACATAACTTCTACCATCATATCATCCGCTTAATGAACCGTCAGGATTGACTACGAAATTACAATATTTTACATGGAAAATTTTCATTAATTTTTAGCTTTCGGGCTGCTCCCCTTCAATCCCCACCAGAGAGGGGCTCCAAACATGTAGTTCCCCCCACTAGACCCCCAGGCAACCATAGTGTGGGGACAAGCCCCCTCACACCCCTCCTAATTGGGTATTGGGATCTAAACACGATTGTAACAAGACCTATGAATCAAGAAGATAATCATGTTCCACATTCGACATGCCTCAAAATTCCTTCACCATAACTTGAGGAATTCTCCTACCTCCACCCACTTGTCAAGGGCTTCGCATATAAAACCATCTCTACCCCCAACCCTTGGGATGTTTTTGAGACCACCTCGCCTAGTTCCAAAACCTTCAAACAATCCAAAGCTAAACAAGGAATTAATCTCGTCACAGCATGGTTATCTAGGAAATGAAAAGGAAAGGTTGAAACCACTATCAAACCAAGAAAAAATCATGCTAATGACAACAAATGAACCAAATAAACAAATGTATGTACCATGCATTGACATCCTAGCAAGGAAATCACACATGCAACCTATTACCTACAAGATGTTCCTACTGAATCTATTGATCCACCATTCTCCTTGCTCCCCTTCACATCCATTTACTTTTATTTTTCCTTCATTTGCTTGCTTTCTTGTATTTCTCTGAATCCAAGTGAATGATGAAGTGCTCCAAGAATTCTCTAAGTGTGGAAGAGATAATGAGAGCCAAAACTAAACTAACAAAAGTTGAACCAAAAGGTTGTCAACTACTTCTTTGATGCATTTTTATCATTGATATCCCCTTTTTCTTCATTTTCTGCTAATTTCCATTGCATGCAAATTTGTGTCTCTTCAACTCCATTTTCTATTATTTTCCTTTATATTCATAATTAAATGGAAATTATTACCTATTTTCCTTTACCATTGCCTTTGCCAATTTCCATAGCCATTATTAAAGCACAAGTGATGCGCACTAAAGTTTTTAAGCAACATTCAACTTGGGATATGTGCCTTATGACCTTGGTCTTACTTTTCTTTTATTATCCTTTATTACGTGAAACTTTAACCAAGGGTTGTTACAAACACCTCCCCCACAGGGGATAATCGTCCTCGGTATTTTATGACACCTATGACCACAAACTGATGAATATAAAACATACTACCTATGGAACTTTATAACATAGCTTGATGCAGTTTTTAAAATGAGATATTGTTGAAAGAAAGACAAACATACCAATTATGGGAGCTTTATAACACAACTTGCTGCAGTATTTAAAACCATCCATCCATATATATATATATATATATATATATATAGATAGATAGATATATATATATATATATATATATATATATATATATAGATATATATAGATATATATATAGATATATATAATAAGAAATCATTTCCTTCAACTACGAAATAATGAAGGATACAAAGACTACATTTGATCAGCCATATCCCATGTAACTTCATCGCTGCCAAAGTGTTTTCATTGAACTTCAACTTGCTCTATTACTTGGTTATAAACCATGAGAAATTTTTGTTGCAATATCCATGAAGGTTATGATTGGAACTCTCCCTCTGGTCCTACCTACAATAAGACCAATCAATTACATGATCAACATCCTAAACATATCTCTCAATTAATGAAACATGAAAATCATCATGGAATTTCACTATTAGAGGAAGTGCAAGTCTGTATGTCATTGGTCCAATCCTCTCAATGATCTCAAAAGGACCGCAATGTTGAGATGTCAACTTGGCACATGACCCAATCCTCAAGGAGCTCCTCTTGGGATTGATGCACAATAACACATGCTCCCTGGCCTGAAAATCATTGAATGCTCTATGATGATCCACATAAATATTCTTCCTATCATGTGATTCCTTTAAGTTACTCTTAATAACCTACACCTCCTACGCCATCTTAACCAGCATGTTCAATCCAATCAACACCTTGTTCACTAGGTCACTGCAGCTAATAGGATTATTACAACTCCACCCACAAAGAGCCTCAAATGTACTCATCCTCAAGGATTCCTAATACCCATTAGTATATGCAAACTCTACCAGTCGAGGACACTCCTCCCACCTCCTTTGTTGGTGCATAACATAGATCCTCAACATATCCTCAAGAATCATGCTAACCCTCTTTGTCTATCCATGTTTTTGTGAATGATAAGTTGTAATAAAAGCCAAATATGTCCCCAAAATTGCAAATAAATACTTCAAAAGCATGGAAGTGAAATTGGAATCTCTATCTGATACGATCTTCTTGGGAAAACCATGCAATCTTACTATCTCCCTTAGGAAGATCTCAACTACCTCACTAGCTAAATTCATAGACTTCACTACAATGAAGTGAGCTACCTTGCTCAACTTGTCAACCATAACAATGATGGAGTCACGTTGTCCCGATTTCCTCAATAACCTTGTAATGAAATACATGGAAATGACCTCCCACTTCTATTCTAGAATTATAATAGGCTTTAATAGACCACTTAGGTGCTCACACTTCGCTTTTACTTGTTGATAGTCCAATTAGATCTCTAAAAATCTAGCCAATTCTTTCTTCAAGTTCAACGAATGATAGAACTTCTTGATAGCTTCCAAAGTCTTCTGATATCCTGAGTGGCCTGAGTATGGCTTGAAAAGAAACTCCTTCAAGATAAGATTCTTGAGGTCACTACTATGTGGCACATTAATCATGTTCCTAAATATGACCAAGCCATCTGTGGTGAGGTGATACTCGTCATCTTTATCATCTTCACCCTACTACTGCAACCTTTCCTTTAGCTGTTGGTACCTCTCATCATGTTTCCCTACATGAAATATATGGTCTTGTAAATCTATCCCATAAGAGCTCGCACATGAAATACGATTTACCTACACTCTCCTAGTGAGAGCATCTACAACCATGTTCTCCTTTCCCTTGATGTAGTTGATCCCAAAGTCAAACTCAATGAGGGTACCTGAGCATCTAGCTTCCTTCTCATTGAGATTAAGTTGGTTAAAGAAGTACCTCAGTCCACTATGATCACTCATCAAAATAAACCTCCTTCGAAGAAGATAATGCCTTCTAATATTCAAGGCATGAATGATAGTTTCCAACTTGAGATCATGAGTCACATAGTTCTACTTGTGCTCATTCAGCTACCTTGAACCGTAGCATACCACATTTCATTCCCAAATTAGGACTCCACCAAGTATTTTATTGAAAACATCTATATAAACTACAAATTCCTTATTAGGATATGCAATCTTTAGGACCATTCACTAGAGAACTTGTAATAAAATACTTCAGTCGCTAAAAGCTAGCTACACATTGCTTATTCCATTCAACCTTCTACCCTTTCCTCTGCAAATACGTGATAGGATAGGCAATCCTTGAGAGGTTCTTGATGAACCACCTGTGATAACCTTCTAGTCCCATGAATGATCATACCTCATCCACATTCCTAGGGGCTGACCCCTCCATGATATCTTTAATCTTTTTTGGATCCACTGTTATCCTTTCCTTTGAGACAACATCTCCTAAGTAGTGAATTTGATTCTACAAGAAACTACATTTCCTAATGTTGTCATACAACTCATGCTCTCTCAATAGTTTCAACATTGTTGCTAGTTGTTTTTCATTCTCCTCCTCATTCTTAGAGTATACTAATATATCACCAACAAACACTATCAAAAAAATTTCTAGATAAGGATGCAATGCTTTGTTCAACAAACACATGAAAGTTATTGGAGCATTAGTAAGGCCAAAAAAAATGACCACGAACTCATAATGTTTATACCTAGTATGGAATGAGGTCTTGTAGATATCTTCTTCTTTGATGTGCATGTGATGATAGAAAATCACAAACCAATGTTTGAGAAAACTATTTCTCCCTCTACCTGATCAAAGTCATCAATCTGCGAAAATGCATACTTGTTCTTGATAGTCACCTTCTTCGACTTCATGTAATCAATGCACAATATGAGAGTACCATCCTTCTTGTTTACAAGCAACAGTAGTGCACCCAAACGCGATAAACTTTTCCTTATGTATCCCTTATAAAGCATTTCTTTAAGCTTCAACTTCAATTCCACCAACTCTGGAGTGGTAATCCTATAAGGTGCCCTTGATGTTGGTGTTTGTCTTGGTATTAGCTCACTGGGGAAATCGAGTTCCCTCTAAGGCAATAAATTTGATCTCTGTAGGAAACACATTCTGAAACTATTGAAAAATAGGATACCTCTTTAGGATTTCGTAATCTTCAACATATTTATGTTTGTCACTCGAAACATGCACCACAAACAATACACACTCTTTCCTATAATTGTGCTTAGCTTTCATGGTTGTAACCATTCTCAGTGATGTAGGCTTCATCTTTCCCACAAGATTATCTTCTCTCTATCATCATCTAGGCATTCAATATCCTTCTCATAGTAGTCTACCTTGGTCCTATTAGTAAAAAAAAAATCCATGACCAAAATCATACTATATGATACTAAGGAAGAAAATTTAGATGCGTTGATGTAGGAATAGCATTAAGCTCAAATGCACAAGATCTTACCCAATGATGAACTCATTTATTGGTCCTTGTAACCAATTTCACTAACCAAGACTCTGCATTCACTTCTTTATTCAAGCCACACTTATCCACTAGATTAGGACTGACATAACTGTAATTAGATCTAGGATCGATCAAAATGAAAACAATTGGACAACAAAGATTACCTTCCATCTCAATAATTGAATATTGATGATACATCTACCTATTATCAAGTACTGCATAGATATGAGGAATGGTTTTACCAACATCCACAACTATTTGTACCTTTTTAGCATTGTAGATCTATGGCCTACCACCCTAGTACAATGGAAAATCCTTCTTGTGAGGGACATTCCCAAAAATCTAACACTGCAATGGTCCTCTACCACTACCTTTATTATTCTTCTCTCCAAGATGAGGTCCATGTCCCTTCTCAACTGCATTAAAATTCTTATAAGAAGTCATATTTTATTTTTCACCTACATCCTGAGGCCTTCCTTGCTTTTGAGGTTGTTTTCATTTATCCTTCTCATTCCATTTCTAGTCACGCTTAGGCTCAGACTTGCACTTCAAAAAATCATAACAATGCTTCAATTTTGTGACATGACTTCCTCCAATGACCGAGGCACATCATGCTCAATCCAATCCTTGAATGCAAATTAAATTCCACTGATGAACCTTTGGAGCTTCTTCTTCAGATCCTTGAGATAATAGACATACCTCAACAACTCCAGAAATTTGGCTGTGTGCTCTTCATCTTTAATGGAAACCATCTTCAACTCAAAAATTTGTTGGCCTTTCTTTCATAATATCTCTTAGAAAAGTACTTCTTCCTGAAGAGCCTTTTAAACTCATGCTAACTCAACTCTTCTACCTTGATGCCTCTAAAATGCTTCACATATTTCCACCAAATATTTAATTTTCCTTTAAGGTTGAAGATCTCTATCATGGCTTTCATATTCTTTGAATAGTCATGTAATCTAAATAACTCCTTCATCCAAAGTAGCCATGCTTCTACCTCTTTTGGTTTTTTCACATCCCTGTCAAAAGTAGGATGCTTGACTTTTTGGTATTCCTATGGAAAACACATCTTCTCACTCCTCCTATGAGGATGATGGCAGTGATGATGATGATGTCTCTTTGGACCAAAACTAGAATAGAACCCATAACCACTACATCTATTCTCAAGTTTATCCAACCATCTGCCACATATGACTATGTCATCTCTGTTGATCCTCTATATTGATCAAGACTTGATTCCATAAGCCCCATCAATATTTGCTTCCTACCCATGGTTGATCCTCAACTGTCCCTGCCTCTGCAAATATGAATGGCTCTCAAGGATAATTACATTAACCTGTTTTCCTGTGATGGTAAATTTATTTATTTCCTCTACAGTTTTAACTTCACCTTGTTTTTTCTTAAGCTTGTCTTCGATTTTTTCAATTGTATCATTTTTTTTCTTCGCTAAATTTTCCCTTTGAAATTATGCCCTTTTCTTCTCCAATATGTCCTCTTCCATTTCTTATTCTGACTAAGTCATTTTGATATGCATAAGCTTCAAATCTTCATTTTCGGATGATTTGGATTTGTTGAGGGCTTGCTCAATCTAATTTTTGTAATCTGTTATGAATTTAAGGTGGTGTTATTCTTTTAAGTGTGACTCTTGCTTCAAAGCCTCTATTTTCCTGAGTACTTCTTTAAACTATCCCTCTTTGAGCAGAAGGGAGGTTTTCATATCCTTGAGTTTAGTCTCGACCTCTTCCTTTATTTCAAAATTCTAGATTAAGATACATGGATCATAGTATCGTACCTTCATAATTCTCTCTAGGCCTTTCATTTCTTTCTCCTTCTCTTTCAATACCTTCTTAAATGAACTAGCTTCTTTGGGTTGGTTGGATAGTCAAACTATAATACCTTCCAATTTTGTAATATGATTAGTTTTAGTTCTTAAGGCTACCCGTATTATATGTAACTGGTTAGAAACATTTTGAAACACCACCTAAATTTTTCTATTCCCTCCTATTGAATCAAGCAATCTCCTCATGACAATTTATCCTACTTGTCGATGTAGATTGATCAAATCCACATCTTAAATTTATCCCAAATGGGTAGTTAAGGATGAGGCCTCTGAACATAACATATATTGATTCTCCCCTATATCTGACTGAACCATTGTGAGATTTAGAGTGTTTATCTTAAAATTTGTAGAAGAAATGAATTGAGGTCCAAATGTGGGGACCACCTCCTTGAATGTTGTTGCTTCTATCGATTGAGACTACTAAGAAAATATGGCTAACATTGTACCAGTTGTCAACATCAATTTCCCTCTACAAAATTATGTTTGATGTCAAGGGTTTGCACTCCGAAATCCTTGGGCTAGGTGTCAGTGATAGTTTTCTACATTTCATTAGTTAGTTTTTCTATTTCTTGTTCCAATATCTAAATATCCACATCATCTTCTTTCACTTTCACCTTCCATAATGATTTTGTTAGGTTCAGAGCTTCTGATTTCCTCTTTGTGATTAAAGTTGATATAACAAGTGTTGGTTTCTCAAAACTTGTTTCCTACATTTGCATCTTAGTGGACATCGGGGCATGGAGGTTAACTCCTTCATCATATATAAGAATATGTGTCACCATCTGTGTAGGAGTATCCATAGGCAAGATGATATTTTCCAACTTCTCTGTGTTAGTTTTTCTCTTGTGCACATAAACTGATAATCCTACCTATTTTATCAATCCCGAGATAATTCCTAGGGGATAATAATTCTATCTTTCACCCGACGAGAATCCAAATGATAAGATTTCCCTTTCCAAGCCTTCTATAGATCTTTTATTCTTTGAAATTAAAGGTGAAATGGAATAATGGTAACTGAATAGTGCTCCTTTTTTCTTAGAAAAAAAACTCCATTCATTTACAACAATTTTTTGCATGAGCACCTCATAAGAAGATAATAAAGGTGAGACATATTCTAGCAGTTATAAGGGTTTTTTTTTAAACCATGCACATGAATGAGAGAGAAGTTAGAATACAAGAATGAACTTTATATACTCTACCCCTTAGTGAGTCTGAGTACTCTTCTTTGTTCTTCTGAAATTTTATTTACAATCTTTTCAATGAATTTAAGTAATATGAAAAACATATATATATATATATATATATATATATATATAGATATATATATATATAGATATATATAGATATATAGATATATATATATTAAGCATATGAGTTTGAGAGGTGTTCAAGATATATTACATTTATCCATTTATAAATCTCCTTTTCTTTATCATTTGCATCTGTAATAATTTGGAGGAGCTTGGTAGATAGGAAATAGGAAGGGTAATTGACCAATATAAAATGAAAATAATATGTACAGTGGCGACATGAACTAAATGAAATGGTGGCGGAGAGATCATTTGTGATGGATCAGACTAAATATGTTGGAAAATTAATTACTTTCTAGTTCGAAATCAAGGTAATAAGTCAGATAGTCAGGAAGATAGGTTCAACCATTTCCAATTCATCTGCCAACCCAAAAATGATAGTGATAAGAGAGGTAAAAGTTTGATAGAAAAGTTTTAAGGATTGGCTAGATAGAGGGAACTATAATTTCAACTTTGGGTTAGGGATTTGAAGTAGACACTTTAAAAATTCCACTTTATCCTCTTCAGACCAAGTAATAAATTCTTGGTCCAATATTTTCTCTATGATATCAATCCCTTGGGCTAGGATATCAAGCATTTTGGAAATTACTTCTTCATTGATCTTCAGGAAATCTTTACGGCTTGAATGTGAAATGATAGTATATTGTTCAGCTTCAAAGTATTCACCAAACGATAATATAAAGTATGGGTAAAAATGAATTGGGGGTAGTGTGGCGGCTAGAACTCCAAAATTTATTACACATAGGTATTCATCAGAGAGGCTCGAAGAATGGGTTATAATTATTTTAAGGGTGAGGATGTATGTTAAACATATGTTAGTATCTGTTAGCTACCTATACCAATACGTTTCATATTTCATGATTGGCAAAGAAAGTTCCAAATATGCTCTGCTTTGGTGATGCAAAGATCCCATATTTCCAAGAGAAAACAATGTGTGTACATAGTTTGATGTTGACTAAATTTGATGGATGGTCCAAAAGCCTAATCTGGATCATGCCATGTTTCAATTTTTCTGTTGTAGAATAGAGAAAGAAGTCTGTCCAAACTGTTTAATCTTGGCAGACTAGTAGCTTAGGTAGAGAATTGAGGTTCCCAACTGCTTAATCTGGGACCTTGGAAGCAATAAGGGTAGCCTTGGATAGAAAATCAAAAGGAAAAAGCCAAAGAAAAGAAAAGGCACATAGGGGTCTGCAAGTCTAAGTGCACCCTCCATGAAGAAACAAAAAATGCTAGGCAAGTAGATGGGTAGGCAGATGGGGTTGCAGAAATGTCATTCCTTACAATTGAATGTGTGCTAACCTATTCACAAAGGAAAATCAATGGATTGAGAAGGTCTTCTTCTCCATCATGTTGCAGCAAAGCAAAGGAGCATGTCTAACTTCACATTTTCCCCTTTCACATTCATTACTAACATCCCTTCATCAATTGAGATTCATGGAAGAATTTGAGGTTTTATGGTGGTTCTTATTCCTTTAAAAGCCACATTTCTTGTCTAAAAATCTTTTCATTTTGATCTACTCCCTAAGCTAAGTTATCTTCACATAAACTTAGTGATTTCACTCCTCATTCACCTTTTCCATCCATATTAACCCCTAACTTCTATTATCTAAATCCCCTATGTTACCCTTTCCCTACTATTATAACACTATGGTGTATAAACCCCAAGCATTGTATAAATATCCTTCCCCTTGGCATTATAGCCATATGTTCACTGTTAGGGATTAAATTGACATCTGGTCAGTTTGAGAACCCTAAGCCTTACCCCTCTTTCCCCTTCAGAAGTCATTTAACCCATTTAACCCTTCATTTGCTAAAAAACCTTGTAAAAAACCCCGTTTTCACCCTTAACCCGCTAAATTGCAAAATACACATGAAAACCCACTTTTTCCGATTTATCCAAAGTCTTGGCGCTATGCGCGATTTTATAAAAAAAAACATTGAAAAAACCACGCAAACGCGCCAATGTTCTAAGGTTCCCACCGGGCGCATTTACCAAAGAAAATATTATTTTAATCCCCGCCCGTACCCGTATCCACTGGCAGCTCAATGATCCGTCGACCGTCGGATCGGGCCCTTTTCATCCGACAGCCCTCATGCATTTCGGACCGGCCCCGACGTACGTGAATTACCTTCCGAAATTTGTCAGAGGGTGACGTCAGGCCTCTGCCACGCGTCACCCCCAAATCGTATCGGAGCCTCCTCTGACAATTCCGCCTCTGTATAATAAGCGATGCAATATGATACCGCTTACTGTTTCGGTTTCTGCCAACCCGCCCTGCCAATGTTACTACCACGTCACTGCTACGTCATCGCCGTGTCAGCGCCCCCGTTAGCCATTTGATCCACCTATCCGCCACCTCACCATACCCATGGACCACTTACACGCCACCACGTCACCCGATGACGTCATGCTGACGTCATCCGACCTTGACCCCACCTGATGACGTCATGCTGACGTCACCCAAAAAAAGCGCCAGTGTTCCAAAAAATCCATATTTTGGCCAAAAATCCGTGTTTTTTGCACTTTTCGCAAAAACAACTGTTGTTTCCTCTGCATGTAATTTACGTCCAAACTGTCGCCAACCTGCTGAATTCGACCTGGATACCATTGGCGCGCCAAATCCACCTGCATTGTCACCATTGCCAAGCAAATTTACCAGGTATTTATCAAATTCACCTCCCCTGTGCTCGGTTGTATCCAGAATTGTCTGAAACAAAGCTTAAAAGAGTGAAAAACACATAATTTACCGGCAAATCCCCTGTACCTAGTCTCCATTTGCAACTGTAAGGTCGAAATTCACCTGCTAAGCCTTGTTTACCCGAGTTTTCATAGAACCTGCATTCTGTTCGCGCAATTGTGAATGGGAAATCCAAACGGCACCAATTTGCTGTGAAAAAGAGTTTAAGGCCAAGCATTTGTCTCATCAAAGCTTTGAGCAGTATTTCAATTGCTGCAATTGACCATTCTATCCTCTGTTCCTCAGCAATTCACCTTTCTTTTTCAAAGAATACTCTTTTGTATTGCTCTGCACAGTGACACCAGATTATACAACAGAATCCTAAACTAACTATGGATACTCCAGTAGCACCTGTAGCCTTGAATGTTGCCCCTTTAAATGCCCCTCAGAGAGAATTGGAATGGCAACCTCTAGCAGACCTGGATTATCAAATATCAGAGGAAATGCTGATGAATACCAAGTTCCACATCCACCTGCTAAATGAATTGAAGGCTAAACATGAGAGTGGAACAGATGTATTGGGCATATGGGACTCTTTTATCCCTATCTTCAAGCTCCCTCAGGTCAACCAGTTTCCTGATTTAATCCACCTATGTGCCGAACGCTATGACCCTACTCAGAGGGCTGTGCTTGACCCTTCAGGCTCAGTTGTTTTCTATATCACCCCTGAAGCTATCAAAGAGATGCTGCATTTCAAGACTGAGAAGAAATTAGTTCCTTTATCACTCATAGATTTGATAAATCAAGGAGCTAGATTGACAGATGCTCAGGTCACCAAACTCAATCAGCTGTACATTGACTCTGACACTGTGAAGTATCCTCCTCTTAACCAAGTATACCTCAACCAATTGGGCAGAGATCTTGCAGACATGATTAGTCCCATTTTGGGCTATAATTCAATTGAATTTGTTGATGAAACTGTGCTGGTGATCATGCTCATGTTCTCTCCTGGCAAGTCTCCAATCTGCTATGACTATGCCACCTACATCTCTGATAAAATACATGAGCAGTTGATGAACTTGGCAAGAGAAAAGGTGTTCAGATACACCTCTTACATCTACCACTTAATCCTATATTATCAACATGAAAAGTTTTCTTTTGCTGTGAAAAGAGTGGATGCCCAAGGCAATCCAAGGACAATGGTCTATTGGTCCTCTGCCTTCCACTACAGATCTCACTCTCCATATACTTACTGTGAGTTCATAGATCTCTTCATCCACCCAGCCATGTCTCTGCTGATGAGCTCACCTCCTCCAAGACTAACTTATGAGATGCAAAGGGTACTTCAGTTGTCTAAATTATACAGCATTGGGGACTGGTACTTCTACCAGAACCACACAGTTATAAGGATATATGGGTGTGAGTTGCCCCCATACAGATTGCCCAAATATGTGCCCATGAGATGGTTTGCCCTGGAATACTTCAGGCAATTTGGGAATGCTGATGTGCTACACTTTTCAGGCAGAGGCAAGAAAGCACAGCTCAAGGTCAGGAACCAATTAGGCCACTTTATCTACAACAAAAGGGAGGAAGGTTGGCAAGAGGCGGATAGAATGTTAGAATCCCTTGGCTTGCAAACCAGTTTCCTTTGGAAACCATATGACCCCGGTCACTTCATAAGCCTAAGAAGGGTCAAATATAGGCTGGCCAGTTATGACCATGTAAGGATTCCTCATATAGAAAAGTATGCAAATCAAACAAAGTGGAGGAGAGGAACCTTAGAGGAGCCTCTCACACAAGAAGAGTTAAATCAAAGAGCACTAAGAAATCTGAAAAAGGTGGCTGACCTAGAGCTTTGTTCACAGGTGTTTACTCTTCCAAGCACTCAAGTGGGAGCAGCTGCCTCTTCCTCCACAACAAATCAGCAAGCAGCCAAAGCTATTGAGCAAACCTCTACCAAAGGCAAGGAAAAGGAAATGGAACCAGAACAGCCACCTCATGAGGAGGTACAGCAGCAACAACAACAGGTACAACAGCCACAAGAGGGGCAGCAAGAGAAAGAGCAGCCACTACAGCAAGAAAAGGCAGATGAGGCCCCAATTTTCACTGAGCAGCAGCCACCACAAATTGTGCCTCCTAGGCAAGAAACAACAGCTGAAGCCTCAATCCTCCAAACCCCACAAAAGGAGGATATAAGTAGAAAGAGGGACAGAGAGACTCCCCTCACAACAACAACAACTCAAGGGGATAAAAGACACAGAATGAATCCCCTTTCAGAAGAGGAAATGCCTATGGGGCAATCTTTTGGCATGGGCCCACCAAGTATGGAGGCCTCAGCAAGTTCCTTCCAGCAGGAACAAGAGAGGATAGTGGGAGGAGAAGTCAGATCCTCAAGCCAGCAGAGAGAAGGTGAACTGGGCATCAAACAGCAGTTCATTGACATAAAGAGGAGGAATGATCCAATAAAAATACAGCTATATAATCATTTGTTGAAAATGGCTCCCACTAACCAGCAAAGACTAATGTCTGCATATGATGTTAATGAAGGAAAAATGATCATGAGTCACTTCATGCCAACTGCATTGCAACCACAGTCCCCTGCAGACTACTTGAGGACCAATCTTGAGGTCCTTGCCAAGGACATCCACCCGATGGATCAGATTGAACTACACAAGAAAACGGGTGAGATGGTGTATGCCTCCTTGGCATACAAGACTTTGGTGAACTACAGGCTAGAAAATAGCCTAAACAACACCACTGCCCAACTGGAGTTGGAAAGAGCATCCTCTCAAGCAAAGGACAACAAGATCGGGGCCTTAGAAGATATAATCATAGAGATTGGGCATGATCCCAAGGACATCAAGGGCATACAAGCATTATTGAAATTGAGGGATGCAGACATGGCAGCATTGAGGAAAAGGATCAAAGTCCCAGCAACTATTCACCCTCAAACGGAAGAAGTTGCCCAGCTGAGACATGATGAAGATGCGGCAGCTTTGCTGGTGTCTTTATACAAACAGCTGATCCAGACACAAGAGAAGTTGGGAGAATCAGAGGCTGCACAGGCAGCATTGCAAGCAGCATTACAGCAAAAGGAAGGAGGTCAAACATCTCAGCCTCCTCCAGAAATAATTAACCTTGAGGAAGCTCCTCCAACTACTGCTCCCCTCACTCAACAAACAGAACAGGCAGCACCTTCTACCTCAGCACCAGCACCAACAACAGAGCAGGCCCCAAGCCTGGACATGCAAAAGCTGAGAAATGAGATTCAGGCCCTAGAAGCCCAAATGACAGAACTAAATGAGGCCAGGGAGAATTTAGCCAAGGTAAATGAGAAATATGATAAATCAAAACAAAATGTGGCTAAGAAAGGAAGAGAGATAAAGGCTCTCAAAGAAAGGATAAAGGAGCTGGAGAAGGAGCTCACACTGGATAAAGTAGTGGCTGAGCTCAAGACAGTGCTATGGGCCAATATTGACCAATCCATCACTGATCAATGGCAATATATTGAGACAATTCATGAGCAGTTGGAGCTCATTGCAAAAGCACACAGGGAAATCCAAAGAGCTAGGGCATCTCTAGGCAATATGCCTGAGGTTGCCAATAGAATGATCAATGTGCTTCACAACAGAATAAGTGCTCAGTTAGCAACTATGGGAATCTCCAACAGGACTGAGACTATTTTGTTAATAAAGAGGGTCCTAACACTAAGAAGCCTGGTGCAGACACTAGAAAGAAGGACCCAGGAGATGCAGACAGAGGTCAATAGATTCATGGACAAATTTCTGGCATTGAAAAACAGAGGTCTCCCTGGCTTACTGAACAGCGCAGGAAGGCTACTTACACATGAGCAGTATGCCAAGAGGGTGAACACATTCGCCACAAATCAGATCACTGAAAGGCCCAGCACCTCAGAGGAAACAGGGCCAGCAACAGGACAAAGTCTCTACAACAGGGTAGAAATCTTATTTTTTATCATGGATGAGATCAAACATCTGTTTGAAGTGCCTCCCAACTTCTACAAATACACAGAGGCAGATGAGACATTAGAGGCAATTCTGAGACATCAATTGCCCACACAGGAATACTGGACCAAAATGATACAGTTGATATTATAAACCAGAGCCTGTAAATCAAATTTTCATTTAAATTCATAGGTGATCATGCACAGGAAAATTTGATAAAACCAGCATGCATGAAAAGGAAAAGGCTGGGCCAACTCAGCAGAACTAATCGGCCAATAAAGCAAGATTGACAGCTACAGGTGACAGGGCCAAAAAACTACAGCACGACAGCCATAAAGGCACATTTTTCCAGAATTAAAGCAGAACGTTCAGACCGACTCAGTGGCCTCCAAAGATCAAAATATCTTTTGACATACATAAAGAGCACTTATTTTGTATTCAATGATATAATAACTTTCTTATCTACTATCTTGAAAAGTTGGTGAACGTATTCATTTCTAAAAATGACTCAACGCTCCAGATATTTTGTATGACCGATTGTATATATTCCCCCCTCGCATAATCTTGCAGGGGTTGTTGTTGATCTCTCTTCAAGAGTTTCTTATGCTGTAAATTTCCAGACTATTAATACAAAAGCTGATGGAATTTCCAGAGCTCTGCGTTATCTGAGTCATTGTGGTGTTTTGCTGAATGTTACAGGATTCCTGCGTGTTTCATGGCACAATAAGTCCTCTTCAAACTCTCGTTATGTGTTTTTTTTATCTTTTCATAGCTCAGTCATGCTTCTATGTTTCATAGTTAATAGCAAAGAAAAAGAATAGTTCCTGGATTTATTCACAGAATACCCTGAACTCAATCTATGCTATTATAAGTGTTTTCTTCAGTTATAGTCATAAAGTGTAATTCTCAATTGCTGCACTTTCAAACTATATGCTTTCACAGTGATTGTTGCTTCAGGAATTCAAGTTTGTTCCTGTGCAACATATCTCTTTCTCACACCCAGCTTAGTGGAAAATTCTTAATTGCCTTTCACTGGTTGAACACACCTCATAATCACAATTTTAGATTTGTTCCATGAGATATTTAAATGGCCCTGCAGTTTCAGCAACTCAACTCAATATTTCAGACAACCTGTAGCCACAGACTCCATTGCCCAATGGACTAATACTGCCTGAAAACTTACACCTTAGATGCAGAAGACATCCCTCAACCAAAACATAAAACAAAACCCTGAACATTATAGCTAGCCTAAAATACTATCAAAACAGAGACAATCATACAGAGAGAGCCCTCTCTGATTACAGTTTGGCTAGAAACTGTAATCCAAAGATTGGTTAGTGGTTACCCCGGCCGTATTCCCTTGGGAGTCAAAGGGAACAACCTGGGTGTTAACATAATTGGCGACTCCACTGGGGAGTTCCTCAGGATTTTCTAATTTCTGTATATTTCTTGAAGCTGCTTCAGTCACTTTTTGTGTTAGCTTTAAGATATACACAGTAACTCCTAAATCTTGTCTGGCCCGTGTAGACACATAAATATTCCAAAAAAAAAAAAAAAAACATACTTAAAAATAAGTTCAGAAGCTGGCTCCCAAGAGGAATCCACGATATACAAGGTCAAATCCTGACCCCAACCCACAAAATGTTTTTGAAAATCCTAACACAATCCCTAAGCTCATTAGGAAGCAGCAAGGACAGGAAACTCTTGCTGATTCAAGTCCTGAGACAGCTTATCCAAATCTTGTTCCCACTCCAATCAAGGTTCTATTTCGATCTACCCTTGATTCCCCCAGTTCACCTTCCACATCTAAAAGCCCTCCTGTCACACCTCCACCCACTGCACATAGTCCCTTGACCAACCCTCTAGTTTCTACCGTTCCCACTACCCCTGTTGTACCAGTCATTCATGCCATCCCAGTTATCCCTGTCAACCCTATAAACCCTGCTAATATGGCTAATAGATATGCACCCCTGCAGTTGCCTGCTAATGCTGCAGCTCTACCTCATGAATACCAAACCAAGATCTCATATTTTGACTCCACTGGCCCTTTCACAGCAATTCAGCATGCCAGAAGGATGCAAGACCATTTTGAGAACTATGAAATAGATGATGACAGTGTGAGAACGAGAATCTTTGTTCAGAGTCTCACAGGGGATGTAAGAACTTGGTTTAGATCACTGGCTGCAAATACCATCACAACCCCTGATGAGCTTTATCAAGCCTTTACTAACAGATGGGAGAAAAAGAAAGATCCCCTGCACATACTTGGTGAATATGACACAATCAAACGAGGTCCTCAAGAGACTGTTTTGGAGTATTGTGCAAGATTCAATAATGTATATAACACAATACCACAGAATTTAAGACCGCCTCCTGATTTAGCCTTGTACAAATTTCCGGATGGTTTTGACCCTGATATGGCATATCAGTTGAAGGAAAGAGCCCCTGAAACCCTTGAAGATGCCCAAAAGGTTGTTGTCACAGTAGAGGCTAACCTAATTGCCAAAAGAAACAGGGCAAGATTGGAAAAGAGAACCACCTTCAAAGAAGAACCCTCAGCCTTTGATCAAAAACTAGATGCAATACTCACTGGTATGAAGAGATTGGGTGATAGAGTAGAATCAGTTGAGAGAAAGTCATCATGGGAAGCACCACAAAATAACCCTATCAGGAATCCAAATTTTAGGAGAAATCAAAACCCAAACACTGGCAAAACCGGTTCTGATCTAGACATAAGGCCTCCTTTCTAGGAAAACTATACTGAGGCATCCACTTCAAATGAGCAAACAGATGACACCCACATTAACTTAATGGGCCTGAATGATGATCAGCAAGTTTTCTTGAGTCAAGAGGATCATAAAGATGATGACATTCAGCAATTCCAAACCAGGTCAGGTGAGTCATTTGACTTTAAACAAGGATATGACACAACTGTTTATGAAGTTCATAAACAATATAAGCTAAGAAGCAGAACTATAAATGTGACACAGCCTGACAAGACAAAGGACACTACACAGCCTAAGAAAGCCATTATCACAGAACCAAGTGACAAAACTGGTCCAATTACAGATGAGTTAACAGTTGAGGAAATAGCTGAAACTTCTCCCTCAAAACAACAACCAGTAGATTCATCACCCTTGCAGCCCAATCCAAGTAACACTCCTCAAGAGATGAGTAAGAAGGATAAGCCTCAAGATCAAGAAAAGAAACAAGAAGAAGACTTAGTAAATAAGGAAACGGCTGTCACCCACAACACCAAGATACCATCTGAAAGACCCTTTGACTTAGAAGTTGAAATTGGCAAACTAAAAGTAGCTATTCCTCTTTCAGAACTAGACAAGCATGACATTTATAGACAACAAATCAAGAAGTCCCTTCAAATTACTCGTAATAAAGATAATGTCAATGTGTTGGATGACACCCCAGAATTACTGTTCGGTCCAGAAGTTGATGGGAAGCCAGCAGTTACAGGGGTCTTACCTTTTTATGTCAGCCTGCATGTTCATGACAAGATACTACACAATGCAATGTTTGACTCAGGTGCCTCTCATAACGTAATGCCTAAATCAGTCATGGAAAGACTGAATCTAGATATTACAAGGCCATATAAGGACCTATTCTCATTTGACTCCAGCCAAGTTAAGTGTTTAGGTCTCATAAAAGATCTCTGTGTCTCACTCGTCCAATATCCCAATAAGACAATCCTCATGGATGTTGTGGTTGCTGATATCCCACCCAAATATGGGATGTTGTTATCAAGGTCATGGGGGGCTAAACTCCAAGGCTCCCTACAATTAGACATGTCATACGCAACCATCTCAGTCTTTGGTCAACCCAAGAGTTTATATAGAGAGTCACTTATGAAATACATGGTCAGCAGTGAAGAAAAACCTCAAAATTTTCCCATATATGCTGTCCATTCTGGCATAGACTCATACATTCTTTTCAATGATAATACAGGTCTTACAAATAATGATGTTGAAATTAAGACACTCAAACAAGAGTAGGACACTAATGAACAAACTGCCACCCTAGAAACAATGGTTAAGCAACCATTAAACAAAGCTGCTGCTCTAGAAATCAAGCTAATTCAATCAAGTGATCAGACTGTCCTAGAAGACAAACCAGGTGAAAAACCAGAACTTCAACTTACAATTCCAGCTCATGAAGAGGTCATTAAGTCTCCCCTAGAACAAGATATCCTGTGGTTCCTTGAATTTGATGGGTCAGTCAACAAATTAGGGGCAGGAGCTGGAGTTTGGATACATAACAAACAAAACAGTCATGCAGAAGGTCGAGCCTATAGACTAAATTTCAGATGCACTAATAACATGGCAGAATATGAAGCTCTATTGCTAGGCCTTAAGCTAGTAAAATCCTTACAAGCCATAAAAGTTTCAATTATGGGAGATTCAGACTTGATTATCCAACAAGTAAAGGGAAATTTTGTTACTAATGATAAAAGACTGAGATCTTATAGATCTGCTGCTGCTGAACTACCACAATCCTTCACTGAATTTCAAATTACCAAGATTCCCAGGACCCATAACCTGCATGCTCATAGCTTGGCCACATTTGCAAGCACCTACAAGTTACCTTTTGAGCCCCACCATTGCTTTACAGCTGAGGTAAAACACAGACCTTCTGTCCCAAATAATGTCAAAGACTGGCAAGTATTTGAAGATGATGCACAAATAAATAATTTCCTGACTCTGCAACAAGAATTTGCAGGACTAAACATTGACACTGAAGGAGCAAGTCAATCACAAATACCTGATCAATAGAAACACAAGCCAATATCACCTAAAACAGCTAACCAAATCCTACATCCAACAATTTTCAACAAAGACAACATACAAGAAATTCAACAAATCAGTTATGAAGAAATGGTTGGTGCTGAGGCTGAAGTGATACAATTGAAAGACAATTTTCTTCCAACAGGCCTAACTCCACTAGAGGATATTTTTGATTCAAATGATGTCCCTAGAAAACCAAAAATGCAGCCCCTTAACTCTGCCATTGAAGAATGCAACATTGGAACCATTGAGAAACCCAAGATAATAAAATTATCTGCATCCTTACCCCCTGATCAGAAGCCTAAATACATTGACCTTTTCAAAGAGTTTCAGGATGTCTTTGCATGGGGTTATGAGGATTTAAAATCCTATGACACCTCTGTTATCCAGCATACTATCCCTCTCAAGCCAAATCAAAAGCCATTCAAGTAGAAATTGAGAAGGATTAATCCCATGCTTCTCCCTTCAATTGAAAAGGAGCTGCAAAAAATGTTTAAAGCTGGCATCATAGCACCAATCAGGTTTTCTGATTGGATTTCAAATTTAGTCCCTACAAGAAAGAAAACTGGTGAAATAAGGCTTTGTGTTGATCTTAGAAATTTGAATCAAGTATCTCTAAAAGATAATTATCCTTTACCTAAGATGGATCACATCCTCCAAAGAGTGGTAGGAGCCTCAAGGATCTCATTACTTGATGGATTCTCAGGTTTTAATCAAATCCTAGTGCACCCTGATGATCAAGACAAAACGGCATTCACAACCCCATGGGGAACTTTCAAATATGTAAAAATGCCTTTTGGATTGAAAAATGTAGGGGCAACATTTCAAAGAGCAATGGATATTGCTTTTGCCAAGGAGATTCATGACTTTCTTGTCATTTATTTAGATGACCTCACACCTTTCTCAAAATCAGACCAAGAACATTTGAAGCATTTGAGACAGATCTTCCTAACATGTAGGAAATATGGAATTTCCTTGAACCCAAAGAAGTCTCTATTTGGTTTGGAAGAAGGTAAGTTGTTAGGACATATCATTTCTAAGGATGGAATAAGAGTTGACCCAGATAGGATACAAGCTATCTTACAAATGCCCCACCCAAGAAACCTCAAAGAATTGCAAGCCTTCTTAGGGAAGATCAATTTCTTAAGAAGGTTTATCCCAAACTTAGCCGAACTGATCAGATTATTAAACAACATGCTAAAGAAGGATTCAAAAGTGAAGTGGACAGTAGAAGCAAATCAAGCCTTTGAAGGTATAAAATTGGCCCTTACCCAAACCCCAGTCCTAACAAATCCTCAATTTGACAGAGAATTTATCGTTTTCTCTTTTTCCTCCCAGCACACTATTGCTGCTGTTTTGTTACAGAAAGATGACCAAGGAAATGAGAAACCCATTGCTTTCTTTAGCAGAGCTCTTAGAGATGCACCTCTGAAATATCAAATCATGGAGAAACAAGCTTATGCTTTGGTCAAGGCCATTAAAGACTTTAGGATTTACATCCTTTATTCCCATGTTATAGCTTATGTGCCAAGTCCCATTGTTAAAGACATTCTCACTCAAGAAAACTTAGAAGGTAGAAGAGGAAAATGGATTGCCAACATCCTCGAATTTGATATTGAAATAAAACCGACAAAATTAATAAAAGGGCAAGGTTTGGCCAAACTAATGACAGAAGCAAACTTCCAAGCCTTAGACATAAACCAGCTGGACAATGAACCGGAGCTGGCGACTCCAAAGATCAATGTAGCCTTTGAACAATCCCCTTGGTACTCTGATATATGTTATGTGTTACAAAACCTGTGTGCTCCACCAGGATTGTCCAGAACTAAGTGTAGGTTCCTAAAAATGAAAGCTTCAAGATTTTGTGTCATGGAAGGCAATTTGCTTTGGAAAAACCATGAGGGGATACTGTTAAATTGCCTGATTGAGAATGAAGCTAATAAAGTCACGAAAGAATTTCATGCAGGTGACTGTGGTGGACACTTGTATTGGAAGTCCACTGTGGATAAGATACTGAGGGCTGGTTACTATTGGCCCACTGTTTTCTCTGATGTCAAGAAATTTACCACCTCATGTCATAAATGTCAAGTGTTTGAGGGAAAGAGAAAGTTACTGCCACTTCCTTTGAGGCCTATTGCAACAGAGAGACCTTTTCAACAATGGGGCTTGGATTTCATTGGGGAAATTCACCCTTCATCTTCAGGCCAACATAGATGGATTTTAACAGCTACAGACTACTTTACTAAATGGATTGAAGATGTTCCATGCAGACAAGCAAATGATTCCACTATCATTCAGTTCCTTGAGACTAATATTCTTTCTAGATTTGGTTGTCCTGATAAGATAATAACAGACAATGTTGCTGCCTTCAGATCTAAGAAAATGGTGAATTTCTGCCACAAATTTCACATTACCTTGGGCCATTCTACTGCATATTATCCCCAAGGAAATGGCCTTGCTGAATCATCAAATAAAAGCCTTGTAAACATCATAAAGAAGGTATTGGAAGAAAATAAGAAGAATTTGCATAAGAAGCTTGTGAATGCCTTATGGGCAGATAGACTAACAACCAAAAGATAAATTGGGATCAGCCCATATGAGTTAGTTTATGGATTAGAAGCCAAATTTCCTTCATCACTAGGGATCCCTGTCATGAAACTTCTTCAAGAAAGCCAGGCAGAACCAAATGATGTGCAAAGAAGGATCAATCAAATAATATGTTTGCAGCAAACTAGAGACCAAGTTTACAACAGAGTTCAAGTTTTACAAGAAAAGTTAAAGAAAACCTTTGACAGAAGGACCAAGGCAGAAGATTTCAACGTTGGTGACAAAGTCCTCAAGTGGGATTCAAGAAGAGAAGATAAGGGAAAACATGGAAAATTTGATTCCCTTTGGAGAGGACCATTTGCTGTTCAAGCAGTGCAAGGAAATAATACTTACTTCCTTAAAAGTCTTGATGAAGCTAATTTGGATGAAGGTCCTGTGAATGGCAGGATGTTGAAGCACTATTTTGACTACTATCCATAAGTGCAGCCTGAGTTTCCCTTGTACATATTCAGGTGTATATATTACTTTCTGTTAAAATGTAAAAATGCAGTTTCTCAAGTTTTATTAGTTATCAGCAAAAGGCAAATAAGTTCAGAGATTTACCAAGATGGGAAGAGTACAATTTGGCATTTCAGAGCAGCATACTTCAAGTTTTGGTAAAAGCAATCAAGGGCCAAGGCGTTCTGACCTGCTGTTCTTGGTCTTTCAAATGGAAAAACCATCCCCATGTGGAGCCACTATTAGCTACCTATACCAATAGGTTTCATATTTCATGTTTGGCAAAGAAAGTTCCAAATATGCTCTGCTTTGGTGATGCAAAGATCCCATATTTCCAAGAGAAAACAATGTGTGTACATAGTTTGATGTTGACTAAATTTGATGGATGGTCCAAAAGCCTAATCTGGATCATGCCATGTTTCAATTTTTCTGTTGTAGAATAGAGAAAGAAGTCTGTCCAAACTGTTTAATCTTGGCAGACTAGTAGCTTAGGTAGAGAATTGAGGTTCCCAACTGCTTAATCTGGGACCTTGGAAGCAATAAGGGTAGCCTTCGATAGAAAATCAAAAGGAAAAAGCCAAAGAAAAGAAAAGGCACATAAGGGTCTGCAAGTCTAAGTGCACCCTCCATGAAGAAACAAAAAATGCTAGGCAAGTAGATGGGTAGGCAGATGGGGTTGCAGAAATGTCATTCCTTACAATTGAATGTGTGCTAACCTATTCACAAAGGAAAATCAATGGATTGAGAAGGTCTTCTTCTCCATCATGTTGCAGCAAAGCAAAGGAGCATGTCTAACTTCACATTTTCCCCTTTCACATTCATTACTAACATCCCTTCATCAGTTGAGATTCATGGAAGAATTTGAGGTTTTATGGTGGTTCTTATTCCTTTAAAAGCCACATTTCTTGTCTAAAAATCTTTTCATTTTGATCTACTCCCTAAGCTAAGTTATCTTCACATAAACTTAGTGATTTCACTCCTCATTCTCCTTTTCCATCCATATTAACCCCTAACTTCTATTATCTAAATCCCCTATGTTACCCTTTCCCTACTATTATAACACTATGGTGTATAAACCCCAAGCATTGTATAAATATCCTTCCCCTTGGCATTATAGCCATATGTTCACTGTTAGGGATTAAATTGACATCTGGTCAGTTTGAGAACCCTAAGCCTTACCCCTCTTTCCCCTTCAGAAGTCATTTAACCCATTTAACCTTTCATTTGCTAAAAAACCTTGTAAAAAACCCCGTTTTCACCCTTAACCCGCTAAATTGCAAAATACACATGAAAACCCACTTTTTCCGATTTATCCAAAGTCTGGGCGCTATGCGCGATTTTATAAAAAACATTGAAAAAACCACGCAAATGCGCCAATGTTCTAAGGTTCCCGCCGGGCGCATTTACCAAAGAAAATATTATTTTAATCCCCGCCCGTACCCATATCCACCTGGCAGCTCAATGATCCGTCGACCGTCGGATCGGGCCCTTTTCATCCGACAGCCCTCATGCATTTCAGACCGGCCCCGACGTACGTGAATTACCTTCCGAAATTTGTCTGAGGGTGACGTCAGGCCTCTGCCACGCGTCACCCCCAAATCGTATCGGAGCCTCCTCTGACAATTCCGCCTCCGTATAATAAGCGGTGCGATATGATACCGCTTACTGTTTCCGATTTCTGCCAACCCGCCCTGCCAACGTTACTACCACGTCACTGCTACGTCATCGCCGTGTCAGCGCCCCCGTTAGCCATTTGATCCACCTATCCGCCACCTCACCATACTCATGGACCACTTACACGCCGCCACGTCACCCGATGACGTCATGCTGACGTCATCCGACCTTCACCCCACCTGATGACGTCATGCTGACGTCAACCAAAAAAAGCGCCAGTGTACAAAAAAATCCATATTTTGGCCAAAAAGCCGTGTTTTTTGCACTTTTCACAAAAACAACTGTTGTTTCCTCTGCATGTAATTTACGTCCAAACTGTTGCCAACCTGCTGAATTCGACCTGGATACCATTGGCGCGCCAAATCCACCTGCATTGTCACCATTGCCAAGCAAATTTACCAGGTATTTATCAAATTCACCTCCCCTGTGCTGGGTTGTATCCAGAATTATCTGAAACAAAGCTTAAAAGAGTGAAAAACACATAATTTACCGGCAAGTCCCCTGTACCTAGTCTCCATTTGCAACTGTAAGGTCGAAATTCACCTGCTAAGCCTTGTTTACCCGAGTTTTCATAGAACCTGCATTCTGTTCGCGCAATTGTGAATGGGAAATCCAAACGGCACCAATTTGCTGTGAAAAGGAGTTTAAGGCCAAGCATTTGTCTCATCAAAGCTTTGAGCAGTATTTCAATTGCTGCAATTGACCATTCTATCCTCTGTTCCTCAGCAATTCACCTTTCTTTTTCAAAGAATACTCTTTTGTATTGCTCTGCACAGTGACACCAGATTATACAGCAGAATCCTAAACTAACTATGGATACTCCAGTAGCACCTGTAGCCTTGAATGTTGCCCCTTTAAATGCTCCTCAGAGAGAATTGGAATGGCAACCTCTAGCAGACCTGGATTATCAAATATCAGAGGAAATGCTGATGAATACAAAGTTCCACATCCACCTGCTAAATGAATTGAAGGCTAAACATGAGAGTGGAACAGATGTATTGGGCATATGGGACTCTTTTATCCCTATCTTCAAGCTCCCTCAGGTCAACCAGTTTCCTGATTTAATCCACCTATGTGCCAAACGCTATGACCCTACTCAGAGGGCTGTGCTTGACCCTTCAGGCTCAGTTGTTTTCTATATCACCCTTGAAGCTATCAAAGAGATGCTGCATCTCAAGACTGAGAAGAAATTAGTTCCTTTATCACTAATAGATTTGATAAATCAAGGAGCTAGATTGACAGATGCTCAGGTCACCAAACTCAATCAGCTGTACATTGACTCTGACACTGTGAAGTATCCTCCTCTTAACCAAGTATACCTCAACCAATTGGGCAGAGATCTTGCAGACATGATTAGTCCCATTTTGGGCTATAATTCAATTGAATTTGTTGATGAAACTGTGTTGGTGATCATGCTCATGTTCTCTCCTGGCAAGTCTCCAATCTACTATGACTATGCCACCTACATCTCTGATAAAATACATGAGCAGTTGATGAACTTGGCAAGAGAAAAGGTGTTCAGATACACCTCTTACATCTACCACTTAATCCTATATTATCAACATGAAAAGTTTTCTTTTGTTGTGAAAAGAGTGGATGCCCAAGGCAATCCAAGGACAGTGGTCTATTGGTCCTCTACCTTCCACTGCAGATCTCACTCTCCATATACTTACTGTGAGTTCATAGATCTCTTCATCCACCCAGCCATGTCTCTGCTGATGAGCTCACCTCCTCCAAGACTAACTGATGAGATGGAAAGGGTACTTCAGTTGTCTAAATTATACAGCATTGGGGACTGGTACTTCTACCAGAACCACACAGTTATAAGGATATATGGGTGTGAGTTGCCCCCATACAGATTGCCCAAATATGTGCCCATGAGATTGTTTGCCCTGGAATACTTCAGGCAATTTGGGAATGCTAATGTGCTACACTTTTCAGGCAGAGGCAAGAAAGCACAGCTCAAGGTCAGGAACCAATTAGGCCACTTTATCTACAACAAAAGGGAGGAAGGTTGGCAAGAGGCAGATAGAATGTTAGAATCCCTTGGCTTGCAAACCAGTTTCCTTTGGAAACCATATGACCTCGGTCACTTCATAAGCCTAAGAAAGGGTCAAATATAGGCTGGCCAGTTATGACCACGTAAGGATTCCTCATATAGAAAAGTATGCAAATCAAACAAAGTGGAGGAGAGGAACCTTAGAGGAGCCTCTCACACAAGAAGAGTTAAATCAAAGAGCACTAAGAAATCTGAAAAAGGTGGTTGACCTAGAGCTTTGTTCACAGGTGTTTACTCTTCCAAGCACTCAAGTGGGAGTAGCTGCCTCTTCCTCCACAGCAAATCAGCAAGCAGCCAAAGCTACTGAGCAAACCTCTACCAAAGGCAAGGAAAAGGAAATGGAACCAGAACAGCCACCTCATGAGGAGGTACAGCAGCAACAACAACAGGTACAACAGCCACAAGAGGGGCAGCAAGAGAAAGAGCAGCCACTACAGCAAGAAAAGGCAGCTGAGGCCCCAATTTTCACTGAGCAATAGCCACCACAAATTGTGCCTCCTAGGCAAGAAACAACAGCTGAAGCCTCAATCCTCCAAACCCCACAAAAGGAGGATATAAGTAGAAAGAGGGACAGAGAGACTCCCCTCACAACAACAACAACTCAAGGGGAGAAAAGACACAGAATGAATCCCCTTTCAGAAGAGGAAATGCCTATGGGGCAATCTTTGGGCATGGGCCCACCAAGTATGGAGGCCTCAGCAAGTTCCTTCCAGCAGGAACAAGAGAGGATAGTGGGAGGAGAAGTCAGCTCCTCAAGCCAACAGAGAGAAGGTGAATTGGGCATCAAACATCAGTTCATTGACATAAAGAGGAGGAATGAGCCAATAAAAATACAGCTATATAATCATTTGTTGAAAATGGCTCCCACTAACCAGCAAAGACTAATGTCTGCATATGATGTTAATGAAGGCAAAATGATCATGAGTCACTTCATGCCAAGTGCATTGCAACCACAGTCCCCTGCAGACTACTTGAGGACCAATCTTGAGGTCCTTGCCAAGGACATCCACTTGATGGATCAGATTGAACTACACAAGCAAACGGGTGAGATGGTGTATGCCTCCTTGGCAGACAAGACTTTGGTGAACTACAGGCTAGAAAATAGCCTAAACAACACCACTGCCCAACTGGAGTTGGAAAGAGCATCCTCTCAAGCAAAGGACAACAGGATCAGGGCCTTAGAAGATATAATCATAGAGATTGGGCATGATCCCAAGGACATCAAGGGCATACAAGTATTATTGAAATTGAGGGATGCAGACATGGCAGCATTGAGGAAAAGGATCAAAGTCCCAGCAACTATTCACACTCAAACGGAAGAAGTTGCCCAGCTGAGACATGATGAAGATGCAGGAGCTTTGCTGGTGTCTTTATACAAACAGCTGATCCAGACACAAGAGAAGTTGGGAGAATCAGAGGCTGCACAGGCAGCATTGCAAGCAGCATTACAGCAAAAGGAAGGAGTTCAAACATCTCAGCCTCCTCCAGAAATAATTAACCTTGAGGAAGCTCCTCCAACTACTGCTCCCCTCACTCAACAAACAGAACAGGCAGCACCTTCTACCTCAGCACCAGCACCAACAACAGAGCAGGCCCCAAGCCTGGACATGCAAAAGCTGAGAAATGAGATTCAGGCCCTGGAAGCCCAAATGACAGAACTAAATGAGGCCAGGGAGAATTTAGCCAAGGTAAATGAGAAATATGATAAATCAAAACAAAATGTGGCGGAGAAAGGAAGAGAGATAAAGGCTCTCAAAGAAAGGATAAAGGAGTTGGAGAAGGAGCTCACACTGGATAAAGTAGTGGCTGAGCTCAAGACAGTGCTATGGGCCAATGTTGGCCAATCCATCACTGATCAATGGCAATATATTGAGACAATTCATGAGCAGTTGGAGCTCATTGCAAAAGCACACAGGGAAATCTAAAGAGCTAGGGCATCTCTAGGCAATATGCCTGAGGTTGCCAATAGAATGATCAATGTGCTTAACAACAGAAAAAGTGCTCAGTTAGCAACTATGGGAATCTCCAACAGGACTGAGACTATTTTGTTAATAAAGAGGGTCCTAACACTAAGAAGCCTGGTGCAGACACTAGAAAGAAGGACCCAGGAGATGCAGACAGAGGTCAATAGATTCATGGACAAATTTGTGGCATTGCAAAAGAAAGGTCTCCCTGGCTTACTGAACAGCGCAGGAAGGCTACTTACACATGAGCAGTATGCCAAGAGGGTCAACACATTCGCCACAAATCAGATCACTGAAAGGCCCAGCACCTCAGAGGAAACAGGGCCAGCAACAGGACAAAGTCTCTACAACAGGGTAGAAAACTTATTTTTTTTCATGGATGAGATCAAACATTTGTTTGAAGTGCCTCCCAACTTCTACAAATACACACAGGCAGATGAGACATTAGAGGCAATTCTGAGACATCAATTGCCCACACAGGAATACTGGACCAAAATGATACAGTTGATATTATAAACCAGAGCCTGTAAATCAAATTTTCATTTAAATTCATAGGTGATCATGCACAGGAAAATTTGATAAAACCAGCATGCATGAAAAGGAAAAGGCTGGGCCAACTCAGCAGAACTAATCGGCCAATAAAACAATATTGACAGCTACAGGTGACAGGACCAAAAAACTACAGCACAACAGCCATAAAGGGACATTTTTCCAAAATTAAAGCAGAACGTTCAGACCGACTCAGTGGCCTCCAAAGGTCAAAATATCTTCTGACATACATAAAGAGCACTTATTTTGTATTCAATGATATAATAACTTTCTTATCTACTATCTTGAAAAGTTGGTGAACGTATTCATTTCTAAAAATGACTCAACGCTCCAGATATTTTGTATGACCGATTGTATATATTCCCCCCTCGCATAATCTTTCAGGGGTTGTTGTTGATCTCTCTTCAAGAGTTTCTTATGCTGTAAATTTCCAGACTATTAATACAAAAGCTGATGGAATTTCCAGAGCTCTGCGTTATCTGAGTCATTATGGTGTTTTGCTGAATGTTGCAGGATTCCTGCGTGTTTCATGGCACAATAAGTCCTCTTCAAACTCTCGTTATGTGTTTTTTTTATCTTTTCATAGCTCAGTCATGCTTCTATGTTTCATAGTTAATAGCAAAGAAAAAGAATAGTTCCTGGATTTATTCACAGAATACCCTGAACTCAATCTATGCTATTATAAGTGTTTTCTTCAGTTATAGTCATAAAGTGTAATTCTCAATTGCTGCACTTTCAAACTATATGCTTTCACAGTGATTGTTGCTTCAGGAATTCAAGTTTGCTCTTGTGCAACATATCTCTTTCTCACACCCAGCTTAGTGGAAAATTGTTAATTGCCTTTCACTGGTTGAACACACCTCATAATCACAATTTCAGATTTGTTCCATGAGATATTTAAATGGCCCTGCAGTTTCAGCAACTCAACTCAATATTTCAGACAACCTGTAGCCACAGACTCCATTGCCCAATGGACTAATACTACCTGAAAACTTACACCTTAGATGCAGAAGACATCCCTCAACCAAAACATAAAACAAAACCCTGAACATTATAGCTAGCCTAAAATACTATCAAAACAGAGACAATCATACAGAGAGAGCCCTCTCTGATTACAGTTTGGCTAGAAACTATAATCCAAAGATTGGTTAGTGGTTACCCGGCCGTATTCCCTTGGGAGTCAAAGGGAACAACCTGGGTGTTAACAGTATCCCTAACTCCAAATAATTCATTAACTAGTATGTCCTTGGATGGTAACTCTGACATTTTAAACTTTAAATGGCCAATTTACAGTCGACTAAAAGGAAGAGATGGTATAGAAATACTTATGTGAGTAGTGGTGACAATGTTTTGACCTCATGTTTGTAAAAAAGATAGTTTTTGATACTGATAGGCTTCAAAGAAACATGCAATAGAAGGAGGGAAAAAAAATGAGAAAATGATATAAAGTTGGTGAAATTATGCTTAATTAGGTGAATAAATTGATTAATGTGATACAAAAAAGGATTCATGGTGATTGGCAACCTCGGGGACTAAGAGAGGGTCCCATGAATCAGGCAGAGCGAGTGGATTATCTGTCTTGCGAGTAGCAACTCGATAACCGTTGATGGTAATTTTGTCGTTGCAATAGACACCCTCTAAAAATTTTCATACACTTTAATTTTGGAGTCTACTATGGATCTGTCAATCGGTTGTTCCATTGTCACTTCTTGGTCCTGATGCTTTTGAGCTCCCTCCTTCATTCGGAAGTGTCAAAGTCACTTCATCACACATGCTCAGTATGCAACAAGTTCATGAATGCATCCTTTTACACAAGCTTGGAAAATCATAGCACACTACATCAATATTTTCCCTGTGTGATGTCCAATCCATGTCGACAATTAGTGTGCACTAACAACGATAGTTTCTCAAAATATAGTCGCGTTCATACTTCCATTTTGGTGAGTTTTGCAAACTGTCTCTTTCGCACACCTTTGTTTTCACGAGTGTTGTTTTCATGTTTTCGATTGTCGCTTTTTCTTACCTTCACTCTGACTAGTTTCATTTTGATGTTATGTTTTCTCTATCATGTGTTATTTTCACTATTGTCCACATATCGCAAGAGTCATTCAGACATTAGGAATTGCCATATTTTTGCATGTTAGCTGTCACACAGGCTTGTTTTGGTGGTTTCAAGGGGATATCTTTGTGTGAATACCATTTTTAATCCTATCAAAGGAGTACTTCTCTTCCTCATTCCATTTTATATCTTTTCACTTCTTGAGCATTCATGTTATATGCTTAATGATTTCCACAAAATTAGGAATGAATCTTTGAAGAAAATTAATCTTCCCAGATAAGGCTTGCACTTATTTCTTGGTATGAGGAATTGGAATAGTTTGAATAGCTTGCATTTTTTATGGGTCAATCATGAGTTCATGTTAAGACACAATAGTTCTTAATATATATCCTTCAATCATTGCAAAAGAGGACCTTTTCAGGTTTAAGTACAAGCCATATTTTCAACATTTTTAAAAATTAGTTTGTATATGTTTGAGATGTTGTTCATCACTTTGTCAAAACACAATGATATTGCCTAAATAAATGACTACAAAATGATCATTTTCATTAGGGAAAGCAATTTCCATTTCCCTCTCGAAGGTGGCTCCTGCGTTAATTTTTTGATACATAAATGTTTCCCAAGGGGTAATAAAGATTGTTCTACACATATCATCTTTATGGACAACAATATGATTATATCAAGAAAATCCATCCATCATAGAGATGTGGGTTGATCACACAACTCACTGAAAGATCCTATCCATTTTAGGAAAAGGATAGTTACCATTTAAAGAAGCTTGATGGAGATTTCTAAAATCTATGCACAACCTAATTTCACCATTCTTCCTCCTAGCTAGAAACTAATTCACTACCCACTTGGAATCACACAAAGGAATGATTATTTTAGCATCAAGAATATTCTTTCTCTCTTTCTCAATGGGAGGGAGTAGGAGGCGGTTAATATGTTAGAGATTTTTCCTGAAGGGTTTAGCACCTTTTTCAGTGGAATGTGATGCTCAATAATGCTTCTATCATACATATTAAGGTTGTTGTAAGACCAATAAAAGATGTGAGTGTATTTAGATAAAAGATTGATTTATTGTTCTTTAATTTTAAAAGCATGAGCTTAAGACAAATTAATCATTTTGTTTTCCTCTTCATAGGAAACATTCACTAGCTCTATATCAATGTTAGGGGAATTTAATATCAGGTTGGCAACAACATCGTTGTGGTGAATTTTTTTTTGTAAAGGTATTGATCCCCTAGGAATATAATTTTTTTTTAATTGGATAACGTCATGCTTTCCTATTTTGGCTTTAATTTTTAATGTTAGTGTTACAGGGAAAAGTGTCTACTCGGAACTGCTTATCCCACTAAGGTGTGACAGCTGCCTTAGAAACAAATACAGTAAAGCTACTTTCGTTTTTCCTTTATGAATTATAGATAGAGAGGAACAAAAAGACCAACCTCTGTCTTGTGCTAATCTGCTGATTTGATTCCTCTCTTCCTTGATAGTCTTCCGCTACTCGTTCCCTTGCACGCCCAGCTTCACAAAGTACCTGTAAGATCACAGTAGCATGGCACTATACAAAGACATGGATCTATAATCATAAACAATCTAGGATCAGATGTAAATTGACCATACAAATGCAACAAACATCAATGACACGAAAGTATGGAGGAAAACGTGAATAGCTTTTATTGATAAACGAGAAAGAGCCAAGAGGAATTACAACCAATTGTTCTGACCCAACATCAACCTCTCAGCAAGGAAGCCCCTCTTCACCTCATACAAAGCTTAGATCACCCAACAATCTGATGTTTGTCTCAAGAAACCAACAGCAATTCCTTACAATATGCAAAATTCCAGCTTCTAGATCTCTGGGATGAGGGATCCATATATAGATATCTGTAATGGAGATGAGTCAGCTTATGATTTGATTAGTGTCTTCCCTCTGATAGTTCTTCCTTCCACTTAGAGATTGATGATCTCTTGCTCATCCTTGGTCGAATTCAGAGAGGCAAGTGTCACAGGAGAAGTTTCTGGAAGCTTCCATTGCCTCTCCACCTCACGGAATGACACTACCATTTGTCATCTCTTGCCCATCGCACCCTATAGAAGGGCTTTTTGAAATGCAATGCACCCACACAGTGTACTTAGGTGAGATGCAACGCACTTGGCCAGTGGAGGAGCTGAAATGATCCTGTTTTGACCAATTTTGAGCAGTTTTTCATGGAGAACTTCTGGGAGAAGCTGTAATCTGTTGACCTTGTTCCTTTAGGGGTTAGAACAACACTTTTAGGGACTTAGGAGCCCTTGGTTTATGGACATTTCATGCTTGGGGTTGTAGTGCCCAAAAATGTCTATAATAGTTAGAGCCTCATGGGCCTTGTTCATTATCTTTATTTATACACTTCTCTAATAATTCACCAATTAATTCAGTAAGCCTCTTTATTTTTTGACCATCCTCAAACAATTGCTAGTGTTTTATATTATCAGGGATTGAGGGTTGACAATGTTGAATAACTTGAGGCACATGTAGTTAATGACATTCTTCATTTCTTGAAAAGTATTTGTGAGGCATTTTTAATATTATTATTAGCACAATATTCTCTTTCACATTACTAGAGTGTGTGTTTCGTATTTCATCAAATAGCTACCTAACCAAAGAGACAAGAACATAAGAGGTTGGCATTCTACCAGGGCCAAAACTGCTCCCTCTTGGAGAGGAAAACCCACATGAAATTATTCTTATAGATATTCCAATTGATGAACACGAAGACCATGACTCTTGACTGATTGTGCCACTCCAAGACCAAGACATCAATCCTCTTCCTCATATTGCTGAGATCATCATCATCCCACTACACCTTTTCTAAGATCACCATTGTGTCTGCACCATCAAGATCGTCATTATTTTCGCCATATCGTCACCTTCGATGTGATTATATCCTTGCGACAAAGTCATCATTGAGATCATAATTATGCTTAAGGTTATGACTACAGAGAGTATCACTGAGGCTCTTGTCTTTAATCTTCTGTCAAGAATGTAATAATAATAACATACTTATCTGAAATCACAATGAAGAATGATCCTTATGAGAAGAGACATAGTCATGTACCCATTTGAGTTCCAACATCTTGAATATAAACAAGATCTTAGAGAATGCAAGATTCTATTCTCCCATTTTTGCGGTGACCCTAGGTGGGTATATATAGTGGTCATTTCTCCATAATGATCCGACATAGCCATGTAACACATTGTGTCTCTTTTTCTAGCTGACATGACTTCAATTATTTTACTGGCCAACGTGACATAGTTTTTCCATCGTTTTTCCTGCTTGTCTTCAAGAGGATTATGTTGGTGTTGGAGGGATGTTGTTAGACACTAGGTAGCTTCATATACATTAAAAATATGCTTAATAAGAGCTCATGATTTTGACTCTTTGACTTTCCTAGACCTATGGAATGAGCAAGAAACACATTCATATGATTTAAAAAAATAATATTTCTTTTATTTACAAGTAAAAATATCAAGATTTCATGTATAAATATCGAACCTAGTTACATTTTCTTCAACACTCCCTCTTAACTAAGGAGGTACTTACAATGATACTTGGTCATTCTCAATCTGAAGAATTTCTCATAAGAAGAATCAGATTGGTAATCCAATATGTATAGCATCATATCAACCAGCATTGTCAAAGTTCAAGGCCTTGACTAACAAATCCATCTCCCCACGTGATCATGAGCTACAATGCTGGTGATATCAATGATTTATAGACACCTTCATCATTGTATCTCAAGGTACATACCCACCCAGGTGTTCACTGAGTATCACGTTCTAGGACTATTCTTATCTTGGGTTCCCATCCATCAAATAATATCGGTCCCCTTGCCTACTCTTATCTTTGAGACACTACACATCATCCAAGAGTATCATATGCCATATGATTACCCAAACCTCCATTCTTTCTTCCCAGGTGAATACAAGAATGTTGTGTCTATCATGTTTCTTCATTTCCATCCATGACCTTCACCTAGACTTATCGCAATTAGTCTTGGTCTAGTGCATGAGACATGAAAATGAAAAAACACAAATGTCACCCCTTTGTAATCAGGGGTGATCTAATCCAAGCTCCCTCTTGATTAGGGACCAGTGAGAGATTCCTCTTTGCTAGGGACCCTTCTATAAATTAACAACTTCTTCTTTATGGGTCCTTCAACTTCTTGATCAACTTTTCTCCTTGATTTCATGAAATTTAGTTGAGCTTCGTTCTTGTAGGGAAATTTTCATTGATCAGTTTCCTACTTAGTTTGTCATGTCATTCCTTTCTTCATGGAAATTGGTCTTCTTCATATATGGAGCCTTCATCATGTGACTAAGTATTTCTCATCATTCTTCTTCCACTCATCACATAAATTCAAGTTGTACTTGTAAGTAGCCATGCATGAACTTAACCAGATATTATTCAATAAATAAACTATATCATTAAATTAAATCATACCTTACTAGGTGGCTCTTCATCACGACATATTTCTGTAGGTATCATCATCCTACACACATATTGACATATCTCCCAAATATATCCATTGTGAACCATCCTTATCTTTGTCAGAATTTCATCCGAGTCTTCATATCTTTCCAGGAGATTTCGTATTTAAATCTTCTTTGTCTTTTGGATGTTGATTGCTTTTATCATGGTTGCATATCTCAAGATCTATTCCTTCCTGACACATTCCATCAACAATTTTTAATGAGGGCTTCTTCATTGTAGTTAATCTCCTCATACTTCATATGAGGACATATTATGTTGATTTCATCTAGTGTGACTTATGTCTTTCTGCATCTTTTCAGAGTAGGATATCTTTTTCTTTCGATCATGTTTCTCAAGATAGCGGTATTGATCTGAAACCATATGACATGTCATTATAAAGATTAATTGCAAGTACACATACTTCATTTTACCTTTTAGGTTTTCCAGGCCTCTTTTGGTAGTTTCTTTGATTGAAATATCGTCAAACCCTTGAAATTCTCTTATGTCATCATATCATTATTCATGAACTTCAAAAGTTGAAGTTTCTATTGAAACACTTGCTTCATCGTTGGACGATAGAATCTTCTAGTGAAGATTCCACCAAATAATCCTGAGGATCTTAAAGATCTATATCCAATAGATGTTTCCCTTTCGTTGTATGAAGAGCCTTATTTAAATTTTTGACTTCTATAAAGTTGTTGCCTACAACTTTAATTCTTTGACTGAGGTATCTTACCTGTCCTTGAAAATTTAGTCACCCCCGTGATGATGTCACAAGATCTAGTTTGTTTCATGATATTACACCACATACTATAATATATTTTAGTCACATTCTATGTAGGATCTAGGAGCCTAAAAAGAAACTTATAGAGAGAGAGACTAACTTAAAGGTTTCTACTCCCTCTTATCCAGCTCCTTTCATCCTATCGAGTGACATGGATTTTCTCATAATGTTCACGATTCCTCTACTAGCTTCCGTAATGCCTACATTCATGAACTCAAAGGAGACCTTATTCAATGACTTCATTCATCTATTAGAACTATAACTATCATCCTTATTTCATGCAAGCACCTTGTTATGAGGATTATGACTATTCTCTAGCATTTTCATTCGCTTGCAAACTAAAGTCATTAAATTAGAAATTGCTCAAACAAGAGAGATACTTAATTGGCATGTGAAGAGGAGATATTCACCTTGATGCTTCTTTTGCTTGAGCTTCCCATCAGGAAATACTAGTATCCTTTTACCAATAATTCTTTGGAAACCTTCTAACAATACAGCATTTTTGATCTTGTCATCACCGAAACTGCTTTATGATCTTGAGATCATCTTCATTCCTACTTCTTCTTCATGGTTCTTTAGACTCCTTCTATATTGAACATATTGTTGACATGATCATGATACTTCCATCCCACAATTGGCCCTTATTATAGTTCAACATCAACAAATTCATGTTCTAATCTAAACATCATGCTATTGAGGTCATGTTTATCGATCAGATTCGAAACTATGAAAACTCTATTGATACTGTACCAAGATAGTGATGTCCATGAGTGTTGTTCTTTCAAATTGTGCACTGCGTTGTGAGCTTGAACTCTTCACCGAATTCATCATTTTTTTGTTAATGACATATGTATTGGAGACCTACCTTTTGATCTATCGAGATCATGGTTGTCTCTTCATAGTTTTTATAGAGATCATAACTTATGTCGAGACAGAAATGTCTCCTTATAGTGAGGACTTGTAAGGGATTACTCAAACAATTTCCTTTTACCACATAACCTCAATAATTAAGCCTCATGAGGAGTATTGAGATTACCATGCTTATGCAATACTTTTTTGAGCTTTACCATTTCGTCAAACTGTGGATATAGTTTTGTCAGATCGAAATTATGTGTTTCTGATAGGATCTTCGAGACCATTATTCTTATGTCAAGAAATTATTGAAACAAAGATCAAGATGAATATGTTAAGTATGTAGGAGTATCATCATGATCATTCCGATAATATGTTAAAGACTTTGATTATGAGGAGACCAAGACAGTAAGCATGTTGATGTGAATATAGTGTTCTTATTAGGGAAGAGAACATAAGAGTTCCGAGACATCAGATAATTCTCTTTCACCGAGACAGTGTATTCACCGAGTACATATACCGAGGATTTATACTTTTATGTGTTCATCAAGACTGATAGATAATTTTGAATATGTCGTTGCTCTATGTCATCGAGACTCTACACACTTTTGAGCATGAATATTGAGACTTCACTGAGATTGCTCTTGAATTGGCTTACTATTGAATACTACTTGTTGAAGATCGGTCTTTCAATTACTTCAACTTGTCGTGATGTCCTTCTTGAAGTTGATCCTTAAATATCTCTTTTATGTCCTTCCTTAGACTGCACCCATAACTCTAATACCATGTTGAAGAATTGGAGGAACATGTAGTTAGTGAGATTCTTCTTGACTTGATAACTATTTGTGAGGCATTTTTAATATTCTTATTAGCACAATCTTCTCTTTGACATTATTAGAGTGTGTTTTTCTTATTTCATCAAATGACTACCAAAACAAAGAGACAAGAACATGAGAGGTTGGCATTCCGCTACGGCCAAAAGCTCTCCCTCTTGGAGAGGAAAACTCACACGAAATTATTCTTATAGAGATTCAAATTAATGAATACCAAGACCTTGAACCTTGAATGACTAAGCCACTCCAAGACCAAGACATCAATCCTTTTATTCCTACTGCTGAGATCGTCATCATCTCACTACACCTTTTCTGAGATCATCACTGTGTCTCCACCATCAAGATCATCATTGCTTTCACCATAGATTCCCCTTCGATGAGATTATATCCTTGAGGCAGAGTCACCATTGAGATTATAACTATGCTTAAGGTTATGACTGTAGAGAGTATCACTCAGACATTTGTCATTAGTCTTATGTCGAGAATGTAATCATCATAATAGTACTTATATGAAATCATAGTGAACATTGATCCTTACGTGACCATCTGAGTTCTAGCATCTTGAACTTAATTGAGATCTCATAATGGAATGCGAAGGTATCATAGTACTTTATCACTGAGATCCTGCTCCTAATTGTCCCATCCGAGAGAATATACTTTTTCAATATATGCGAAGTAGCAAACCTTTTCCTTATTCGAGTTGCTTCAGAGAATGCGAGATTCTATTCTCTGATTTGCAGTGACCCTAGGTGGGTATATATAGTCGTCATGTCTTCATAATGAGCTCATATAACTAAGTGATACGTTGTGTCTCTTTTGCTAGCCGACGTGACTTCAATTATTTTGCTGGCCAATGTGACAGAGTTCTTCCATCGTTTTGCTTGGTTGTCTTTAGGAGGATTATGTTGGTCTTGGAGGGCTATTCTTAGACACTAGGTAGCTTCATATACATTACAAATATGGTCAATAAGAGCTCATGATTTTGATTCTTTGAATTTCCTGGACCTATGGAATGATTAAGAAACTAATTCATATGATTTACAACAATAATATTTCCTTTCTTTATAAGTACAAAGATCAATATTTCATGTATAAATATTGAACCTAATTACATTTTCTTCAGCAGATAGAGGATCTCAATTTTTAATATGAGCTTGGAGTTGGTTGGAGGTATGAAGGTAGCCAAAGTGACTATGAGTGCATCAATTAATTGATTCTTTTCTCTCGGTATAGTAGTGAAATTGATTACAGAAAAGAAATTATTGATCAATTCCCAGACGTGTTTATCTATGCACACAATCGTGGGTGCTTAGTCTAGAATTTATTTGTCACTTGTTTAATAATTAATTGTGGTCCCCAAAAATCAATAAAGTTTGAATATTGAACTTTTGAGTTGTTTCTAGTCGAAGCATTAGGGTTCATATTCAGCTATATTATTAGTAGTTTTGAAATTCAACTTCAAATAAAATATTGCACTATGTCAGGTGGGTGGTATCAGTATGACCACTACACCTGACCATACCTTAAAGGAAGCACCATCAACATACATATTCGAAATCACATTAGAGTCATTTGGTAGACTAGTCAGGCCATCATTTTCATTATTAAGAGAATTTTCATCATCAAAAGTAGTACAGACCAAATTCCCCATATTTTCATGAAAGGTGTATCTAAGAGAATTTTTAGGGTACTGTTGGGAGATGATAATATTGGTCAGCCTACACTCCCGATAAATTCGATGTGTTCCATGCCCAAAACCCAATATGGTAGCATATGAAAGGTCCAGTTGGAGGGAACCACCTAGTTTAGCACCCCAGCTCCTTGACAGGAGCATTCCATAATTAGGTGGCACATCTTCCATCACTACGTCCATGGAAATACTTTTAAGGTAACATAAGTTATGACCACAACAAAATATTTAATTACCCCTAGATACTTAACCCTTGGAAAATTAAAGGAATACAAATATTTATATTCTTGAGTTATATCTAACCTAAGCTTATCCATAATTTCTTTAGGAATTAAATTATGGGAGGCTCTTGAATCTAACATACAATTATGTAGACTCCAATCATGGACTTTTAAGCTAATGTAGAAACGGGGTACTAAATTATAATCTTTTCCATTTTGAGGCCAAAGGGTGATTTTAGGGGCATCATCCTGGAAGTTAATAAGATATTTCATTTCCATTTATTGGGGAGGAGCGAGGTAAGATCGAAATAAAATATCTATTTCTCGTTTGTAAGTAGGGAGTCTAACATTTTCTTTTGTAAGTAGGGAGTCTAACATTTTCTTTTTCTTGGATCAGGTAGATGAGATCCTTCCTACACTAGTGCATGCAGGATCTTACACCCTAGTTCACTAGTTTATTTACATCAAATGTTTCATTATTTTCCTTTTACATGATTTAATCCATTTTTTCGAAGCAAGCGTTTGTCATCTGAAGAAGGCATCTCTAATACTAAAAGTCCAATTCTTAAAGATTAAGGATAACTTCAGGAAATAGAAAAGAATGATGTTTCATATCTCAACTTGTATTTGCACTTCACAAATTAAGGAAAAAGACTAGAAGTAATCTGGAATATTACAATGAACCATTGCGAGTTATATTTGTTTACATGCAAAAAACCTTTGACTGAAGAAATTTCGCTTTACTTTCGAATATTGTTTTTATCTTAAGAGTTTATTTTTGTTTTTGAGATTGAGTTGATTAGAGCATTCTTTTCATGCACAAGATTATTTCAGATTCTACTCGTACTTGGAATTATTTTCATAGTTAACATGCTCTTTTGTGTTCTAAAAAAAAAATGGAATATTTGGTGTAGGAAGCTTTGTTCTGGTACAGGGACTAGTGTCTTGTTATAGGAATAGAGTGCTCCAAGCCTTGAGGCTTAGAACCCCTACAGGAAAATATAAGTCTTCAGTATAAGTGTAAGTTATACTTCCCACATATGTTCTGTACCTGCACTAGTGCAAGCAGATTGCAAGAGCACAGGAATAACCACTTAGTCTGAGAAGGAAAATAATTTACAAGGAAAATATTTTCAAAGGCCCACTTGTTAAACTGCCATCACCTATTCTGAGGATAAACATAGATTTTCACTTCAGTAATTAAGATTTTTTAGAGAAGTGTGAAAGTTCCTTTATTTGATTTCTTCACAAATGCATTCTTTTACATTCAAATGCTAGAATCAATTTGGTGTTAATTTCCTTTGAGATTCTTTTGTTTGACTCTACAAAGTTTTAGTTGAGAAGTAGGAATAGAAATAGGAAAAGTTCATACCACTTCTAGCATTATTGTGCTTCATCTCTAAGTTTACGAAACCCCCGAGTTGACAATTAAGTGTTGAAGGAGCTTTCTTCAGTGTAATTCCTCCACCCAATGATCCTTGTGAAATAAAATTACCAAAGAGAAGAGAATAAATAAGAAATAGAAAAAGAGACATGTTGAGCAACCCAAACAGGTGAGAGATAATGAGGAAGCAATAGAACAAGTGCAAATGGAAACATATGGCGTAGCATTTCCATTACCTCTGCCAGCATAAATTCCACCAAGAAAACCAAATGCAAAACCAGTGAAAGATTCGAAGGATGTGAAGTATGGCACCTTCACACCTTTATTGTCAGAGTCATTGTCATTTATTTGAGAAACCCTTGGGAAGATTCCGCAACTGAAGTTTACAGACTATGATTTCAATGATAGAAAGAAATATCCACAATTTGCACTAGATAGATACTTAAAATAAGCACATTACCTTGCGAGTGTTGTGACAAGATTAGAACTAGAGCAGTGGGCAGTGGGATTGGTGCAGTGAGGCGTGATGAATATGTTGAATGTGCCACACTTAGACAGAAGTCTAGGGAGCACGACTTGTGTGAGACAACTGGTTGTGCTAGTTCATGATGGATGCCTATGGATGGGGAAGAGGATCCTTATCAACCCAATGCTAATATGTAGAATCACAAGACTACCTTATCAAGGGTTGAACCATGGAGAGGAGTTTGTTGGGAAAGATTAGGAGAGAGCCATATAACAAAACATGGAGAATAAATTTGGATTGACAAAAGGGAGGCAAGGTTATGATATCAACTCTATCAATGACCAGGGAGTTCGCTTCGCATCACATATATTGGCTAGAAATATCTTAAGTAAGTGTCGGGCTAATGAAGTCCCCACACTGGTGGTTTCATTAGCAACACAGTGCACTAATGGGGTTCAGTACAACTGGGTCGCATGTCTATGCCAAGAATTTATGGAAGATTGTTACAAGGCTCAGGAGAAATATACTCTATTTCATTACGCATGGTTAAGTTTGATAATGTTGATGCTTGCATTGAGAAATCCATAAGATTTTCAGTTCCCTCTGGTACCCTTAGATTTTTGCGAAGCCGTGTGATATGCCTCACTATGGTATACCACTAAACTAGTTTGAGCACAATAGAACATAATGGTTTTTGAATTATAACATATGGACTTACACATGTTAGTGAATCGAAACCCTCACCTTTCACGAAGCCTATACAAGTAGTATAGAAATATCGTCAATTTTAAAGTTGACTTCCATAGAATTTACATATAGGATCACAGGGACACAAGGAGGAAATGGAATCCCCTACCATATTTAGAGATAGTAGACGATCTCCTAGCACATATGTAGGAGTGGCCCACAGAGTGGATGATTGCACTGGAGACACAGATAAAGGATAGTCTGACAGTGGAGGACACGATGCAACACGGGCAAGCAAATGGAAAGGATAAGGATGAGCTAGAGTAAGAAAAATAGGAGCAAAATGATGAGGGTCACCAAGTTCCTCTTGAAGTTGATAAGAACAACATAGAGTTTGTAAATACAGAGATAGACCCAGCTGTCGTAGAGAAGAGAAAGGCAGGCATCGAGGGTGCCACAAGAAGAAAAAAGAAGAAGAAGGCAGACAAGACAAAGGACATAATGCCAGTGGTCCTCACTGATGGGAACATAAACCAGATCAATGACATAATTCATGAATCAACGGAAGAATCATGGAACAAGTTAGAGGATCGCTATGACGTACTTCTAACAGGTGTCAAGGAGTGTATTTCATAACTCAAGATATTAGCATACATAGGCAGACAAACAATGTAGATAGAGGAGAAGCTTGAAGAGGAAAGACCAAAGATCCTACTCTTGCAGCACAAATAGAAATGATACCTATTAGAGCCCTGTAGTTTGACTCTACCGAGGTACAATAGCAGGCCAAAGAGTGGAGGTATGTGAACATGAACATCGTAGAAGTACCACTTCAGAGATGAGATAAAGTGGTACAAACAACGCACATCACATTTAACCATTCAGGTACAACCAGAATGAGCTTCACTAAAGTAGAAGCTTGACTAGGTGATCTAGGAGAGGAATCAAATAGTACAGTAGAAGAAGCTGAAGGAGGTGGTCGAAGAAACATACCACGATGTTCCAAACATTGAGGTTTGAGAAGAAGAACTAGTGGAGGATAATGTTGCCAAGCTCGGCCTTGTAGTAAAAAGACATAAGGATAAGATTGCAGAAGTGAAATTTTCATATGAGATGAATATCAATGAGCTACAAATGAAGCTACAACCAACCACACCCCAAGAACTGCAAGAGAAGACAGAGGCCGACTTGAAGGTTGCAATGGATGGCATCTCCACAGAAGTGGAAAATTGTGGGAAGCGTTTGGATGGGAGTTTACACATTTGGACTTTGTTACAGGAAGATCCAAATGTGAACAAAATACAATAGGATACTCAGCAGAAGCAATAAAAGCCGGAGGATATTTGGGAAACTGTGAGCACTTTACCCATCTCATAGAAGCTCGCAAATATCAATGATAGAAATTCCCTCCAGAAGAAGATAGAGGACCTAAGGAAGAAAGAGTAGACCCTAATAGAGAGAACTCAAGCATGGCAGGATGAGGCTCTCAAACTGTCCCATGTAGTAGATGAGAAGATTCAAGAGAGACAACAATGATGGAGAATACTACAGAACCTATGATAGAATCACTATCAGAGGAGGTGCACAGTGAAGAGAAGCAGGTCACATACATTTTGCAGGAGTTCAACCGTCCCTAAAAAAACATTGCAGCAAATATCAAAGGAAAATTGGATGAGTGACTCGAGACAAGTGACATGTGAGTTTTGGGGGCCTATTGGGTGCAACCCAACTTGGTCTAGATTTTGGCAAAGACTACGCATTTTGTGGGGTGGAGCATGCAGTGGAGCATGTAGAGGAACATGAAGTGGGCTACATAGTGGAGCATGCAACAGAGCATGAAGTGGACTGCACAATGGAGAAGTGGAGCAGAGTTTGAGCAATTAAATAGACCACGTGGTTTAAAGGCTTCGGGGTGGGTCAAAGCCCGTCCTTTTTCTAAAAACATGAGATTTTGTAAGGGATCAATGGTTTTGGGACCATAGTTGCTTGTTTTAGGGAGTCGATGGTATTTGGACCATGATATTTTGGTGATGTTACCCTTCGATGCAATAGTATATATAAGGTAAAATAATAAGAAGAGAATCATCTTGAATTAGATCCATATCAATGTTATGGGTGAATTATTATTATATGTACTTTGGTAGAGAAGGTGAGGCTCTGCACCTAAGTGCATAGAGAGCCTGCTACTTATTGCACAGGACAATAATTGTTTGTTTTTTAGAGATTTATTATATTAATCAACATTTCTTGTGTACGTAGTCCCACCTTAGGGTCAACCATAGTAAATTGATGTTTTGATGTCTATATTTGCTTGTTATATGTTGTAGACTAGCATTTATTAAAGTTGCATTGTATTTCAACAAAGTGATGGTTTATGGTTTTATATGGCATATTTAATTGATAAATCTAATGTGGTGAAGTGATTTATAAATGCTAACAATAAGACAACATAATAATACCACATCTCCTAATCCTTCAAGGCTGCAGAAACCTAACTCTGCATCCTCCTATAGTCACTTCGGGTGAGACTGTGATCTACCTGTAGGTAATTGCCGAAAGGGCCAGTAATTGAGGGTTTTATTAGTGTACAGTATATCTTGAACCTAGGACAGTCCAAACCAAGCCAAAAAAAAGTACAAATTTTTTTTTTATTGACATTTTTCAAAGTCATAGTCCTCACATCAATATGTGAAATGATCCAGTTGATAACATATCTACATGGAAAGGTTGGATATATACATGAAACACTATGTATCTCTGACTTATGGACAATAAGGTATACTTGTCAGTCCTCTATATCTACTTGGAAGCTCTTTGCTAAAAAAGCTTTTTTCAATTTCTGCCATGTAAGATATGATTCCTTTTCCACAAAAAATTATTGTTTGAATTTAATGTCAAGTTTATTGGCGTACTCTCAACTACTTCCTTGGTACTTCTTTCTATGGTATCTTCTAAAGTAGTTCACTTGGGTGCCATGATAAGACTGACTGTTGGATATAAGTGCTCAACTCTAATGATACCCATAGGAGGGAAAAGGCACTCATGGCATGAATAAATTAGCTTTTACAAATCCTCTTTCAAAGCAAGTTTAGGTAGCAACCAATGCACTAATGATAGAGATGGCATAATTTTCATGAGAAAGGGAGGGAGACTGGGTTAGGGAACTGCACATTTCATAGTCTCAAAACTAGTGATGCATCCTGAGGCTTGAGACTGCATAATACGTAGTTCAGCCTAAGTGGTGACATGGAGAGACTATGCATTATGCAGTCTTAGTGGCCAAGGTGGCAGGTCTGAGCCCTGGGACTATGCAATGTGGAGTTGGTCCAGCTTGTACTACAGATTGTGTAGTCTTAGAGGCCAGGTTCTTAGGTTGAGCCTTGGCCTTGTGCAATGCCCAACTGGGCAAGGTATTGTATGGCAAAGTGAAGTGCAGATTGTGTAATTCCACGGAGCTAGGGAACTTCCCAGCATAGTGCACTAAGTAGTTTCTTAGCACATGTGATGGACTGTGTAGTTTATGAGCTTAGTGCTAGGCTTGCCATCCAATATTGCGCAGTTTCTAGAGGCAAGACTAGGATTGGTGCGACATCAAGTCAGAAGGTTATCTTGTGACTCAAAAAGATTAGATCAATATCAAAACAAGCAAACACAAGTACAACATAAAAGGATACGTCTTAATTTCAACATGAATACTTAACGTTAGCAAAAAATAAACTCCTATGGATAGAAGGGAAGACACCAAAATCAAATCATATGCAAAATTTTGGAGGGTGGTTGTAGTAGCTACAACACTTGGCAACACACTGGTAGAACTCCAACTCTCTCTATGGGTCTTGTCTCGTGCAAAATAAGTCTAAATATTTAGGAAGTATTTTTCAGTTCATTGATTACCATAGCTTCTTCACATAGGTTGTGTTAAAGATATAATCCCTACCATTATCTTGATCGTGGCACACTTAACCAAGCCAAGTCAAACGAAGTTGTTTTGACTCGGCATGAGGAGTATATAGATACACAAGTGAAATTAAATGCGAGAGTGCTAGTTTTCATCTTTGGTGTTGCTATGCTACCAACATTCCTGGATAGTAGCCCAGTGGAGTCACTTTAGGAATGCAAACATTGCTCCACTACCAGTGAGCATGGAAAGTACCCCCACGAAGTTGCTTTCTTCACTTCTCTGTACAGGAATCCTTTCTATTCTTTCACCTTTATCTATTTTTTCATTTTTTTCATTTTCTTCATAGAACAATTCATAGGAACTTATTGATTTAGTGAGGGAGAAGAGGTTGTCCTTTCAGAGAAGAATATTTAGATATATCTCCGACACACTTGTTAATTTTTACCTTCTCTCCTTACTCTACTCAATTTAGCTGACAAGGAACCTAGAATAAAAGACAGATTATAGTAGTTGGTACTATTTATAGGTTTAAGCATTGTGCTTCCACCGCAGTTTCCTCTAAAAAATAACATATTTTCCGTCCGAGTATCATCAACTAAAATAATGCAAGATTCACACAAAGAGAGGGAATAAACATAAAACCAACTATCATCAACTAAGATAATGTAAGGTTCACACAAAGAGAGGGAATAAACAGAAAAACAACCATTGATAGTAGCACAACTTCCTCTTGGACTTCACCATGCTTTCTTCGAAAACCAAACAAGGTCTATTGCAAAAGCTATTCTACGAGTGAATAAAATGGAAATATAAAAAGAGGAGTAAGGAAGTAAAAAAAAAGAAATGAAAATAAAGAAACTATTACCTCCACTTCTAACCTAACAGAGAATAGGCCAGACCTAAATTTCTAGTCTAACCATTGATGCATCAGTTTGTCTATAGGGGTGAGGGACTTCATGTTAAGAAATATATTCAATCATAACAACCAACAAGAAATATAAGACAATACATTTCGAGATGCTCGAAGTTTGAAAATGCATGCAAAAAAGTAAGAAAGAAATCCACATGCAAAGCATTCTACAGATGCATTATGGTGTTCAGACACACTGTGACTGAAAGAAATGCAAGAGGAAGCTTTCGAACTTCAAAACTAGGTGAACATGAACAAATAAGAAAAATTTCATTTTGCAACAGTGCTCACCGGGTATGACTCCTCAAATTATTGAGTGATAGGATCATTCAATACAGATGGACAATGCGAAATTTCTGAAACAAAATGATTTTCAATTTGTGCAGCAGGGTGATGAGGAGCCTCGAGAAAAATAACATTGTTTTGATCAGAATTGGGACTAGCCTGAGGACTATAAGAACCTGACATAACCACCAGCTTAGGCTGAAGTGCCTCAACAACAATTTGCAAAAGTTCCAAATCATTAGAACATTCAAAGACCAGTGAATTAAACAAATCAATAGCGTAAAAATTAGAGTCGTGACCAGATGGATGGGTAAGAAGTCCATGACATCCATGACCAGAAAGTTCGAGATCGAAAATAGAGGCATCCTCACGATATGACAAATCATAAAGGAAGGTTGAAAACGCGAAAATTCACCGTCGAATTCTTCATAGTGATGAGATGATAGATTGGGGAGATCCAGAAGAGAATGTTTTTCCACTCTATATTCGGATGTAAAAATGAAATTCCATGAGTTCTGAGACTGATTAGAAGTAATAATATCATCATAAACTGATTCTTTTAAACATTCAACAGGAATGAAAAAATCATGGAAAATTTTGGATAAGGAGGGAGAGGTGCGGAAGGAAAAGAATCACCCTTCACCACAGATTCTTGTTCAAATGTGGACTCCCACACATAGTCATAATAAATTATATCACAAGTTTTCTTCTCAACCCCAACTTGATCCAGAACTTGATGCTATAAACATAAAAAAAATACATTTGAAACGGGTGAACACAATAACGAGGACTGAAGGAACCAAAGGATGGAGGATGAGGAGATACGACTTCATCACAAACATCAAATTAGCAGTCCAAACTTGCACTCGAATTCTGAGGATATAGGGTGGGAAAGAATGGTAGTAAATCAGCAGATGAATTCTCAAGTTCCACCACCTCAATATGCAGAAATGGATTTTTTTAATTAGAAGTTGACTGAGAGCCACTTGATACAAAAACCTCGTATGTTGGAGAATTAAAATATTTAATACCAAGGTATGTTGGGATGCTTTTGAAATAATCATATTCATGTGGATTCATTGAAATTTGAACAAGAAATTTGAACTTTTGTTTCAATAAAGGCCAATCAACATCATCTTCAGAAAATTCAAAACAAAAATGAATTAAATGATTCTAAAAATCATCAAGAGGTTCATCGAGTGCTTTTCACAATCGCATAATTTTCTTGAACACAAATTTATAATCATACCTATTAAAGGCCCACAAAAAGTTTGTGGCAAGATCTTCCTAAGAGTGTATAGAGGTGTCATGCGATGTGTAACACCATTCCCTTACATGCCCTTCAAATGTCATAATTAACAAGCTACAAGCAACATCCATACAATTAATATTATGGTTCATGCAAAATTCATGAAAATGAACGCTGTACTAAAAAAATATTTGATAATTTGTTAATTGTTCTTGCCGACACTTTCATATTTGTGGTTCTTAAAAAACATGTCGAGGTTGTTATTTGGAGAGAAGCCATTAATTAGTATGGAAAGTTTATACAAACTTCATGGGCTCAAATTGTCATCTGGCCCTCCTTCTACTACCATAAATGTTGACGATGCAGTTGGACCCGCCAACATTTCGGGGATCTCCCCAATATGAAGTCCCAATTAGACCTTACACTGTTTGGCATAGGAGTCCCATCCAAAATACAACTTGGTGGCTGATGCAGTACATTTTAATGAGGTTCCTTGGCTGCAATAATGCATAGAGTGATATATGGTGACTTTGGTGAGAGAAAGTGTGTGACCCTATGGAAAGTCAAGTGTGATGCATGAAGGTTCTACCACACAAAAGGGAAAATGAGTGAGCCCTTCAGAATCTTGTAATAGTACACAACTTGAAAGGATCACATGAGCATAAATGACATCTCAAGCTAATATGTGAAATATTTCACAAGTTAACAATGATGAATTAAACAACAACAGTGATGAATTAAACAACAACATGCATTCAACAAGATAAAATTGTACACATATTAAAAAAGAACAAAATTAGAACCGCCACTTTCAAACCCATGAACACCACCAGCAGTTGCCTAAAATCGGTCAAAGATCTTGTTGATCCCAAATGCCACAAAGGAGTTTACATGGTTCTGTGCTCCTAAACATACATTGGAGAAACTACTCGTTCTATCCATACTATAATTCGAGAACATGCCACCTATATAAAACATAACCGCTCAAAAACCTCAGCTCTGGCTGAACATTCCAGTAAAACCAATCATCACTTCAGCATTAAAAACTCTAAGGTGGTAGCCAAAATTGATCATTATCGCCATAGAAAACTGAGAGAAGCCATAGAAATAGGTAGAAACCCTAACAACCTCAATCGATACAAAGGATGGAAAATAAGTGACAATTGGATTCCTACTTTAACGTCCTAGAACACCCTCTCCTAACCTAACCCTTCTCCCCTTAAGCTTGACCTCCCTCCCCAACATTCTCCACTCTTCACACCAGTACTAAACACCTACGCTAACTTCCAATTCTTAAAATTAAAAACATTAATTTACATAGTAAAACTAAAAACTATGAATCTTATATTACTAATATTAACATTATTAGTAATTAACATTAACACCTTTTATGATAGAAAATTAACAGAGAATCTTAGATAAATGCAAACAAATTCTAAACAAATAACTATATTAGTTTTCATCTCTAAATATTCATATCATACATATAAACCATTAGATCTCATAATGAAAATCACTAAAATTAAAAAAATTATAGAAACAAGCACTAATATTAAACTAGTAATAATTAACATTAAGATCATTATTAAAATCAAATTATTTATTTTACTCTAAATAATAAGAACAAAACTAAAATAAAATTATGTATAAAATAAAGTAGTAACAAACATAATATAATTAATCATAAATAAATAATAAATAATAAATAATAAATAAATTAAAAATTCATTTTAGTAGTAATATTGGAATAAAAAAAATTACCATTACATAATTAAATATTTCAACATAGATTCACTTTAGGTTTATTTGATTGAATTAAATAAAAAAAATCTCATCATATAATTAAATTATTTGGCATTACTGATACAAACATTAAAATTAATAATTAAACATTTCAATTATATAATTAAATATTTCAAACATAATTTAAATCATTCTATTCTATTAATAGTATATAATTAAATTAAACCAAAAATTACAAAACAAGTTTGGCAAGGTCAGTTTCCATTCCTTATGCATCTCTTAACCCTATTTATTCAAGTCCAATGAGATTTGTCCTACACAATTACTGATTTATCGTGATGATCAGCCACAGTGGATGGCTCGAAACATCGACACAAACAATCATGGATGCGAGAACTCTAGAAGAAAACTACAGACAAAGGAAACAGTTCATAAGCATAAGCGTAAGTTAAATAAAATATATTGAAAGCATAACAAGAATAGTGCTACTATATTTGCAAAATATGCATGAAAATATGTCGGCTCTCATCTTTCATTAAGTGAAAGTTCCAATCATACATATACCATTGATGAACCACTAGTCCCAATAATGGAATGTGAAGTCACCATCATCTCCTCCTCCAAATAAAGATACTCCCTCTATGCTATGGAGAAGGCAAGGCTCTCCCAAACTCCCAAGATCCTAAATTGAAGACTAAGCCTAGCCAAAATCATGGCTCCCAAAATCCCTTTACATGAGATATGAGAATGTATTTATAATAAGAGGGGGTGAATCTTAAACTCCCCTTTGTGACTCTTCGACTTCCCTCATGACTCTTCAACTTCATTACAAAATGACTCACTAAATTACATCATGACTCTTCATATTCCAATATTGATGCTTCGAATTCCACTTACAAATTAATTACAAATAATATTACAATTTACACTCCTACCCACATATAAAAAAATAGGGTAGGGACAACTAGACAACCTAACAAGACAAAACACTCTCATGCTTGAATTTGGGGAAAATCAAGCTCAACAACTTCCACTTGATTTATTTTGGTAACATATCAGTGCCAAGCTTCATATTGTCCGATGACGTCCCCAAACAGTGCGATGGTGTCTTGCTAGAAGCGAACTCTAACCTCCATGGCATACGAGTACAATGATTTGGAACCAATTTGAACTTCCTTATGGAGAATGAAAAACGTTGTCTTGATTTGGATAAGGCCATCAATGTAGTTCTGCATATTCTATCTATTCACTTCTAAATATTCCTTGGTGGCAATATATCTAAGTTTCTCCAAGTATTCTTCTATCAGATGCCTGACTTGGTTCTGGGGTTTGGCTTCATTGAGTGATCCAATTGATGGGATCTCATGGGACTTGACCAAGAAATCCATACATTTGTGTAATCGTTTATACGAGGCCTGAATGTTACCAATGAATGATGAAATATTTGTATTGTTCTAGATCTCCATCTCTGCTTGTTGCTTAGTTTTCTTTCCCAATTCTATTGAAAATGCAACAAGAATATCCTAATTTAACTTTATCCTTAAATTAAGTTAGGAATTAAATTGTAATTCCAATTCTCATAGAAACCTGTAATAGTTAACTAAGTTAATTTGACTTAGTTGGCTCAGTTAATTCGATTTCATATTCTAACTAGAGTCATGTAGAGTGTCTCCTACCTTTTAGAAGCCCTCGTTGAGCTTATTTTGATTTGTAATTATTTGATTTAGTCTAACTAAGTAAAAATTCATTTAAAATAGTTCCAACTGATGGTGGAATCGTGGGAGATCCACTAGTGGGGTTTAACCTACAGTAGTGGGGTGTAACCAACATTGATCAACCAACAAATTGTAGATTCACTCATAATTAACTCATGCATGTCAGAGCAGAGAAATACCTAGCTGAGATTGGAGTTCAGGGGAAGTTTACTATTAGTTGTATAATCATTTGATTTATACAGTGGTGCACACAATCAAAGGAAGGGTTATGAGGATTGTGTAATTCATATTTGTGGAATTTCCCAATTAAATATGGGCTAATTCCCTAGGAAACTATGGAAGGAAATAGGAGCTTGGAATGCAATAGATTTGGCTAAGTATTGGTTGGAGCCTGTTTGTGAAGTAGTGAGATAAATTAAGATAGTGTAGAGGTTGCTCAAGCTTGAGCAAATCATTCTAATCTTCTCATATTTTCTTAGTAATTCAATATACACATAGGAGGGATTTTTAGTTGTGTCTTTCTCTAGAAAAAAATTATGTTACGTGTGACCGAATTATTTCTATTTTATGCTTCGTGATTTCATCAATCGTTTATTGTTTTTGCTCATGAGTAGAGTAGATTCAAGTCAATTTTTATAGCATATTACAATCTATAGTTTGATTCTACAAGGAATTTCTACATGGTATCAGAGCTGAAAGCACTATAGAAGAGGAGAATACAAGTTTATCTTTTGCATGAGAAATTGAATTTGCAGTATCATGCTTTAGAACCAACAGGATGCTAGTTTACATATTGAGACTTGAATATGCCCTTTAGGGTAGTTCAAATTATATTTCTTCGAAGGAAAGGATGGAGGTAGTGTTTGAAGACAATAAGCTTAAGGAATTCATATATAAATATATTCCTAAGCGAGTTGATGCTCAGGAACTAGCAGAGTGGAGAATGTGTGTGGCAAAGGCAAGAAGGATTACCCTAGAAGGAGTTCGAGATCATATTATCTCAAACATACATATTAAGGAAACTCCATTTGTAATGTTGAAGGCCTTGACATACCTGTTTCAAAATAGCAGTGGGTACAGGAAGTTGGAGCTGATGGAAAATCTCAGAAATTAAAATGGAAATGGGTAACACAATACTGAAGTACTTGACCAAGTTCACCCAATGTTGGGATGAGCTTGGAGGTGTCAATGTTATAGTTGTTGAAGATGATCTGGTGAGGCTAGCACTTCTAGGACTTTACAAGAGATGGAAAACTACCAAGACTTAGTTAATGGGAGGAAGAAGCTATGACATTAGGAGTGGTTGTGGTCCAACTTGGTGTAGGAAGAGATTCAAAGGAACAACAAAGATGGATCCTCATGCAATCTTGATGATGAGAAGGATTGTTCCTTAGCTAGAAAGGTGAAGAAATTTATGGGGAGGACATCCCATTCCAAATCTAATTCCAATCAGGGTGGCAAGAAGAAGGACATGTCGAAGATTAATTTTTTCACTCTCACGAACTGGGACACTATGCCATAAAGTATCCACACAAGAAGGTTGGTAAGTGTTGGAAATAATACTGAGAGGGGGGGTGAATCAGTATTATCAGATCAATAAAACTTTTTCAATACTCAGAAACATATACGCTACTTCAGTTAAGTGAACCAGCATGTACACGCTACTGTGTCTAAAGCAACCAGCGTATAACCAGAAATCTTATGGTTAAGTTAGTTTATCTTCAGTAAATGCATCAGGACATTATTAACCATATTAAAAGTAAACAGGTGCAGTATAACGGAATAGATCATCACACAAAAGCCACACACATGAACACCATGATATAAGGTGGAAACCCAATGTGGGTGAAAACCACCTGCTGCAAGTCGTCTCTATCTTTCTTTAATAAGAAACTTCAGTTTACAATCTTTTGTACTGGTGCAGCCTTATACCAGTACGCAGGCTACAACCTACAGAAGGCTACAACCTTCTCTCGTTTTCCAAACTCTCCTGGAAGGGAGCTCCAACCCCCTTTGCTCTTGTACTAGCTAAGATACTAGTACATAGGTGCTGGCCTACAATCTTCTTTCCTTCAGGTACCACTTTTCATCAATTTTCAGACTGGATACTCCTGAAGCACAACATTACAATCTGAAGACCACAATTCATTCACTTTTCATAAATCATTGAAGCACAAAACAACCAATACTAGCATCATCAATCTTTGAATCACTGAACCACTGAAACCCTGTCAACACCCAGTCACCAGAACACAAAGCAGACTACAGAACCTCTGCAATAACAGTCAGACAAAACTGCAACCCCAAAAATTAAGCTTCAAAAGATATACGCTATTTCAATGAAACCAACCCGCCTATACACGCGCTTTTACCAAAGACAACCTGCGTACAGATCTAAAAATAATTTCTCATAACTTGCAGCTATACCAGACATCAGTCATACCCAGAACATAATATTGCGTCAGTAAAAAATATGCGTAATCAACCATATACCGATAGTTCATTTTAAACAATTTGATCCCAATCTATCCTTCCATCTATCTATGTGATCTCTCCTTAGCTCAGATCAAGCAATGTATCATCAACCCAGAACCTGCATACAAGATCTCTTTCTTCATTAGATATTCAAGACTTTTTCGATACATTTGCCTAATGATCTTCTTCTCCTTATATAGCCTTAGGCCCTTCTCAATACCACGGTCCAAAACCATAGAAATACAATACCATCAACTTCAAAACTCGGGATCAACACGACTGTCGAGATACTTTGGTCTGAATACATAGGCTCAAGTACCGAGGACTAACTACCACGGACCAAAGGGAAGCTTCTCGACATGTATGCTCTTTTCTGTTCATGAAATTGTGTGTATACGCGACTTTGTATATAGCGAGCCTTCGTATCCGCGACTTAGTATATAGTGTACCAGCGTGTATACGCATCTTGGGCTTAATGAACCTGCGTATATGAAATTTCTCTTCATTCATGTAGTCTGGATTGAGATCTGTCATCAAAGAGAGTTGCCATCAAGGACAACACCTGTACCGTAGTGCCACACCTGTGCCAAAATGCCAACAATCTCCCCCTTTGGACTTGATGAAAACCCCAAGATCCTTAGAATTATTCTCCCCCTTTGTCATCAAGGGCAAAGGGCTGTGCTGCCCCTAAGAACATGCTGATATCTCTGCTCTGCTGTGCTGAACATGCTCCCCCTGACTGTAGGCAAGATCTGCAAAAGATGTTCTTCAAAAAGAACCAAGACTTATACATCATAAAGGACCTTCCTATCACCAAAAGACTCAATACATACATCCATACTCCCAACCAAGAGGAGATACATCAGAAATTTACATATAACAACCAATTACATTACATCATTCATCCCAGGCATAGTTGGGAAACCAACATAGGCCGTTACATGACCTTGACATCATAAAAGAGATATCACAAAAGAGATACATGACATAGAGACGAAAGACTTATGAAAGTCACCAGCAGCATCTAATAATCATCTTTTAGATCAGCAACCAAGATTTCCTTCTGTGCTCCTTCTCCTGAAACCAACAACAGTTGTGAACTAGAACCAAAGACATCTAAATGCCAACAATGATTTATTAGACTTTAAGCTGCTCCCCCAGAAACTGTGCTTGCTGCTCCCCCTGAAACTATGCCTGAAGGACTCTGTCATACCCATCTCAGACCTTCTCCAACCAGAATCTGCCCTTGCTGTTCAGAACTCCATATACGCGACTTAACCTGCATAAATCAGCGTATGTACGCAGATATCCCTTACACAACTCGCGTATACCAACTTTTCTTTAGAACAGACAAGCTTCAACAGCAGGATGAAGCATCAACTACTCCCAGCTTTTGTCTGAGATATTCAAAAGTCTCCCTGGGAAGTGGTTATGTGAGAATATCAGCAACTTGTTCTTTAGAAGAAACATACTCCAACTTGACCTTTTGTTCAAACACTTGTTCCCGGAGGGAGTGATACTTGATTGGTATGTGCTTGGTCTTTGAATGCATGACTGGATTCTTTGAAATGCTGATTGCACTTGTATTATCACATAAGATAGAGACTGGTCGAGTGCAAGTGATTTGAAAATCCTGCAAGGTCTGCATCACCCAAAGAAGTTGTGTGCAACAAGATGCCGCAGCCACATATTCTGCTTCAGCTGTAGATAAAGCAATCGAACTATGTTTCTTGCTGAACCAAGATACTAATCTGGAACCCATGAAGAAAGCACCACCACTTGTGCTTTTCCTGTCATCCACACTTCCAGCCCAATCTGCATCTGTGTAAGCATGAAGAGTGAGATCTGTATCTCTAGGATACCATAAGCCATAGTTTTGAGTCCCTTGAAGATACTTGAAGATTCTTTTGACTACCTGAAGATGAGTTTCCTTTGGGTTGGCTTGAAATCTTCCAACAATTCCTACTGCATGCATAATATCTGGTCGGGTACCTATCAAATAAAGAAAACTCCCAATCATGGATCTATAAGTTGGTTGGTGAACTGCTGCTAATTCATCATTTGCACTGAGGCTACATCCTGTAACCATGGGGGTGCAAACTGGCTTTGAATCTTCCATGCCATACTTCTTCAAGATCTGCTTGAGGTACTTGGTTTGAGACAAGAAAATACCTCCTTCATTTTGTTGGATTTGCAATCCAAGGAAGTATGTCAATTCTCCAAGTAATGACATTTCAAATTCTTTCTGCATAACCAAGGCAAAGTTTTGACTCATAGCCTCTTCATTGCTGCCAAAGATAATATCATCTACATACACAACAAGTATTAGCAATTTGTTATTTTCAACTTTCATATAGAGATTGCTATCTCTTGATCCTTTTGAAAAACCTTGTTGGTGAAGATATTTCTCCAACCGATAGTACCAAGCCCTTGGAGCTTGTTTGAGACCATAGAGAGCCTTTTTTAATCTGCATACAAGGTTTGGATCATTCCCAAGAATGAAACCATCTGGCTGCTCAATATATACTTCTTCTTCTAAGTCTACATTCAGAAAGGCTGATTTCACGTCCATTTGAAATACCTTGAAGTTTTGAAAGCTTGAGAGAGCAAGGAACATTCGGATGGCCTCAAGTCTTGCAACAGGAGCAAAGGTCTCTTCAAAATCTATTCCTTCTTGCTGCGCATACCCTTTACAAACAAGTCTGGCCTTGTTTCTAATTACTTCTCCATTTTCATTCAATTTATTTTTGAAGACCCATTTTTTCCCTATGACATTCTTATCTTTTGGTCTAGGAACCAATTCCCAAGTGTTATTCTTTTCGATCTGCTCAAGTTCTTCATCCATTGCTTTGACCCAACATTCATCTTTGCATGCCTCTTTCACATTTTGTGGTTCAGTGGAAGAGAGTAATGCCAAATAGCTTGAAGCTTCTGCAATTGTTCTTCTTGTTTGTACTCCTGCTTCTTTCTGCCCCACAATCTGAGATTTTGGATGATTCTTCTGAACATATCTGGATGGAGTCTTCTCTTCTATTCTTGTCTACTCCTCTGGTTCTTCTTGAGGTTCTTCTTCTTCTTGAGGTTCTTCTTCATCATTCTATCTTTGAGGGTAGCCTTCATCTTCTTCGATGTCTTCATGATGAACTTGCCTAGGAATGTATCCCTTCTCATCAACCACAACATCAATGCTATCAACAATTCTGCCAAGTCTTTTATTGTAGCACTTGTATGCTTTGCTATGTGGAGAATAACCAAGAAGAATGTCTTCATCTGCTCTTGGTTCAAGTTTTCCAAGTTGCTCATCAGTATTCTTAATATAACATTTGTTTCCAAAGATTTTGAAGTGCTTCACCGAAGGAGTCTTACCACACCAGAGCTCATGAGGGGTTTGAGTGTTGTTTACTCGGACATTTGTTTTGTTGAGAATAATAACCGCATCATGTGCAGCTTCACCCCAGAAAGTTGCGGGAGTACCTGACTCATCAAGTATAGCACGAGCCATTTGTTGGATTGTTCTGTTCATTCTTTCCACAACTCCATTTTGCTGAGGAGTTCTAGCTGTAGAGAATTCTCTTCTTATCCCATGTTCTTCACAGAAATCGAAAAATTCATTCGAGGTAAACTCCCCACCTCTGTCAGATCTAAGGCACTTAATTTTGTGTCCTGATTCATTTTCAGCCAAGGCTTTGAAGGATTTGAATTTTTCGAATGCTTCATCTTTGTGCTTCATAAGTCCTAACCAAAAAAACCTGGAGAAATCGTCAATGAATAATATCAAATATTCTTCTCCTCGAGGTGTTCTTTTTCTGAATGGACCACATGTATCTATATGTACTAGCTCAAGAGGCATGCTAGCTGATCCTTCCTTCTCAGGAAAATTAGTTCTGGTTTGCTTTCCAAACTGACATGATTTGCATATGGTGTTGTCTAGAATTTTGATATCTGGAAGGTCACGAACTGCCTGATATTTGCATGCATTCCTTATTTGTGGAAAGCTTAGATGCCCCAACCTCTGATGCCATAGCTAGTGTTCATCATTCTTGCTCAAATAGCATTTTTGTTGTCTTTCTTCAAATATGTATAGATTATTTGGAGTCCTTTTTCCTTTGATCACTGTTTCACCTGTATCAAGATCACGAACACAACATCCGTTTGATCTAAATATTACCTCTGTTCCTTGATCGCACATCTGACTGACACTCAGAAGATTATGCTTCAATCCATCTACATACAAAACATTTCCAGCTTTGACCTTCTCTTTCAACAGAGCAACGCCTTTTCCTTTTATGGCTGCAGAGATATCGTTTCCAAAAGAAACTTTCTTTCCCTTTTCTAATGCGGTATATGATTCAAGTTTTTCTTTGTCCCCTGTCATATGCTTCGAACATCCGCTGTCAATGTACCATAGACTTTCTTGACCTTCTGCATAAAAGGCTATCCCACATCTTTCTAGTTGCGGTTCCTTTATTCTCCATGTTCTGACATTTGAGGTTTGTTCCTTCTGAGTTGTCTTCCAGAACCTGCTCCTGCATTCAGAGTCTTCATGACCAAAGTTATTACAAATAGAGCATTCAATTTCATTTTCAAGAACCGAAAAGTTGTTATAAGTCCTTTTCACGGTTCCAGTCATACTTCTTTGCTTTTGAGCTTCTCTAGTCATGATTATCTTGTAGGCAACACATTGAGCTGCTTTGTGACCAAAGTTATGGCAAGAAAAACATTGGCCATTAAAGAAATTTCTCCGATAATCATATCTATCATCCAACCGATTGTAGCTTCTATTGACATCCATTCTTGGGGCAAATTGGGAAGATTTTACCTGTGGCTGATTGTAGCTTCTGTTTGTCCTTAAGGCAGCTTGTCCCCGAATTTCTTGATAGTATTTATTTGTTCTTGAGGTAAACTGTCCCTGATTCACCTGATGACTTTTATTTGGTCTTTGCTCACTCCTCCTTGTTGTATCAAGATAACTTTTAGAGGTAGAAGCTTGAGATGTTTCTCCATTATATCCCAGACCTGTCTTGATCAGAGGAGAATGCTGCACATTGATAATCTCATCCAAGGTTTCAGATCCTTTAACAAATTTAAGATTAATTGCTTTTGTTTTCTCAATCTCCTTTCTAAGACAAACAATCTCACATTCCAATTTTTCAACATGTTTTTCCTTTTCAGCCAGTTGACATTGTAGAGAATCAATAATAGCACTTTTCTCTTCTAAGAAAACCTTGAGATTATTCATTTCTTCATAAAAGCCTTCTACATCTATAGCATCCATGTAGTCATCATCTTCAAAAGCCATTAAAAGTTTATATCTATAACCCTGTTCATCTTCGTCACTATTTGAAAGACCATCACTATCTTCATGAGTGTAATAACTTTTCTTCTTTTCATTCCGTTTCTTGTTCCATCTAACAGGTTCCTTTCCCTTGTCATTCTTATCTTTGTGAGGACATTTGGCAGCATAATGACCTACTCTTCCACAAGCAAAGCATTTAAAAGGTAACTTACCTCTGAACCTTCCAGAACCCCTTTGAAGATTTCTGACAAAATTTGATTCTTCTTCTTCATCTTCTGGCACGTGACTTGCTTCATAATAATCTTCTTTGCCTGAAGCCTTGAAAGCAACTTCTCTTCTGTCTGATGAACCTCCTTTTCTCATTTTATAAGCAGTTAGAATTCTGTGAAGCTGAGACATAGTAAGAATTTGTAGATTTTCTTTTTCTTCTATTGCAGACACTTTAGATTCAAATTTGGGGGAAAATGATCTTAGAACCTTTTCAACCACAATAGCCTCTTTTATTTCTTCACCCAAGTTTTTCATGCAATTAACAATCTCATCTACCCTAAGGAAATATTTAGCCACACTTTCATCATTATACATTCTGAGAGTCTCATACTTAATCCTGAGAGTTTGAAGTTTAGCACGCTTTACCTGTTCGTCTCCTTCATAGCTCGTGACAATTTTGTCCCACATTTCTTTTGTGGATTTATAGTGCATTACCTTCATGAATTCGGATTGGGATATACATCCTAATAGAGTACTGACTGCTTTCGCATTTGTTTCATACTTCTTTTTCTTGGCTGGATCTGTAGGAGTAGCTGAAGGAAAAGTGTAGCCTGTCTCTACGATGTCCCAAACTTCTGTACCAAGAGATTGAAGATAGGCAGTAACTCTTACTTTCTAATAATTGAAGTTTGTCCCATCAAAAACCGTTGGCCTGATTGATGCTTCTCTCTCGTAGTTGCTCATGATGAACGATCTACCTTCAAGCGATCAAGCTTCTCTGAAGAACCTGGCTCTGATACCAATTGTTGGAAATAATACTGAGAGGGGGGGTGAATAAGTATTATCAGATCAATAAAACTTTTTCAATACTCAGAAACATATACGCTACTTCAGTTAAGTGAACCAGCGTGTACATGCTACTGTGTCTAAAGCAACCAGCGTATAACCAGAAATCTTATGATTCAGTTAGTTTATCTTCAGTAAATGCATCAGGACATTATTAACCATATTAAAAGTAAACAGGTGTAGTATAACAAAACATATCATCACACAAAATCCACACACATGAACACCATGATATAAGGTGGAAACCCAATGTGGGTGAAAACCACCTGCTGCAAGTCGTCTCTATTTTTCTTTAATAAGAAACTGCAGTTTACAATCTTTTGTATTGGTGCAGCCTTATACCAGTACGCAGGCTACAACCTGCAGAAGGCTACAACCTTCTCTCATTTTCTAAACTCTCCTGGAAGGGAGCTCCAACCCCCTTTGCTCTTGTACTAGCTAAGATACTAGTACATAGGTGCTGGCCTACAATCCTCTTTCCTTTAGGTACCACTTTTGATCAATTTTCAGACTAGATACTCCTGAAGCACAACATTACAATCTGAAGACCACGATTCATTCACTTTTCATAAATCATTGAAGCACAAAACAACCAATACTAGCATCATCAATCTTTGAATCACTGAACCACTGAAACCCTGTCAACACCCAGTCACCAGAACACAGAGCAGACTACAGAACCTCTGCAATAACAGTCAGACCCAACTGCAACCCCAAAAATTAAGCTTCAAAAGATATACGCTATTTCAATGAAACCAACCCGCGTATACACGCGCTTTTACCAAAGACAACCTGCATACAGATCTAAAAATAATTTCTCATAACTTGCAGTTGTACCAGACATCAGTCATACCCAGAACATAATATTGCGTTCGTAAAAAATATGCGTAATCAACCATATACCGATAGTTCATTTCAAACAATTTGATCCCGATCTATCCTTCCATCAATCGATGTGATCTCTCCTTAGCTCAGATCAAGCAATGTATCATCAACCCAGAACCTGCATACAAGATCTCTTTCTTCATTAGATATTCAAGACTTTTTCGATACATTTGCCTAATGATCTTCTTCTCCTTATATAGCCTTAGGCCCTTCTCAATACCACAGTCCAAAACCATAGAAATACAATACCATCAACTTCAAAACTCGGGATCAACACGACGGCCGAGATACTTTGGTCCGAATACATAGGCTCATGTACCGAGGACTAACTACCATGGACCAAAGGGAAGCTTCTCGACATGTACGCTCTTTTTTGTTCATGAAATTGCGTGTATACGCGACTTTGTATATAGCGAGCCTGCGTATCCACGACTTAGTATATAGTGTACCAGCGTGTATATGCATCTTGGGCTTAATGAACCTGCGTATATGAAATTTCTCTTCATTCATGTAGTCTGGACTGAGATCTGTCATCAAAGAGAGTTGCCATCAAGGACAACACCTGTACCGTAGTGCCACACCTGTGCCAAAATGCCAACAGTAAGAAGCCCTTAGGAGGAGCAACAGGTGAATGTTTTGCTTCATAATTTGATTTGGATTTCACTCTCATCACTTCCATGGTCACTTCGGTGATGGTTAGGGTGTGGCACATGGATATTAGAGCTTCATTCCATGTGACTAGCAATAAATATTTCTTTAGTGACTTGGAGGAGAAGGACCTCGATATACACATCAAGCTGGGAGATGATTGAAGGTATAGTACAACCATCATCGGTATTTTTACCTTTCAGAGCGAGTTTGGTTCTCCTCTCACATTAAAATATCTCATGTATGTTCCAGGTTTGAGGAAGAATTTAGTTTCAGTTTCCATGTTTTAGGACCATGGCTACGATGTGATATTTAGTAAGGAAAAGTATTTCCTTCATCACATAGCCTTAGGATAGGTGATGTGGATCAGGGTTCGAGTCAAGAAAATCTACAAATTGGATGTATAATATTCCATTGCTTTGAGCACTAATGAAGAGAAGGTGTAGAGCTAAGACATCGGTGAGTTGTGGAATAGAAGATTGCGTAACTTGCACCATAGAGCTTTGAAGATCATGTAGAAAATTTCTACAAGACTCTCCAATGGCACACTATGGTAGAGAGACACATGCAATGGGTGTACATTAGGGAAATACATCAAATCTTCCATTCATGATAAAGACAAATGAGTGCAAGCGCTCCTTGATAGAGTTTACTCAGATGTGTCTAGACCATTCTCCACAACAACCATGGCCAAGAACATGTATTATCTAATATTTTCTGATTATTTTTCATGTAAGTGCTATATTTTCTTCATGCAGAAGAAAGATGAGACATTCACTAAATTTTGTGAATTTAAACGATTTGTCAAGAAAGATATTGCTAGGAAAGTTAACAGTCTATGAAGTGACAATGATGGAGAATATGTGTCGAATGAATTCAAGAAATTATATGCATCAGAAGGAATTCAACAAGATTTAATAACACCTCATAACCGATAGCAGAATGGGGTGGATGAATGGAAGAAAAAAAGTATTGTGGGAGTTGCACAAGCAATGTTACATGATCAAGGTCTATTGTTGCACTTGTGGGCTAAAGCATGCAACACAACTATTTATTTGTAGAACAGAAGCCCTCATCGAATTCTTGTGATGAGTACACCAGAAGAAAAAATTTCAGGTAAGAAACCAGATAAGGTGTACTTCAAGATCTTTGTTTCATCAATCTACTCTGATGTTACCAAGGATGCTTAGAAAAATCTAGAGACAACAACTGAGTTGGGCATATTTTTAGGGTACAATGATACACCTCAGAACTATTGGGTGTACGTGCCATCCAAGAGGATGACATTGGTTCGTAGAGATCTGAACTTTGATGAAGAGAAGGCCATGAGATGTTCCTATGAGAGGGAGCTTCAGTTACATGTAGATGAGGAGATTTTAGCTCCAAAGGAGGAACCTCAAGATGATGTGTGTTGGCATTGTGATACAGGTATTGTCCTCGATGGAAACTCACTCAGAGGTCAATCTAGATTTGATAAAGGGAAACTCACATTGTACCAAGTCAATTCGGAGGTAACAGGGCATTAGTACAGAAGAGGAGGAAGATGGAACAAATGTCTACTGACCAGAATAAAGAAGTTGAAGGAAAATGATGTTGTAAGGTAGTTTAAGCAATAAAGGTTCACCTTGTCAAAGCGGTGTATACACGTGGGTTAACATAACACAAAGAACGTATACGTATGCACGCACTTTCAAAAGAGAAAAAGCGCATATGGGTTGGAAAATCAAGGAAATACGAGATTAAGTAATACCAGGCATCAATACCATGGTATTATCCTATAATATTGAGTGGAGTAATGACTATTTGATCTCATCCAAGAATACCACATGTTCTAAGTGTCATTTTTCTCCGAGGTATTGAGAAAGGCCAAAAGCTATATAAGGAGGAGAATATCAAAGGGCCAATAGTGCAAGTAAAATGGTTTCTCAGGAATACTTCTAGATGAAGTATATTTTATGTTGCAGGGGCTATGATATTGATATAATATGATATATTGTGTCCACCTTGAATTCAATGTTGGATTGGGATCATGAGACCTAAAATGACTTATCATTGAATGACCTGATATTGGTTGGGCTAGATCTGATTGCTTACAAATGTTTTATTCTTTAATTGTCGTGATTTGGGTATGTCAGAAATCTGGAATAGCAATGAAATTGTAAGTTAGCATTTGCAAATGTATACTTTGGTTTTCCTTGGTGAAGGTGTGTATACACACTGTATCGAAGCTTCTAAGTAGCATATATAAAAGAAAATCCCGTTATTTAGAAATGACTGATCTATATTATCAGTGTTGTTGGTTTACTATTTTTTGTCAATGATGTCTTCTTAGATCTGAAAGTAGAACTGAATGCATAAGGAGATTGACTATAATTGATTGATTGATTAAGTGAGAAGGGTGATCCTTACTATTAGCTGTCTAGATCTTTGTAATTTGACAGTACATGTTCAGAATATTACTAGTTGGTAGAGATTTGATTCAAAAGATTTTATGATTCAGTAGTTTTGGAGGTATACACAAGTTTGGTTAAAGGCAGTAGTGTATACATGCAGGTTGGGTTCACTAAAGTAGCGTATGCATTCTAATGTATGATTTTTGAGGTTGCGGCTTGTTCTTAATGATGATGCGGGTTTCTGGGTTCAACATAGTGTTATGGTGACAATGATCTAACTGTTCAGATTGATTGACTATTGGTTGATGTAGTTATTATTATAGAGTTTGAGCTTAAAAGTTTCTGATGGGTCTAGTGTGAAAATTTTATGAAAACAGGCCTTCATATTGTGTTTTTGTGTAGTAGGAGCATCCAGTGTAAAAATTTATGAAACATGGTCCCTGGAGGAAGAGAGAAGGTTGTAGCCTTTTTGTAGGTCGACACCTATGTACTAGTACACATATTGGCTAGTACAAGAGCTAGGGAGTTATAGCTCCCTTCCAGTAGAAGCTAGAGAATGAGAGAATGTTGCAGCCTTCTCCAAGTGGGTGCCCGCGTACTGGTATGATTCTGCACCAGTACAAGATTGTAAACATATTTTCTTTATATTAAAAGGAAGACAGAGATGACAACAACATGTGGTTTTTCTCCCACATTGGGCTTCCACCTTAAATCTTGGTGTTCATGTGTGTTTCTTATGTGTGATGGTTTATTATGATATTACTCCACATAGTTACTTTACAATAAAGTATTGGTGTATTGATTGAAGATCAACACATGATGAATTAACTAAATCATAAGTTCTATGGGTATACATCAGTTTTCTTAATCACAGTTGCATGCACACGCAAGTTCACTTCACTGAAGTAGCGTATATAAATATGATTGGGAAATGCAAAATTATTGAATTGTAAATACTAATTCAGCCCCCTCTAAGTATTATTTCCAAAAATTGGTATCAGAGCAGGTCCTCCAGAAGAACCTTGATCGCTTGAAGGGAGATCTTTCAAGATGAAAAATCACGAAGGCATGGGATCTATCAGACCACCAATCTTCAATGGGAACAACTTAGTATATTTTAAAATAAGAACTAGAGCCTATCTTCACTTGCTTAGAACCGATGTTTGGAAAATTGTGGAAGGAGGATACCAATTACCAGCAGCAATACCTATAGATATAGCAGGTAAGAATTTATATGAAACTAATGCCAAAGAAGTCAATAATTTATTGGGAAGTCTGTCAGAATGAAAATTCATCAATGTCATGAAGCTCAAGACGGCCAAAGAGATATGGGACAAAATCATTGAGAGATACGAAGGAGACTCCCAGGTAAAACATTTTAAGCTCCAAACTCTTAGAATTCAGTATGAAACTCTCAAGATGCATAGTGATGAAAGTATTTCTAATTACTTTTTACATGTAAATGAGATTTCTAATTGTATTGAAGAATCTGGGTGAAAAGATAAAGGAGGCTACCTTAGTAGAGAAAATTTTGAGATCTGCGTCTTCTAAATTTGAGTCAAAAGTATCTGCCATAGAAGAAAAGTAGGATCTTCAATCTATTACTGTTGTTCAACTTCATGGAATTCTAACTTCCTTTGAAATGAGGAAATGAGGTCCATCAGATATGAGAGAAGCCACTTTCAAAGCTTCAGTAAAGGGAAAAGAAAAGGAAGAGCTCAATGAATCATGATATATTTCAGAAGAAGAAGATGAGGTAAACTTTGTCAAGAAGCTTCAATGGGGTTCCAGAAGATCCAGAGGTAAGCTACCATTAAAATGATTTTCTTGTGGTAGAGTTGGTCATTATGCTACAAAACGTCCTCATAAAGATAATCATGAAAAAGGAAAGGAGTCTGCAAAAGGAAATAGAAAAAAGGTTGTTAATAGAAGTTACTATACTCATGAAGATAATGATGGATATCTTATAGTGATGAAATTGAAGTTGAACAAGATTATAAACTACTCATGGCTTATGACAATGATGATTTTTTGGATGCCTTAGAAGAGGAAGACTTTTTTGAAGAAATCACTAAACTCAAAATCTATTTGGAAGAAAAGAATATTATCATAGATATGTTGACAAATCAACTCACTAAAAGAGAAAAGCACAATGAAAAACTATAATGAAGTTGTGGGTCTAAGGAAAGAACTTGAGAAGACTCAATATCTTAATATTAGATTTGCTAAAGCATCATCAACTTTAAATGAAATAATCAAGTTTCATCATTCTCCTCTTATAAATACTAGTCTTGGATTTACTGAAGAAGCATCCCAATCACAAGAGTCGTTAGCCTCCACCAGAAGCTATCTTGATACAACAAAGACTAGTGAACAATATGTCAATCGTCAGCAAAAGCCTAAAAGTACTCATCAGGTAAATCATGCTCAAATTACTCCAAGGATGAACATCAATAGAAGCATAAACCAAAAGGTAAACAATACGAAAAGATTCTATGATCACATAAACTTTTTTAATGGAAAATTCTTTTCATGCCATAAATTTGGGCATAATTATGCTCAATGTGTTGCTTAAAAAACTATCATGACTAGAGAAGCATGAAATCGAAGGAGTGTAATAGGAATCAAGAAAAGTTTTTCTAATAAATTTTCTCCTCTTGAAGATGAAATTTAATGTTCATTTTGTAATAACTTTGGTCATGAAGAATCTGAATGCAAGAGAAAAGTTTGGCCAACACTTCAAAAGGGGAAAACATCATCAAATTCCAAGGTAAGGAGAAAGAAGGAAATTCAATCAGAAAGATGTGGCATAGCTCTATTTGCATATGGACAAGAAAATTAGTGGTACATTGACAGCGGATGCTCTAAGCACATGACATGTGATAAATAGAAACTTCATTCATATAATGCTTTAGAAAAGGAAAAGAATGTCTCCTTTGGAAATGACACACCAGCTGTCATTAAAGGTAAGGGTTTTGTTTATTTGAAAGAAAAGGTTAAAGATGGAAATGTCATGTATGTTGATGGCTTAAAACATAACATGTTGAGTGTCAGTCAAATGTGTGATCAAGGAAATGAATTTGCATTTTGATCAAATGGATGTGTGGTTCATGAGCTTGATACAGGAAGGACCGTAATCAAAGGCACAAGAACTCAAAGAAATATATATATACTAAAAGGAGGACAAAAAAATGCTATCTAAGAAAAACAAATGAAAATTGGTTATGGCACAGAATATTGAGGTATCTAATATTTTCTCAAATAAGAAAGTATGCAGGCTCAAGGCGGTTCTTGATCTTCTAGATATCAGCATCCCAGAAAATACCATTTGCAAACCATTTCAAGTCGGTAAGCAAACCAGAGTTCATTTCAATGAAAAAAATGGATCGACAAGTAAGCCTCTTGAAGTCATCCATACTGATTTGTACGGAACAACAAGGAAAAATTCACCTCATGGAGAAGAATACTTTATTTTATTCATTGATGATTTTTCTAGAATGTGTTGGATAGGTATACTAAAGCATAAAGGTGAAGAATTTGAAAAGTTTAAAGCCTTCAAAGTTTTAGTTGAAAATGAATCATATCAAAAAATCAAATGTCTCAGATCTGATCGAGGGGGAGAATTCATATCAGATGAATTTTTTTATTTTTGTTAACATGGAATAAAAAGGTAGTTCTATGTCCCCAGAACTCCTCAAAAAAATGGAATAGTGGAAAGAATGAATAGAACAATTCAAAAAATGGCTCGAGCTATGCTTGATGAATTTGGAACTCCTGTTGCCTTCTCGGGTGAAGTTGCATTTCCTACCATGACTATTCTCAACAAAGCTAATGTTTGGGTAAATAACGATTCAACTCCATATGACCTTTGGTATGGTAAGCTTCCTACTATAAAACACTTTAGAGTTTTTGGAAGAAAATGCTTCATCAAAGAGATAGATGAAAAACATGGTAAGTTTGAACCGAGAGAAAATGAATGAATTCTTCTTGGTTATTCATCTATAACTAAAGGATATAAATTTTATAACAAGAGACTTCAAAAGATTGTTGAATGCATTGATGTAGTAATTGATGAAGCATGCAGAAATCTGGAACAGATAAAGTCAATAAAGGATTATGACAATGAGGAAGACGGTGGATTCTTTCTCGTATCCAATCAAAATGATATAGAGGAAGAAACCAATGAAGCATCAGAAGAAGATACAACTGACAGTGAAAAGACTCCATCTAGGTATGTTCAAAAGAATCATCCAGGATCTCAAATTATAGCGGAAAAAGGGTCTGGAGTGCAGACAAGAAGAAATATTGTAGGAACTTACAGTTGTCTAGCATTACTATCCTCCATAGAACTATAAAATGTTAATGAAGCTAGCAAAGATGAATGTTGGGTTAAGGCAAAGAACAAAGAACTTGACCAAATTGAAAACAATGATACTTGGAAACTAGTTCCTAGACCTCTTGATAAGAATGTTATAGGAACAAAATGGATATTCAAGAATAAACTGAATGAAAATGGAGAGGTTATTAGAAACAAAGCAAGACTTGTTTGTAAAGGGTATGCTCAACAAGAAGGTATATACTTCGAAGAAACATTTGCGCATTTTTCTAGACTTGAAGCCATAATAATGTTTCTTTCTCTTTCAAGTTGCCGTAAATTCAAAGTGTATCAAATGGATGTAAAATCTATACTTCTTAATGGAGAGTTAGAATAATAAGTTTATATTGAACAACCAGAAGGATTCATTCTAGTAAATGATGCAAAGCTTGTATGAAAGCTCAAAAAGGCTCTTTATGGATTGAAACAATCTCCAAGGGCTTGGTATTATCACCTTGACAAATATCTACAACAACAAGGGTTCACAAAAGGATCTGCAGACAACAACTTATACACCAAGATTGAGAATGATAAACTACTAATAATTGTTGTTTATGTTGACGACATCATCTTTGGCAACAATAAATAATTTCTGGGTCGGAAGTTTGCTTAGGTTATGTAGCAAGAATTTGAAATGTCCTTACTTGGTGAAGTTACTTATTTTCTTGGTCTACAAGTACAACAAACAAAATATGGTATTTTTATTTCACAAAGTAGATATCTGAAGAAAATTATGAAGAAGTACGGAATGGAATATTCTAAACCAGTGTGTACTCCAATGGTAACAGGATGTAGTCTCAGTTCTAATGATGAATCACCTACAGTGAATCAAACAGCATACAAATTTATTATTGGAAGTCTGCTCTATCTAACATGTACCAGACCTGATATCATGTATGAAGTAGGAATTGTTGGAAGGTTCCAAGCAAATCCAAAGAAATCACATCTTCAGGTTGTAAAAAGAATATTCGAATATCTTCAAGGAACTCAAGACTTTAGTCTATGGTATCCTAAAGATACAGATCTTACTCTTCATGCATATAAAGATGCAAATTGGGAAGGAAATGTTGATGATCGAAAAAGAACTAATGGAGGCGCATTTTATATGGGATCACGGTTAGTGTCTTGGTTCAGCAACATTTCTTTTTTCGCTTGCCTTATCTACAACTGAAATGGAATATGTGGTTGTTGCATCTTGCTACACACAACTACTCTGGATGATGAAACCATTGCAAGACATTCAAATGACATGTTCTCCACCCATCTCCATTCTATGTGATAATACAAGTGCCATCAGTATTTCAAAAAATCTAGTCATGCACTCCAAGACCAAGCACATACCCATTTAGTACCATTTTCGATGAGAGAAAGTGCTTGAACAAAAGGTTAAATTGGAGCATGTTCCCTCCAAAGTGTTATTGATATATTTACCAAATCACTGCCCAGAGAAACATTTCAATATCTCAGATAAAAGCTAGGAGTAGTTTCTGCATCATCCTACTATTAAATCCATTTTTCAAAAGAAGGTTCCTATACACAGGTTTCATGAAGGATAGTCATGTATATACACTAGTTTTTGTAGCTACAGGAACGTGTATGTTTTTCGGGTAGAAAAACAGTGGGTCAACCTTTGACATGGGTGCTCGTCTGATATTAATGATTACAGTCTGGTAATATGCTTTGTTCATTGATTTTTATCTGACTGAAGAATATGCATTGGTAAATGATTTGTTCACAATGCAGGTAGCACATGTTCAGGGGGAGCATTAGCCTTCACAAAAATTCTGCATTGTTAGCATTATGGTTGCTGATTTCAGCTATTGTTTTAGTTATTCCTTGTTGCTTAGGCCATGTAAAGATATAAGGTGTAATATGCCTCCTTCTATCATAGTCTTTTTTTTTTGAATGAGTCCTATTGGACATATGATGTAATTTGTATCCCCACTATGCATGGGAAGGATGATGTAATAGTTGTTATATTTTAGTCATGTATAAACAATTGGTATATCCCAACTTTATCGGGTGATTGATGTATGTATGAGTCATTGGTGATAGGGAGGTCATACTCACATAGTTTATTGATAAAGTCAAGTTATTCTTTTGAAAAATATCTCTGTAGATTCTGCATGTACTCGGGGGGACCATAGACAACATAGTGTCTCTCCAAGGGGGAGAATATCTTGGTCTACCCTTTTCCCTTGATGTCAAAGGGGGGAGTATTTTGGCGTTGCTTGATATCTCTAATAGGTTCAACAACTTGAAGTAATCAACACCAATATGGTTTCCATCAAGTCCAAAGGGGGAGATTTTTGGCATTATGATACAGGTGTTGTCCTTGATGGAAAATCACTCATAGGTCAGTTCATATTTGATAAAGGGAAACCCACATTGTAACAAGTCAATTCAGAGGTAACAGGGCATTGGTAGAGAAGAACAGGAAGATGCAACAAAGGTCCACTGATGAAAATCAAGGAGTTGAAGGAAAAGGATGTTGTAAGGTAGTTTAAGTTGTATACATAAGTTCACCTTGTCAAAGAAACGTATACATGCAGGTTCACAGAACACAAAGAGCGTATACATATGCATGCACTTTCACAAGAGGAAAAGCGTGTATGGGTTTGAAAATCAAGGAAATACAATATTAAAGAATACCAAGGGTCAATACCGTGGTATTAGCCCATAATATTGAGTAGAGTAATGAATATTTGATCCCGTCCAAGAATACCATAGGTTCTAAGTGTCGTTTTTTCCGAGGTATTGAGAAAGGCCAAAGACTATATAAGGAGGAGAAGATCAAAGGGCCAAGAGTGCAAGTGAAAGGGTTTCTCAAGAATACTTCTATAGACTCAAGTATATTTTATGTTGCAGGGGCTATGATTATGATATAATATGAAATATTGTTTGCAACTTGAATTCAATGTTAGATCAGGATCATGAGACCTGAAATGACTTATCATTGAATGATATGATATTCGTTGGGCTAGATCTGATTTCTTACACATGTTTTATTCTTTAAATATAATGATTCGGGTATGCCTGAAATATGGAATAACATCGAAGTTGTAAGCTAGTATTTACTAATATATACACTCGCTCTCCTTGGTGAAGATGCATATACATGTTGGTTCGAAGTTTCCAAGTAACGTATATAAAAGAAAACCCTGTTATTCATAAATTATTGATCTATTTGATCAGTGTTTCTGGTTTACTACTGCATGTCAATGATGTCTTCTTATATCTGAAAGTATAATTGAATGCATATGGAGATTGAGTCTGATTGATTGATTGATTAAGTGAGAAGGGTGATCTTTACTGCTGGCTATCTTGATCTCTGTAATTTGACAGTACATGTACATAATATTACTAGTTGGTACATATTTGATTCAAAAGTTTTTATGATTGAATAGTTCTAGAGGTATATGCAGCTTTGGTTAAAGGAAGTACCTATACATGCGGGTTGGGTTCATTAAAGTAGCGTATGTATTCCGATATATGATTTTTGAGGTTGCAGCGAATTTAGAATGATGATGTAGGTTTCTAGGTTTAGCAAAGTGTCCTCGTGATAGTGATCTGATTGTTTAGATTAACAGATTGTTGGTTGATGCATTTGTTTTTATAAATTTTTAGCTTCAAAGTTTTTGATGGGAATACTATGAAAATTTGATGGAACGAGGCCTTCATATTGTGTTATTGTGTACGAGGAGCATCCAGTCTGAAAATTTATGAAACGTGGTCCCTGGAGGAAGAGAGAAGGTCATAGCCTTCTGTAGGTCGGCACCTACATACTAGTAAACATATTGGCTAGTACAAGAGCTAGGGCATTGTAGCTCCCTTCTAGTAGATGCTAGACAACGAGAGAAGGTTGTAGCGTTCTGTAGGTGGGTTCCTACATACTGGTATGAGTTTGCACCAGTACAAGATTATAAACATATTTTCTTTATATTAAAAAATAAGACAAAGATGACTGTAGCAGGTGGCTTTTCTCCTGCATTGGGTTTCCACCTTAAATCTTGGTGTTAATGTGTTTTTCTTATGTGTGATGGTTTATTATGTTATTATTGCGCATAGTTACTGTATAATAAAGTATTGATACATTAATTAAAGATCAACACATGATGAACTAACTAAATCATAAGTTCTCTAGGTATACGTTGGTTTCCTTAATCACAATTGCGTGCACACGTAAGTTCACTTCACTGAAGTAGCGTATGTAAATCTGATAGGGAAATGAAATATTACAGAATTGTAAATACTGATTCACCCCCCCTGTCTATATTGTTTCCAAAAATGTGGAGCCGTCACATGAAAATGAGCAGAGAGTGGAAGCACCCACTCATGCAAAGACTTCCAAAGATTTAAGGAAGCATACCATAGAGGCTAAGGGAATGATGAATGATGCGAGAGTGAATGTGGGAGAACCCACATCACAGTGTTGATGGAGGAGATCAATAGATCAATACATTGGCTACATGGCGTTGATGAGTGAGAGTGTAGAAATTGAGCCATCCTCATTTGAGGAAGTAGTGTAAAAACTAGTATGGGTGTATGCCATGGTTGATGACTGTGGCTCCATTATCAGAAATAGTGTTTGGGAAGTTGTCCCAAGAGCAACAAACAAGTTAGTAGTGAGTTCCATATGGGTTTACAAGGTAAAGAAAGAAACAAAAGGGAGTGTAGAGAAAAACAAGGCCAGATTTGTGGCCAGAGGGTTCTCTTAGGTGAAGGTAATTGATTATGATGATACCTTTGCTCCAATAGCAAGGTACACTTCAATCATATCTATTCTAGCATTGTCAGTGTAGATGGGATGGAAGATACATTAGATGGATGTGAAGAAAACATTCCTCAATATTATGATTGAGGAAGAGGTGTATATTGAGTAGCCAGAAGGATTTGAGACCTTCAACAGAGAGTCACATGTGTCCACACTCAAGAGAGCGTTGTATGGACTAAAATAAGCACTGCATTCTTGGTACACCAGAATTGAGAACTATTTCACCGAGTTGGGCTTCACCAAAGGGGAAGCAGATGCGAACCTTTACCATATTGTGGTTGAAGGTAAATTTTTGATTATAGTATTATATGTCTATGATTTGATTCTAATAGGTTCTTAGAAGCTGATAAAATATTTCAAAGAGGACCTTGGAAGAGAATTCGAGATGAAGGACCTGGGGCTCATGAATTACTTTCTTGGTATGGAATTATGGCAACGAGATGAGGAATTATTTCTCTCTCAAGGCTAGTATTCCAATGAGATACTGAAGAAGTTCCACATGGAGAGAAGCAAACCCATGAAGACTCCTCTAGCAGGTAATTGGAGGAAGGAAGATGCTACTTGAGGTGAGATAGTGGAGGCTACTATTCATAGACAACTTGTGGGTTCAATTATGTATTTGGTGAACACACGATCGAACATGTGTTTTACAGTTAACCAGCTTAGTCAAGCCATTAATCCAACCAAAATTTATTGGAAGGAAGCTAAGCATGTGTTGAGATACCTCAGAGGCACCACTCAGTTTGGTATTTGCTACAAAGAGACAAAGGGAGTGAATCTTCAAGTGATCTGATAATCACCCTATGAGTGAACTTAGTTAAGATTTATTACATGAAGGTATTACAAACTCATGTGTTGGTGTGTGTTTATGTTATTTAGGTAACGGATCGATCAAATTGCGAATACACAGACACTTGAGATGGAAAACAACAAAGAAATACAATAAGCAAATATAAGAAAACAAGAATTTAACGAGGAGTTCACCCTATCCTCCAAGGCTACATCTCCGGTCCATCTCTTAGTGGTGGCCTTCTTTTATTGTGTCTTAAAGTAGAGAATTACAATAAAGGAGCTCAATATGAGTCTCCTGAACAGAATTTTCTTGGCAAGGTGGTTCTTGGATTCCCCAAGCCACTAGAGTGCACAAACTTTTTTCCTCACCAGCTCTTTGAGCTCTCTGGTCTTTGTTGGAAAGAACCCAGTGTTGTGCTCAGTCCTGATAGATCCTCTCAAGGATGGCTTGAATCCCTCAAGCTCTGTGGTGCTCAACGCTGCCTTTGGTCAGCTCGGCCCTCTGTCTTCCTTTTACTTCCTTTGCTTCACTATCTTTCTTCCTTTACCTCTCTATCTCCCTCTTGGTGTTCCGTGTTCTTTCCTTCGTCTATTCATGGCTTTAAAACCATTCGATCCCATGGCTATTTAATTCCCCTTCCACTTCCATCGGATCACCTGATATAGCTTTGCTTGGAGCTCCTTGCTTACATCAGGCTCACAGGGAGTGGCCACTTGTCCTCCTGCAACTGCGCCAGCTTGCTTCGTTGGTTTGGTTTTTCCGTTACGTCATGGAATAAGTCATCTGCCACCTTGGTGGTCAAATCACATGTCAAGTTCTTATAGATCGTGGCTTACTTCCCTGTCGATTCTAGCTTTCCCATCGAGCGCGATCTCAGCCGTTAGATCTAGGGCCTCCAGATCTGATGCCATTCACACATTTCACACGGTTGACCTGCTCGATCGTTAGCACGCGATGAGCGGCGGTTTTCTCTCTCCTCCACTTGCCACGCATCGGCTGTTGAGTGGAATTGCTCCATTTTCACTAAAATTGCTTACCACCCAAGGGTGCCCCCGATAAATACCACTGATTTTTGGAGCGCATGTCCCACCTTAGCCTTTAGCCTTTTCCCCATGGTTTTCCTGGCTCCCGTGTGACCGAGTGCTCGGGGCCTCTCTTTCTCGAGGGGTATTGCCCAGTGATGCGCGATTAGCACTAATCGCACATCAAAAACTGCCTGCTCTTCCCGATCCAGGCCTCCCAGGGGCTAGTTTCACCTCCTTCGCAGTATCAATGGACCTCGGTGAGCACGCTTTGACCGAGGTCCTCGTCGTTCCACGCTGACTGCTAACTACCACTATTTAGAGGTGTTTTTTATCGCTGCTCTTAATTCTTTGAAGCCTATCCCAACCTGATACAATCATGGTTTGTTGATAACTTTTCTTCATGGATCCAATTCGGATCACGGCCTTCTGACTGAGAAGCTTTTGGACCACCAAAAGCTGGTTTTCAAGCATCGACTAAGTGAGGGTACTGTTTTCTCACTTTTCCTATCTCAATCCACTTTACACTGCTTGGCTTTGAACCTTTGAGCACTACTCTGAGGTACTCAACATCTCCTTTGCACGTCGTCCTCACCTTCCTGTCCAACACTGTGTCTTCCTACAATTCATTAAGATATTCAAGTTGTAGGTCATCAATAGAAGGCAATTGACTATGCTCTTCAGGATCCTCAATCATTGATGGTTTAAACAATCTCAAACAATCTGCATTTACGACTGAGTAGATATGCATGTAAGCTGGTAGATCAAGGTCGAAAGCATTCATGCCAATCTTCTCAAGTATTTTGAAAGGTCCATCCCTGATAGGCTTTAGCTTTTTACCTTCACCTTGCATCCTGTCCTTGTTGATATATAGCTAAACCTAGTCACCAACTTGAAAATTATGCTCCATCCGATGCTTGTCATGCCTAGCCTTATATTTGGCTTGGCTCTTTTCCAGTTGTTCCTATAATGCCTAGTGGATCTCCTAAATTTGTTCAATGAACCTAGTGGCCTTGTCCACATAGATGTGTCCATCAACTGTGGTATCTTTACCAAATACAAAATCTAAAGGATACCTTGGTGTGAAACCAAACCAAGTCTCAAAAGGAGATCTCTGTGTAGAAGAATGTTTTGCTCTATTGTAAGCATGCTGCACATAACACAAATGTTCATCCCAAAGCTTAGGATGTTTGCTGCAATATCCTCTGAGTAACTGGATAATTGTCCTGTTAACTACTTCTATCTGGCCATCAGTTTGTGGATGAAAAGTTGTGCTTTTCTTTAGTTTGGTGTCCATCAGTTCCCACAGACTTGACCAAAACTTTCCCACAAATCGGGTGTCTCGATTAGATATAATGGAAGTGGGTAATCCAAAATGAACCCATACATTTTCAAAGAATAATTTTGCAGTCTGTTTATTACAAGGTATCGAAATACACATTTTGCTGAACCTGTCCACAACAACATATAGTGTTAGGCCCCTGTCCTACTAGTGTAACCCCTTATTGCTATTAGTACAATCCACTTATTATATTGATGTACCCATGTAGTGCCCATATTGTTACTATTGTGCCCCATAGAAGCCCACTATTCTTATTATTGTGCCCTTACATTATTATTGTTATGTCGGCTCTGATTATGTTATAACCCCTTGGACTCCTATATATAGAAAGGAGGTCTTTTCATTTGTATCATCCAAGAATTGTTCATTTATGTAATGTAAAGGAGGTTGCCCCCTCAAAGAGGCTGAATTCTAAGGCGTTGATCTATCTTTTCTATCTTTTTCTTGAGCTGGTTTCATAACATTTGGTATCAGAGCTTTGGATTCTAGGGTTTCGCTGCTCCAAACAGGTCATCGTGGCATTTTCGCTATAACTTTTTTCCTGCGACGTTTCAGAAGTTGAAAAAAGACCCCCATTTGAGAAGAAATCACGTTGAACCTCAGGTCTGAATTTTAGAGCTTTTCACGCTATATTTGCGGAGATATGACCCGAGGAAGTTGGTATTTTTGCATACTCGTGAATTACATTCCAAACAAGTGACCTGGGGAAAATTGTCATAACTTTCTCTCTAGGGATCGGATTGAAATTTATTAAGAAGGTACAGAAAGAGGACACAATGTAGTATTTTGTATTCATTTTTTAGATCCAAAGGTCGAAACAGTGACTCATGGCACGTCGTACAAGTTCGCTCTACTGAACTAGTCTATAATCAAGTCACTATGGGAGATTTCGCATAACTCTTCCTTAGAGAATCGAATTTGGGTCAGACTTGTGGCATCAGAAAGAGGACAAAGAGGGCTACTAGAGGTCAAAATTTTAGAACTTAAAGATCTAAAAGTACAGAGTTAGAGTCATTTCAAGATCGAGCTCCTAAAATCAAGAAAAAACAAGATGAGGAAGTTTGATGGCAACGTTCCGGTAAATTGGATACTTCAGATGGAGCAATATTTTGGTCTACATGGTGTACCATTGTTACAAAAGGTATGTATTGCATCTTCATATTTAGAACCAGATCAATTTTTATGGTATGAAGGGCTTTTTTCTCGTAAACAACTTGTTACGGGGTCAATTTTCACGGAGGAAATGATAGCACATTATGAGGATACAAAGAGCAACACCTTCTTTAGAGCAACACCACAACAATTGGAAAGAGTAAAAGGGATTTGTGACATATTGGAAAGAAAAATTATGGAAAACAGGAAGCATACCCCTCACAACTATAAAGATGGAAGTGTTGTTTCTCCTAGCCTTCCACAACCTACAAGGGTTATACCACAACAATTGGAAGAAAAAAGAGAAAAAAGGCTTTGTTACAATTGTGATAGCAAATGCACTAAAGGTCATAAGTGTGCTGAGAAGAAATTATTTTACATAGAATATGAAGAGGAGGAAGAAAAGCATCAAGAAACATCAAAAGAAGAAGATATACGCCAGGACCCCACCCCAGAGAAAGAAGAAATGAATCAGACCATATCTTGTAAAGCATTGGCAAATATTACCACTCCTCAAACTCTCAAGATAGAAGGACATATCAAGAAGAAAAAGATGAAATAAGTGAAAGATCACATCAATAAAGAAGAAATGAATCCAACCATATCTTGTAATTCATTGGTCGAAATTACCACTCCTCAAACTATCAAGATAGAACGACATATCAAGAAGAAAAATGTTCAAGAAGTGAAAGATCACATCGAGCATCAAGAAATGAATCTGACCATATCTTGTAAAGGATTGGAAAAAATTACCACTCCTCAAACTCTAGAGATAGAAGGACATATCAAGAAGAAAAAGGTTCAAGCAGTTAAAGATCACATTGAGTATTAACAACAAGTTATCCAAATTTTAAAGGATAACGCCACTTCGGTGCAAAATCAAACGAAAAAAACAAGTAGATTAACATCGTAGTGAAAAATGTTTTGATGTAGGTGATTGGGTATTTTTACTGCTACATCTCAAGCAAGCTATTTATGAGAAGGAAATGTTGGCAATACTGCATGCACTTAAAAAATGGCAACCTTACCGAATGGGAAGACTCTTCAAGGATGAGGATGTCAAAGCATTGTTTTGTGCTATTTCTATTATCCAACCAGATTGGATAAATGAAGCAAGGGATGAATGGAAGAAGGACGAAGAAGTATGGCCACTTATTCAAAAGTTGCAAAAGATACCAATTCAAACAATATTTCCAGAAATTGAAGAGGAAGGAAAAATCATATTGGAACCTGGAGCAGTCACAGAAACAAGAACTTGACAGCTACGAAATCGATGAATTTCAAAGTATCTCATCAAGTGGAAGAACTTACCCGCTGAAGATTCCACATGGGAGGACAACAATTTTATACAGAAGCATCAAGAACTACTCAAGCATTGAGGACAACGCTTTTTGAAGGAGAGGGGCATGTTAGGCCCCTATACTAGTAGTGTAACCCCTTATTGCTATTAGTACTGTTAGCTACCTATACCAATAGGTTTCATATTTCATGATTGGCAAGGGAAGGTCCAAATATGCTCTGCTTTGATCATGCAAAGATCACATATTTCCAAGGAAGTACAAGGTGTGTAAATAGATTAATGCATCCCAATTTTGATGGATGGTCCAACAGTCTAATCTGGATCATGCCATGTTTTGAATTTCCAGTTGTAGATTAGAGAAAGGAGTCTGTCCAAACTGTTTAATCTTGGCAGACAAGTAGTTCAGGTAGAGAAGAAAAGGCTCCCAACAGCTTAATCTGGGACCTCAAAGAAAAAGCCAAAGAAAAGAAAAGGCAAGTAAGGGTTTGCAAGTCCAAGTGCACCCTCCAAGAAGAAATAAAAATGCTAGATAAGTAGCTGGGTAAGTAGTTGGGGTTGCAGAAAGGTTATCTTTACCATTGCAGATATGTTAACTGTGTTTACCAGAGTAAAGTCAATCAATTGACAAGGTGTTCATCTTCATCAAGTTACAGCAAGGAGCATGACTAACCTCCCTCCTTCCCCTTTCCATTTCATTACTAACATCCCCTCAGCAGCTGAGATTCATGGAAGAATTATGGTTTCATGGTGGTTCTTAATCTTTTTAGAAGCCACATTTCTTGTCTAAAATCTTTTCATTTTGATCTACTCCCTAAACTAAGTGAGTTTCAAGTAAACTTAGTGTTTTCTCCCTCCATTCACTCCCCCCATCCATATTAACTCTACTATGTAAATCCCCTGTATTGCCTTTCCCCTACTAGTATTAACACCATGGTGTATAAACCCCAAATTTTGTATAAATATCCCTCCCCTTGGCATTATAGCCATATGTTCTCTAAAAGGGATCAAATGACACCTGGTCATGTTGGTAAACCTAAACCTAGCCTTCCTCCCCCTTTCTGAACCCATTGTTAAACCCATTGCACCCCATTTGCAAATATAAACCCTATACAAGCCCCTTTTGACCCATAACCCCTTTGAAATCATGAAAAATCCAAAAAGACCCACTTCCGCCGCTTAAACCAAAGTCTCGGCGCATATATTTGTTTTTCGAAATATATTGAAAAACCTTACCAAACCACCATACCCCGATGGTCTTCAGCCTAAGCGCGCATCCCGAAAATAAATGTTAAATAATACCGCCCCCGCCATACCCACCGATCACTTCGTTGATTCGGCAGCCGTCCGATCGGAGCTTGAACATCCAACGACTCTTATCGCATTGGAGCGGCTCCGACGTCTGCCGTTTACCCCGTTTACCCGTACCCACCGATCACCTCACTGCCCCGACAGCCGTTGGATCTGGCCCTCCAGATCCGACGGTCCTCATTGATATCGGAGTGGGTCTCACATCCGACCGATATCGTCCGATGTCCGTAAAAAGGTTACGTCACGCGGCAGCCACGCGTCCCCGCCACAGCCCGTCGGAGGTACGTCTGACAGATACCTCCCCCGTACCATGAGCGGTGCGATATGAAACCACTGGCGGTTTCCGGTTTCTGTTTCCCCGCCTATACTACGTCACCTCCACGTCATCCCACGTCACTGCCACGATGCCGTCACGTCAACCTTTGCGCTCAACCATTGGCCGATCTGTCATGCCACTTCATCATCCCCCTGGACCAATCAGAGCCCGCCACCTGGCCTGATGACGTCATGCTGACGTCATCCGACCCTGACCCCACCTATGACGTCATGCTGACGTCAGCAGAAAAACGCGCCAAAAGTCCAAAAAACCAATATTATAGTGAAATTTCGCGTTTTTTCCATTTTTTCTTCCAAAAGAGTTTGTTGCGCCTGCATGCAATTTTTACGTCCACAGTCCACCAACCTGCAGAACCTGACCAGGAGACCTCCGGAGCACCAATCCTGCCTGCATATACGACCTCTGCTTGCTGTTTGCCAGGTATTTCTCGTTATCTTCCCTCCGTACGCCTGGAATTGTCTATAAATCACTCAGAAAGATTAAAGGACGCTAAAACTCATAAATTCACCGGCGAGTTCCCCCTGCAGAGCCTCTATTGTCAACTACAAGGTCGAAAAACACTAGCCGAGCCTTAATTCCCGAGTTCCTATCAGAAACTGTCAACTGCTCGCGCAATCGTGAGACAGTGGGTTATTCATTAAGAACCTGCCACGAGAGACAGAGTGAGGCCAAGCATTGGTCTTATCTACACTCTAAACAGTATTTCAATTGCTGCTTATTAGAACCACTCTCTATTCCTCATAAATTCACCTCCCTGGTAAAGAGAAATTCCTCAGCACTGTCTTGCTCAGTTAAAACCACTTAGCACTCAACCCAAAATCCTCTTTTACAATGGAGACACCTGTAGTACTAAATGTTCAACCTCTGAATGCCCCTCAAAAGAACTTGAAATGGCAAACCTTGGCAGATATGGATTACCAAATTACAGAAGAGAAGCTTATGAGCAGCAAATTCCACATTCATCTGTTGAATGAGTTGAAAGCCAAGCATGAAAATGGGACAGATATATTGGGCTTATGGGACTCTTTCCTCCCTATTTTTAAGCTCCCTCAGGTCAACCAGTTCCCTGAACTAATCCACCTCTGTGCTGAACAATATGATGTTTCTCAGAGAGCTGTTGTTGACCCATCTGGTTCAATACTTTTCTATTTTACCCCTCAAGCTATCAGAGACATGCTTTGCTTCAAACCTCAGAAGAAGCTGGTTCCTTTATCACTCGTAAACCTGATAAAACAAGGGGATAAACTCACAGATGCTCAAATTGTCAAATTTAATCAATTATACATCAAAACTAACATTGTGATGGGCCCTCCAATTCTTCATGTATACCTCAATGAGCTGGGCAGAGACCTTGCAGATATGATTTCTCCCATCTTGGGATATAGTTCAATTGAGCATATTGATGCAACTGTGTTGGTATTGATGCTTATGTTTGCTCTTGGAAAGGCACCAATCTGCTATGACTACGCCACCTACATATCAGACAAGATTCATGAGCAATTGATGAATTTAAGGAGAGATAGGATGTTCAGATACACCTCCTACATTTACCATTTGATCTTGTACCATCAACATGAGAAGTTTCACTTTTCAATCAAAAGAATGGATGCCCAAGGCAATCCCAGATCAGTGGTCTACTGGTCATCTGTCTTCCACATTACACCTGAGTCTCCATACACTTACTGTGAATTCATGGATCTGTTCATCCATCCGACTATGGCAATGCTGATGAGCTCACCTCCTCCGAGACTCACTGATGACATGCAGAGAATTCTTCAGCTGTCCAAAGTTTATAGCATTGGGGATTGGTACTTCTACCAAAACCACACTGTCATCAGGATATATGGGTGTGATCTACCTCCTTTCAAATTACCCAACTATGTGCCTATGAGGCTATTTGCCCTAGAGTACTTTAGGCAATTTGGCAGAGTTGATGTGCTTCATTTTTCAGGAAAAGGCAAAAAGGCACAGTTGAAGGTCAAAAGCCAACTTGGCCATTTTATCTATAATGAGAGGGAGCAAGGATGGAGGGAAGCAGAGAGAATGCTTGAGGCCCTTGGCCTGCAAACCAGTTTCATATGGGTACCCTATGACCCTAATCATTTCATATCCATGAGGAGGCTCAAATATAAGTTATCTGCCTATGATCACCATAGCATCCCTCACATTGAAAAATATGCAAACCAAGACAAATGGAGGAGAGGGACCTTAGAAGAGCCCTTGTCACAAGAAGAGCTGAACAAGAGGGCACTAAGGAATCTAAAGAAGTTGGCTGACCTTGAGCTTTGTTCACAGGTATTCACACTTCCAAGCACACAAACGGGAGCAGCTGAATCCTCCTCAACTGCCAAGCAGCAAACTACCAAGGCCACTGAGAATATATCTAGCAGAGGCAAAGAAAAGGAAATGGAGATAGAGCCACAGCAGCTAGATAAAGAACAGCGGCAAGCAGAGCAGCAACAACATCAACAACAGCAGGATCTGCAGCAAGAAGAAGGGCAACATGATAGACAACAGCCCTTACAGAAGGAGAGAGTAATTGATACTCCAACTTCCACTGAGCAACAGGCTCAAAACATAGTGCCTCCTAGGCCAGAAGTCACCACTGATGCCTCGGTCCTCCAAACCCCACAGAAGGAGGACTTAAGCAGAAAAAGGGATAGAGAAACTCCTCTCACTTCATCTATCAACCAGGGAGAGAAGAGACAAAGATTAAATGACTTTTCTGAGGATGATGCAGCAATAAGACAAGCATTGGGCATGGGCCCACCCAGCAGAGAAGCTTCAGCAAGTTCCTTCCAGCAGGAACAGGACAGGACTATGGGAGGGGAGGTCAGCTCCTCCAGCCAACAAAAAGAAGGACAAATAAGCATCAAACAGCAATTTATAGACATCAAAAGAAGGAATGATCCTATCAAAATACAGCTGTACAATCATCTGCTAAACATGGCTCCTACTAATCAGCAGAGACTTATGTCTGCCTTTGATGTAGGTGAGGGAAAAATGATCATGAGCCATTTTATGCCCACAGCACTGCATCCCCAATCTGCCTCAGATTACCTCAGGACCAACCTGGAAGTCATGGCCAAAGACATACACCCAATGGACAAAATTGAACTGCATAAACAAACTGGTGAGATGGTGTATGCCTCCTTAGCAGATGAAACATTGGAAAATTATAAGCTAAAGAGCAGCCTCAATGCCACAGCCTCTCAACTGGAATTGGAGAAGGCATCATCCCAGGCGAAGGACAACAGAATAAGGTCCCTGGAAGACATAATCGTTGAAATTGGGCATGATCCCAAAGATATCTCACGGATACAGGAGATCTTGAAGTTGAGGGATGCTGACATGGCTGCCATGAGGAAGAAAATCAAAATCCCAGCCACCATGCACCCTCAGACAAATGAGGTAGCCCAACAAAGGTAGGAGAAAGATACCACAGATTTGTTGATCTCCATTTATAAAGAGCTTGTTCAAGCACAAGAGAAATTAGGAGAATCAGAGGCTGCAAAGGCAGCATTGCAAGCAACATTAAAACAAAGAGAAGAGGGTCAGACCTCTCAGCCTCCTCCTCAAATCATAAATCTTGAGGAAACTGCTCCTATCACTGCTCCTCCTCCTCAACAGACTGAACAGACAGCAACATCTACTTCAGCAGTGCCAACAATTACAGAGCAGGCCCAAAGCCTGGATATGAAAAAGTTGAAGAATGAAATCCAAATCCTGCAAGCTCAAATGACAGAGTTAAATGAGACTAGGGATAAGTTGGCCAAGGTAAATGACAGACATGATAAATCAAAGAGAGAAGTGGCAGAAAAGGGCAGGGAAATCAAAGCCCTCAAAGACAAGATCAAAGAGCTAGAGAATGAGCTCAAGTTAGATAAGGCGGTGGCTGAGCTTAAAATAGTGCTGTGGGCTAACATTGGTCAATCTATCAATGTGCAATGGCCATATATTGAGACAATCCATGAGCAATTAGAGCTCATCCCAAAGGCACAGAAGGAGATTTACAGATCAAGAGCTTCATTGAGCAATATGCCTGAAGTGGCCACCAGAATGATCAATGTACTTAACCATAGAACAAGTTCTCAGTTGGCTACCATGGGAATTACAAACAGAACTGAGACTATCCAAATGGTCAAAAGGGTTCTCACAGTGAGAAACTTAGTGCAGACATTGGAGAGAAGAACCCAGGATATGCAGACTGAGGTGAACAAGTTTTTGGAAAAGTTTCAAGTGTTAGAAAGCAGAGGACTCCCTGGCTTACTGAACAGCGCAGGGAGATTGTTCACACATGACCAGTATGCTAAAAGGGTCAATACATTTGCCACTAGCCAGATCAGTGATAAGTCCAGCACCTCAGAGGAAACAGGTCCAGCCACAGGACAGTCTCTTTACAACAGAGTCGAGAATCTGTTTTTTATAATGAATGAGATCAATCACCTGTTTGGGGTGGCTCCCAATTTCTTCAAGTACACAGAGGCAGAGGAGACAATGGATGCTATTCTCAGGCATCAACTCCCTACGCAAGAATGGTGGACAAACGCAATACAAAAGATTTTGTAAACAGGGAGTCACTTAACAATTTTGTTTCTTAAAAATATCAGTGGTCATGCAAAGCAAAGTTTAACAAAATCAGCATACACGGCGGATTAAAGCTGAGCCAACTCAGCAGATGGATCGGCCAACAAAGCAGAAATAGAAAACTACAGCTGGCAGGGACGAGAAAATACAACGCAACAAGAAATAAAGGCACATTTATCAGCATTAAAGCTAAGCGTTGCAACCGACTCAATGACCTCCAAAGGTCAAAATTATCCTCTGACAGACATAAAGGGCATTTATGCTGCATTTAAAGTTGTAATAACTTCTTCTCTACTTTCTGAACAAATTTATGAAGATATTTTCTCTCTCAGATGAATCAATGCCTGAGATATTTTGTATACGCATTCCTATAAAGCCCCCTTCGCATGAGCTTGCAAAGGTGGTTGTTGATTTCTCCAAAAGAAATTCTTATGCTGTAATCCCTTCAGAAGTTTAATAAAGAAAGCGATGGAATTTCTCGGATTTCTGAAGTGTTGAATGCGTTCTGGTGTCTGTTGATAACTGCTAGATTCCTGTGTATTTCACCATACAATAAGTCTCTGTAACTCTCTCTGTCAAATAGTTGTTTTGTTAAAATCCATATATGATATCTGAATTTCAATACTAAGCAACAATGAAAAAGAATAACTTTCAGGATTTATTCACTGAGTACCCTGAGTTCAATCTGTGTTGTTTATGAATGTTTTCTTCAGCTGTAATCTAGATAAGTGTAATTCTTAATTGCTGCACTTTCAGAATACACCTTTCACAATGGACTTTGTCACAGGAATTCAAGTTTTGCTCCTGTGCAGTGTGTTCACCTTCACCTCACCAACTTAATAGAAAATTCTTAATTGCTTTCTGTTGGTTGACATACATCACCATTTAAGCTAATTTTGTTTGTCTAAAATACACAATAGGCCCTGCAGTTTGAACACCACCAATCCAGCATATCAAATCATTTCACAACTCCAGACTCCATTGCCCAATGGTATTTCACTATCTAAACACTATATCATAAGACCTGAAAGAAATCCTTCAACCAAAGCATAAACCAAAACCTGAGCATAATAGCTAGCCTAAAACACCATCATAACAGAGACAAATCATAAAGAGAGAGCCCTCTCTGATCACAGTTTGGCTAGAAACCGTGATCCAAAGATTGGTTAGTGGTTACCCCGGCCGTATTCCCTTGGGAGTCATAGGGAACAACCTGGGTGTTAACAAGTACAACCCACTTATTATATTGATGTACCCATGTAGTGCCCATATTGTTACTATTGTGCACCATAGAAGCCCACTATTGTTATTATTGTGCCCTTACATTATTATTGTTATGCCAGCTCTGATTATGTTATAACCCCTTGGATTCCTATATATAGAAAGGAGGTATTTTCATTTGTATCATTGAAGAATTGTTCATTTATGTAATGTAAAGGAGGTTGCCCCCTTGAAGAGGCTGAATTCTAAGGCGTTGATCTATCTTTTCTATCTTTTTCTTGAGCTGGTTTCATAACATATAGATAATCATGACCTTTTCTAGATTTAGGTAGTACCCCAATGAAATCCATGGAAAAACTTTCACAAGGGTGAGAAGGTACTGGTAATGGAGTGTACAAGCCTAGTTTTCTATTGCTGGGCTTGCTTTTAGCACACATAGTACACCCTCTTACATATCTAGAAACGGTTTCATTCATTTTTTGCCAATAACAAAATATTTGTAGCTGTGCAACTATTTTACTTACCCCAAAGTGACCTGATATCAGAGAAGTGTGTGCTTCCCTAATTATCTTTATTCTCTTAGTTTGTGGAATGCAGAGTTTCCCACAATGGTATAAGAGTTGGTACTTTACATGATAATCTAATTCTTCTACTCTTTTTCCTCGACTCAAACTTTCATATACATCTTTAAAGTCTATATCTTCAGCATATTGTTCAATGTAGCTTTCATGTAGCACAAAATTATGCTTAAGTATAGTGGATACATTTATAATGGGTTTAGATAACATGTCTGCAACTTTGTTATGTATGTCCTTTTTATATTTTATGACTAAATGAAACTGTTGTAGAAAACCCATCCATCTGTAGTGTCTTGATTGCTGCAACTTAGTTTGGGAGTGTAGATATTGAAGTGGTTGATGATTAGTATGTATTACTGTCTCTTTGCCCATTAAGTAATGTTTCCACTTTTTCACACTCTAAACTAATGCATACAATTATTTATCATATGTAGGATAGTTAACTACTATATGATTAAAAGTATTAGAATGATAACATATGGGTTTATTGTGTTGTGTCAACACTACTACCATGGCATAGTCACTGACATTAGTTTAGATCTCAAATGGTCTTTGCAGATCAGGCAATGCTAGTACAGGTGTTGTACTAATCTTTTCTTTCAAGGTGTCAAAGGCTTTCTGATGTCTGCCTCCCACTGAAACACCTTGTTCAATCCTATTAAAGCATCTAAGGGAGCTGCAATTGAGGAAAAGTTAGAAATGAACTTCCTCCAATATTGTGCTGCTCCTAAGAAGCTTCTCACTTCTGTAGTAGACATCGGTTTAGGCTAGTTTACAATGACTGCCACTTTATAGGGATCTATCTTCAATTCACCACCCCCTACTATATGACCCAGATAATTCAGAGATGTCTTGCCAAATTCACATTTTGAGAGTTTAACATAAAGTTTTTCTCTTTTCAAAACATCTACTATCTTCTTAACATGCTTTAAGTGTTCTTCCCACGTTTTACTAAAAATCAAATTGTCATCCAAATACACAATAACAAAATCATCAAGAAAAGGTCTAAGTACATCATTCATTAATCTCATGAAAGTAGCAGGAGCATTATTTAAGCCAAAATGCATAACCAACCACTCATACAATCCCTGCTTTGTTTTGAAAGTAGTCTTCGATGCATCTTGTTCTATAACTATGACCTGATGGTATCCACTGTGCAAGTTTAGCTTGGTGAAATAAACAGCTTCCTTCAATTGATCTAAAATATCATCTATGCGAGAAAGGGGATAACAATTTTTGATCATTATCTTATTCAGTGCTCGGTAATCAATGCACATTCTCCATGAGCCACCTTTCTTTCTCACCAAAAGGATTGGTGATCCACATGGTGATGTGCTAGGCCTGATCAACCCCTTCTCGAGCAACTCCTGCACCAGATTTTTGATTTCATCATTCTCTAAAGCTGACAACCTTTGATACCGGTGGTTGCAATGGTTGTTTCATCTCCCAAGTCTGACCCCAAATCTTTCTGAATAGTTGTAGTAGTCTTCTTCTTCTTGCCCTCGAACTTCTTAGGTCTCAGCTATGGATATAGAATCCAACAATGCTCATCATCATGCCCATCCTTTTTACGGTGACTGCATGAAGCTTTTCTTTTCTGTGCAGTGTTAGCCTTCCTTGCTTTCCACTTCTGCTTTTTTTCTCCTTGCTCTTTCTTGTAGTCGGTTGGGATGGTCCCCCAACTTCTGGATTTCCATTCTTTCCTCTAGCTTCTAGATGAGTAGCTTGTACAGATACCTCATCTATACTAGTGGGATTAAACATGAGGGTGGTATCCCTCATGTAGCTGTGTAGACCACCAATGTACTTCAACAAAGTTTCTGGTGAGTCTAATGAAATTCCTAGAATCAATGCTCTCTTTCTAATTTCTTGAGTGTACCCTTGCACACTTTTCCCTTTCAACTACCGAAGAGTTTGCCAACTCATCATGGCTTGTTGCATGTAGGCCAATGGGTAGAACTACTTTTTGATTGCAGAAACAAATTCATTCTAGAGAGAGATAGTCTTACCATGTCTTTTCATATCATCTTGGGTCCTGCCTTCCCACCAAACCAAGACAATGCCTCCTAGGCATAGGCTTGCCAGCTAAATCTTGCTCTTGTCTGAGTCGATGTTCTGTACTTTGCAATAAACATCAATTTGTCTAATCCATTTGTCCAACTTTTCTGCATTTAACTCTCCATCATATATAAGAAAATCAAATTTAAAATCTAGTTTGATCAAGGATGAGTTCTTGTTATGCACAGGGCTATTAGGAGGTGTGAGAAATCTTTCCTCTTTCCCTTTTCCTTTGGAGTGGTCATGGAAGTGAGACTCATCTTCTTCTTTGTCTTGTTTAGAGCCTGATTAGTCTTGATCTTTATGTTTTCTGAAGTCCCTATACATATCTTCTACCATGGACTTTATAGCTAGGAAACATTCTATGAATTGGGGGTATGGCCCCACAGAACCTTCCTCTGACATTGTCTTCCGAGGATAGACTCTCCCAATTTCAGGATTAGTTTCCACCAACTCTCCTTCTCCTAATTTGAGCTTTGATCTAGTGAGCATTCAACAACTAAACCAACACAAGCTTGTCTAACCTTTACATCCTAGAGCTCTGATACCACTTGATATGATAATCACCCTATGAGTGATCTCAGTTAAGATTTATTACATGAAGGTATTACAGACTCATGTGCTGGTGTGTGTCTATGTTATTTAGGCAACGGATCGATCAGATTGTGAGTACACAGACACTTGAGATGGAAAACAATAAAGAAATACAGTAAGTAAATATAATAACACAAGAATTTAATGAGGAGTTCACCCTATCCTCCACGGCTACATCTCTGGTCCAACTCTCAGTGGTGGCCTTCTTTTATTGTGTCTTAAAGTAGAGAATTACAATGAAGGAGCTCAATATGAGTCTCCTGAACATAATTTGCTTGGTAGGGTCGTTCTTGGATTCCCCAAGCCACTAGAGTGCACAGACTATTTTCCTCACCAGCTCTTTGACCTCTCTAGTCTTTGATGGAAAGAGCCTAGTGTGGTGCTCAGTCCTGACAGATCCTCTCAGGGATGGCTTGAATACCTCAAGCTCTCTCATGCTCGACACTAGCTTTGGTTAGCTCGACCCTCTGTCTTCCTTTTGCTTCTTTTGCTTCACTGTCTTTCTTCCATTTCCTCTTCTGTCTCCCTCTGAGTGTTCCATGTTCTTTGCTTCTTTTGTTCATGGCTTTAAAAAAATTTGATCCCATGGCTATTCGATTCCCCTTCCACTTCCATCAAATCACCTGCTACAGCTTTTCTTGGAGCTCCCTGCTTCGGCGTCATGATCAGGCTCACAGGGAGTGGCCACTTGTCCTCCTGCCACTGCGCCAGCTTGCTTCATCGGTTCGGTTTTTCCGTTATATCGTGGAATGAGTCATCTGCCACCTTGGCGGTCAAATCGGACGTCAAGTTCTTATATATTGTGGCTTAATTCCTTGTCAATTCTGGCTTTCCCATCGGGCACGATCTCAGCCGTTAGATATGGGGCCTCAAGATCTGACGCCATTTGCACATTTCACATGGTTGACTTGCTCGACTGTTAGCGCATGATGAGTGGCATTATTCTCTCTCCTCTGCTTGCCACACGTCGGCCGCTAAGTGGAATCACTCCGTTTTCGCTAAAACTACTTACTGCCCAAGGGTTCCCCCGATAAATACCGCTGGTTTTTGGAGCGCGAGTCCCGTCTTAGCCTTTAGCCTTTTCCCCACGGTCTTCCTGGCTCCCATGCAAGCGAGCGCGCAGGGCCTTTCCTTCTCAAGGGGTTTTTCCCAGCGAAGCATTAATTGCACATCAAAAACTGCCTCCTTTTTCCAAGTCGAGCCTCCCAGGGGCTAGTTTTGCCTCCTGCCCAGTCTCCATGGGCCTTGGTCAGCACGCTTTGACCAAGGTCCTCGTCGTTCCATGCTAGCTTCTGACTGCGACTGTTTAGAGGTGTTTTTGATCACTGCTCTTAATTCTTTGAAGCCTGTCGTGACCTGATACAGTCATGGTTTGCTGCTAACTTTTCTTCATGGATCCAATTCGGATCATCAAGGCTTCACAGATATAGATTGGGCAGGGAGTCCATCTAACAGGAAGAGTACATTAGGGGGAATCTTCAGTATTAGGCAAACAACAATTTCTGGTTACATCAAGAAGTAGGGATCATTCACACTTAGTTTGGTAGAAGCAGAGTACATGGCTGCTAGTCAAGACACTTTTGAGGCTATCTGGATGAGCAAGATCCTTGTTCGGTTATTTGGTTAGCAGATGGATCCTATAGTGATTTAGTGTGAAAATCAAAGTTGTATCAAACTATTTGAGAATCCAAGTTTTCATGATGGGTCCAAGCATATAAACATTCAGTATCACTATCTACAAGATTGTGTGCAGAGAATAATCATGTTGTTGGCATACATTCCTAAAGAGGAGCGGTATGTAGATATTTTGACAAAGGAATTGTCAAGATGAAAATTCAAGTTTCATAGAGGCAAGATTGGAGTAGAAGATAATCCCTTTCTTTTTGAGAGGGAGCATTGAAAATGAAACAAGAAAATCCTAAGTTAAATTTTCCTTGAATTAAATTAGGAATTAAATTGTATTCCAATTCTCATAGCAACTTGTATTTTTTAAATAAGTTAATTTGACTTAGTTGGCTCATTTAATTCAAGTTGAGAGTCTAACTAGAGCCATATATAGTGTCTCCTACCTTTTAGGATCTCTGGTTGAGTTTATTTAGAGTTTTAAGTATTTAATTTAATCCAACTAAGTTAAAATAGTTCCAACTGATGGAGGAATTAGTGGGAGATCCAATAGTGGGGTGTAACCAACACTGATCAACCAGTAAAGTGAAGATTCACTCATAATTAACTCTTGCATATTAGATCATGGAAAGACCCAGTTGAGATTGGAGTTCAGGGATAGTGTACTATCAGTTGTATAACCATTTGAATTGTACATGTGTGCATGCAACAAGAGGAAGACCTATGAGGATTGCAAAATTCATATTTGTGGAATTTCCTAATAAACTATGGGCTAATACCCTAGGAAACTACGCAAGGAAATAGGAGCTTGGCAAGAAACATATTCCACTAACTATTAGTTGGAGCTTATTTGTGAAGTAGTGAGATATATTGAGATAGTGCATAGGTTGCTCAGGCTTGATCAAATAATTGTAATATTCACATATTTTCTGATTAATACAATATACATATAACAAGGGTTTTTAGGTGTGGTTTTCCTCATAAAATGATTGTGTTATGTGTGACTGAATTCTTTCTCCTTTATGCTTCGTAATTTTATTGATCATTTATTGTTTCTGCTGATGAGTAGAGTAGATTAAAGTTAATTGCTATAGCATATTACACTATGTAGCTTGAATCTATAAGGAATTTCTACAAAGTCAAATGGTGCCCCTTTTTATCGCATTGGCCATTCATGCACAACATCCATGACAGCTTGTACATGCTTGGGAGTTTTGACAAAATATTTACAATTCTGTTGCATACCATGCAAGTGGAAAATTCTATTATGCATGGTAACTAGCTCCTCATAGAGGTCTTGCATGGTGTCTCCTAGTGTTGATACTTTTCCAAGTATCACTTTTTTCATTTCCTCCAAATGGAGTTGTGCAGAAGTTGCATTCTAAGCTGCTGCACAGAGCTGTTCAACCTCTTTCTTTGGAAGTTGAAAGTTCTTTGCCAATTTCTTTTTCTTAGCCATCACATACTAAATGTTCGACTTTGTTGCACCTATGAAGGCCAAGTTGGTTGCAGAAATGGAATTTGGGTTCTTCCTATAGTTTTCCGCGATCACCATTTCTCTAAAAAATGTAGGAGATGCGAGGTCATCTGGAAAATTCTTCTTACATGCTTGTACAATATTTTTCTGAAGTTCATCGTATGATAGGTTGTACATGTTCATCACCATATCATCATCAAGATGAACAACTTCCTATTCCTCACCTATATCTAACTCACCTGCTGGAGGGGGTGGAGCCTGAATGGTGACATGTTGTGTACTTAGTATCAGGTCGAAATCTTGATATTGTGGTTGTGTTTCCTCCTACATGTTTATAATCTATATCAACTCTTCAATTTGCTGAGAAAGATCCATGTCCTGCATCTTTCTGCTCTCCTCCAATGATTTTCAATTGTGTTCCTTCTATTCAACTTGTTTCTGCACTATTTATTTTTCTATTGCATTTCTCCTCTCTTCTTCTTCCTGTTGTTGCTTCTCTTATTTTTCTTTCTTCTAATTCTCTTCCTCCAATCTCCTCTACTCTTCCCTCTTCCTTCATTCTTCTCTCTGAATCCTTTGTTTCCTCTTTACCTCTGCTGCTAATTCCCTTTCATAATAGTTGGATCAACTTTCATCTTGTGGATTCCTTCTCCCCCTCAACTATAAGAAACCTTTCTCTTTCCCTTATCCTATGTGGGGTTTCACCCTTCTACTGAAACTGCTTCTAGAGTAGCTTCTTTCTGTGGAGTCACCTTTGAATTTCCTCTAAAACTAATGGGATTGAAAGACTTGGAGGCATTATAACAATTATTTCATGGATCCTCCCCTTGACAGTGAAATGCCCTGATGAGCCACTGGAAGTGAATTTTTGCACAGTGATCTTTGCAAATACCATGGGGATCGTACATATTAAAATCATGAGTACTGAATGAAAAATTATCTATCACCTTAACTTCGGTATTCTGCGAATTTTAAGTTCTTGATCTCGAACAATCTAATTTGCATTGGAAGAGTTGGCCAAGGTGCTTTCCTCTTCTTGTGCAAAGCTACTGACTCACCTTGTGGAGATATGATATGACACTTCTTCCATCACAAGCTTGTCAGTGGCATGCCCTGGCAAAATATGTAGTGACTTCTGACCACTAAACTCTCTGAGGAAGGTACCATATATTGATGAAACTTGATCAGAGATATCCGATACTGCTTCCATTTCCCCACATGACATGCAAGGTGGTTCTTCCATAAAGATCATATTGTATACAGGAATGAGGAAGTTTTGAGTTAGCTTCTCCTTTGTCGCTACAATCTGAGAGAAGTTTGCAATGAATGTGGACAACAGGGTCTCAAGGTGTCCAAGCCTAGTTCATTCCATGGAATGCATTATGTGCAGAGATTGTATCCAGTAGATATGCAAACATGTAGAATCTTCATTTCCTATCCTTGGGAGGATTTGAGGAGTTTTCTACATGGATACTTAATTGTCAACACAACAATTCTGACTAGTTGAATGACTTCACCTCATTCATGACCTCATTTAATATGATTTCCCACCCTTCAGGAAAGGTATTTGTGCTCTCCTAACCATAGATTCTCCAAGCTATGATGATAACAAATGATGGCCCTTCTAAGAGATCTCATCTTCTAAGTATTTGTGGGTCTTTGTCGAAACTTTGATGGCTCTTTCACCCAGTTTTAACAATGTCCTTCGTGCCCACATAATTGTTGGTGTCATATAAGAATGCAGCTATCAATGTTTCTGGATCAGGAAAATGGTACATAAGATGGTAATCTGCTGCCAGAAAAGTAGCAAGCTTCTCTGCTCTATCATTGTTCAAAGTCACAATCTTCCCATCAATATGTGAACCAATCCCGCTGATAACATTTTCACATAGGAAGGATGGATATTTGTATGCAGTCCTATGTAGCCCTTATTTCTAGACATTAAGGTATACCTACCAATCCTCTATTTATACTTCGAAGCGCTTTGCTAAAAAAGCTTCGTTCACTTTCTGCCATGTAAGATTTGATTACTTTTCCACAAACATTTTAGTGTCTAAATATACTGGCAAGTATACTACTGTACTCTCAGTTTCTTCCCTGGTACTGCTTTCTTTGGTATATTTTGAAGCAGCTCCCTTGGGTTCCATGATAATAGTGACTGTTGGAGAGAAGTGCTCAACAACTTTGATACATGTAGGAGGGAAAAGGGACTCATGGAAAGAATAAATTAGCTTTTGCAAATCCAGTTTCAAAGCAAGATGAGGCAGAAAACTAGTGCACTAATGAGAGAGATTGTGTAATTTTCATGAGAAAGTGAGGGATACTGGCTAAGGAAATTGCACATTGTGCGGTCTCGGCGTTCAGCGATACACCCTAAGGCTTCAAACTGTGCAATGAATAGTTCATACTGGGCAGTGATAGGGCGAGACTACTCATTATGCAGTCTCAGTGGCCAAGGTGGCAGGACTGATCTCTGGGGCTGTGCAATGTGTAGTTGGGCTAGCCTTTACTATCCATTGTGTACTCCCATAGGCCAAGCTGTAACATGAGCCTTGGAATTGCACAATGCCTAGCTGGGCAAGGTAGTGCATGGCCAAGTGAAGTGCATATATGCCCGGTGATCATGTAGGAAACAAGAATATCTAAGTGATAATGCAAGTTAAAGTGAATATCATACTAAGTATGGATAGATCAATGTGAGTCAAGTGCATAAACTCAACAAATAGAAAGAAAAACAAATATGCAAGGAGAGTCACTGAAACGACGATCACTGGTGTGTAAAAATAGGAAAATTGAAGTGACACTTAGGAAAGGAAAATGAAAAATTAAATCAATTCTTCTAGAAGCTAATATAAGTTAACATGCTAGAAACCATGAAGAGAAAAAATAAAAGAAAGACGCATAGAAGAAAAAAGACGAAAAGCAATAGAAAAAGTAGCAAAAGGCGACAAAAGAAAAACTCTCCCATAAAAGCGACGCAAACTCCACTAAAGGCTCCTTGATCTCATTGGGAATGTTAGAGCTCCAAGATTCAATGTAAAAATGAGCTATATATGCATCAATTAAATATATTTGGGAGTATTATGGTTTATGATGCATATACCTAAAATCAAGGAAAAAGTGACACTTAGTACAAATTTCTAAAAATAGTGGCTATGCCACCTTTAGGAAACTAATAATGACTCCCTATTTTATAGCGATGTATTTTCACTTTTTTTCTTTTTTACTTTTTCTTTTTTGGGACCCTTTCCATGCACACCGTCAAGGAATATTGCATAATTTAGTGGAATAGGGAAACCTACTAGCTCAGTGCACTGCACAGTTTCTAAGCACAAGGGACGAATTGCACAGTTTCTGAGCTTAGTTCTGGGTTGCCATCCATAACTATGCAATTCTCAAGATCAAGGCTAAGATATTATTCTAAATTTCATAGTTTCTATCATTAAAGCTAGCTTTCCTTCTAATATTGCAAAATTTCTGGAGCTAAGCTGAGCACTGCTGCAAGGTCAAGTCATAAGGTTATCTTGTGACTAAAAAATAGTAGATCAATATCAAAACAAGCGAACAAAAGTACAACATAAAAGGACAAGTATTAATTTCAACATGAATAATTGATGATAGTAATATATAAGTTCCTATGGATGGAAGGGAAGGCTCTAAAATCGAAGCATAGGAAAACTTTTGGAGGGTGGTTGTAGTAGCTATAGCAAGTTCTAAAATAAGTATGTTGAATAAGAAAATTAAATGTAGCAAAAAAAAAACCTTAAAAGTCAAGGATTCAATTGATCCATGTGGATATTGGTAGCCACCTGCCTATTCCACTTGGACCCCCACCATTGTTTCTTTCACCTTTTTAGTTTCCTTAATTGTAGCACAATTTACTATTTTTGTCCATTTTTCAATTCATGAACTTTCGAAGCCGTTTTGAGGCCCTAAATGATGCTTTTTTGGTATAATCACCATTCAAATTCATACACATTGTTATAAGTTTTAGTCCTTTGATATATCTTTCTAACGAGGTATCGTGTGCATCAAACAAAGATCATATTCCAAAGTTATGACCTCGGGAAGTTGATGTAACAACTAACCCCAATGGGGCCCATAGTTTGGTGTTTCATCTCCTAGGGTTAGGTTTTTGTATGTTTAGGGCTCAAGCCTCATCGTGTCTCAATAATAAATAGGCCTTCAAGCCTCATTTTAACACAGTCCGGAGGCATGTAGCTGCCACATCTCTTCTCAAAGATAAGCTACCATCGCCCAAGCTATTTTATTTCCATTTTGTATGTAAGCATATTTCATTTATTTGATATTAATGAAATGAATTTTCATATCCGTTGCATCTCTATGTGTATGGTTATATCTGTAATTTGTTGTGTTCCTATTTAAAATTGGATCATCTAGGGCATCTCTTCTCTACCTAAAATTTTTATATAAAACTTCGTTATAGTGTAGTACCTGTTAAAGAATGTCACTATGGTCATTCTTTATTATCCTTGATCTATTTATAATACTATGTAAAAAAAATGAAAGAAAATAAAATTTTAAATTAGAAGAAATAAAATTAAAAGAAATGAAATCAACAAAACCACTTAAATTTAAGATCCTTGAAAATATGTCATACTCATGTAAATAACATATTTACCATAAGTTACTACCCACCATAATTTAAGTAATTATTTATGTAAAATATATGATAAGGAACTGATATAAATAAATGTACTTATCAAGAGTTACCTCCCACAATTATTTACATGTTCTTCAACACTTAATAAATATGAGTAAAAATGTAAATGTGTAGACTTATAGAATTTAATTTAGAAATAGATGTGATCTAATTTACAAAGATACATAAACATGGGTATCTTGAGTATAAAATACACTTGAAACTTTTCATTTTATGCATTCACTTATCTCAAACATATCTCTCTCTCACATATCATGATATGTACTTTCCTTTCATAGTTATTGGTTGAATTTATAAACTATGTTTGCTTGATGAGAATAAAAGATCTATAATATATATTTTGAAGTAGATACCATAGTTCAAAAAAAATGCTTAAATAAGGATATGTCTCAGTGTGAGATGGAGCAACTAATCAATATAACATGGAAGCAATTGTGGTGATAGGGCCAGTAAAAGGGTTGGTGTACCAACATGGTACAATGGGTGATGGCAATGTCAGTTATGTTTTCAGATTTGTCTCAAAGAGTGAAGTACATTTGTAGATTCTAATTAGACAAAAAGCGATGAAGATAGAGAGACTTCATTACGATATTCTTTTAGTCTAGGCTTCATTATGACTATATACATGAAGCAAACATTTGTTACACTCCTTATAACAATGGCCAATTGTAATAGCCCTTGGTTGAATTTCCATGTAAAAAAAATATCTGACCAAGGCCATGCACCACATATTCCAAGTTGAATGGTGGGGAAAACATCCTAGTGCATGTCACTTTGATTTATTATGCCTAGTAAAATTAACAAAGGCATTGAAAAGGAAAAGAGGTGTTAATTGGAATTTTATTTATGAAATAAAGGGAAATAGGAGAAGAGGGAGATGAAAGGTCACATATTTGCATGTGACAGAAATTGAAGGAAAAATTAAGTAAAATAGAGGCCTTAATTACAAAAAGGCTTATGATGATCAGTTTATGCCTTTCTTTTAGTGTGTGAGACTTTTGTCAGCTTTTTAGAGGTCTCTCTCTCTCTACTCTTTCTCTCATACTCTTCCACACTTGAGTTTCTTGGAGCACTCTTGGAGGATTTTCGGCATACTTTGGATTTGGAGAAAGAATGAAAAGTAGAAGTAGGAAAGCGCAAGAGGAGAACAGGATAAAAAACTATAACGATTTTTCCTTACAAGTACCAAGTTGCATGTATTATTTTATGGCCAGTTTTGTCATGCATGATGTATGCATTTAGTTGTTGGTTATGATTACTTGAATTAACAATGGTTTTACCTAGCCTTGCCATCTCCTTGATAACCGTTTTTTTGTGCATTTTCCCTTCTTTTCTTTTTCTTTTTTCTAATTGGTGCTCATGTTCCTTATGTTTGTGGGTTGAGTTATTAGTTCCTAGCGCCTTGGCTAGACAAACGCTCTAGAAGCCCTCAAAAACTTTGGTTGAGTTACTATTTCCGGACGCCTTGGCTAGCAAAATGTTATAGTGCCCTTAGTTGGTTGAGTTACTAGTCATGGAGCCTTGATTTGAAAAATGCTTTCAACCCCTACAACCATTGTGAGTAGAGTTACTAATCGTAGAGATGATTTGGAGCAAATGGTCTAGAGCCCTAGACAACTCGGGTAGATATCGACCTAGTGATGGTTAGTGATTTTCAATCATGAGGTTAAATCATTGGTTGAGGGTTGAGGTGGTTTGGCTTTTGGAAGCCTTGGTTGACTTTTGTTTTAGTTATTTCACAAGATACCACATTCATGCTTGGAATATGGTGTTTGGGTGATTGGTTGAAAGAGGTATTTGGTTTAGCCCAATCTATGGTTGGGTTGTACGTGGAAGACCCTGACTTGGCTGCTTTTCCATATGTTAATAAGAGCTCCTTTTCTCTTGTGAGTCAAGAGTATTTATATTTTTCATTATTTGGATTTAAAGTTTGTTCCATCATTGATATTTCTTTGGTTATATGTTGGTTATAAGAATGGTTTTATGACATACTTGAGTTATGGCCCTCATCATGTTTTGGTTTGTAAATGAAATTTTAATGAATGCATGACCTAATACATGATATTGCAGCTAGTGCAAGAGGGCATAATATATTATTGAATATTGTCAAATAAGTATGAGAACCCTATGTTCATATGTGTATTTATGACCTGTACATTACTTGTTCATGATGTGGTTGACGAAATGTCTGTCATGGATGGGATGAATCAGGTTAATTCATTGTTGAAGTTTTCCATTAAAGGATTTGTTTCTATGATATTTATAATTTTTGAGAGTTTGATAAAGTTTAGGGTATAGGTCTGTATCCTAGCCCTAAAAAAGTGGCTCAGATCTCGGGGTCACTAGCACAAAACTAAGTAATTTAATCTACAAGTTTTATGAAGCCGGATTATGGGAGTAACTAGAGGGTTACAATTGTTGGCTTGCCTTGTCATGGGAGTGACTGGGAGTTTAGGTCATTAAAAATTAATTTTATCTTAGGCATTGGGAACCTAGAGTGGTTGGTTAGATCTTGGGGGTCCTATCATTCCTAAGGGTCATCATTACGATTTTAGTCCATTGATTATACTTTCTTAAGGTGATATAGGAGGTTGAGTCATATCATAGTACCTCTTTGTCACATGTTTAGAGCGGTAGACTGGTGAGCTTGGGCTAATGTGAGAGGAGGGTATTACAGGGTAATACCATAGCATGTTGCAGTCTCTTTGGGTATGTTGATGGTCCTAGACCCACCAACATGTGAGGATATATCCCCGGTAATAGTCCCAACTAGACCTTAGACTGTTTGGAGTAGGAGTCCTAGCAGTGGGTAGTACGGTATTGCCTTGAATGGAGTTGCACGTAGAGGTAAGTAAGATTTCCTTGTTGGAAGTAAGGGTGTGACCTTGCAGCAAGTCAAGGAAGGTGCATGAAAACCTCTAACACAAGGAAGGGGAGAGAATTGTTCCCCTTATAATCTTATGATAGCACGCAGATTGAAAGGGAACACACGAGCATAAAGACATCACGAGATGGAAAGCAGGATAGCCGACGATCCAAAGTGATGAGTTATACAAACAACATGCTTTGATAATATTCATACAAACACATACGGAGTAGTCCATACATACATGCATAAATTACAATTACATACATCATTATTGTAACTAAGATAGCCAAACTACAATAAAAACATATGCATGAAACATGTTGGCTCAGTTATATTAAAAGAGTGAAAAATCCAACCATACATATAACCATGACAACCACTAGCCTCGATAGAGGAACATTACAATCACTATCGCCTGCCCTGCCAAACAGATGTACTAGCTCTGAACTATGGAGAAGCCTAGGCTCGTTACAATACACACCAAGCTTTCTCTAAGTTATACATATAGCTCCAAAAATCTTGGTTAATGAGTAATGAGGTTCTATATATAGGAAAGGGTGTGGTGACCCTTGGCATTCCCCTTTGTGACTCTTCAACTACACTTGTGACTCTTCAACTTACACATGTTTGTTTACATTCTACTATTCACACTTGGTCTTTCACTTTACAACATGTTTACAATAAAATCTGTGCATGTACCCATATGAGAAAAAATGCACTTAAGTAAGCCATGCAAGATATCACTAAGACTCAAACAACTGTGGGAATACTAACTCTACGACATCCTCTTGCTGATCGATGGTAGCGATCTGATGCAAAGCTTGGTAGTCTGCAACCAACCTAATACCTTGATGAATTGGCGTCTTAATTTTGTATCAAGTTGAGAAACCAAATTCGAGGGTAAAGACGCATACTCCGTTGTGACATCCTTGTGAAAGTAAAATATTGCCCCCGTTGCATCCGAGTATACTGATTTATCACCTCTGTTAAGCTCATCAGATAACATGCATCTCATGGTCTTGAGTGCAGTCAGACCAGTGACATACTAGTGCATAGTGTGTGCACTCGTCTATAGGTCTGCGCTAGTGGCTATGTGAATCACTTGATCGAATCACATGTCTAGCTCCAGCTAGACTTGGTTTTTATCTTTCGCCTCACCAAGTGTGCCAATGGATGGGAGGACATGCATGAGCACAATGACATCCATTCTCTTGAACATTCATGGATGTGAAGCTAGTAATCTGGTGATGAGTTATGGGAGTTCCTCATAGTTTCAGATCTGACTCTAGATGCATGCCTTTGTTGGCTTATTGGGGCCTGACCCAAGTTCGAAAGAGTTATTCAGTCAAACAAATCTCGCGCTACTGGCCTTTTTGGCAACAGTCCATGGAGCGCAGACTGAGGTCTCACCCGAGGTAGCAGAGGGGGTGCTGGAACCAGGTTTCCGCACCGGAGGGATGTCGTGATGGGAACTTGGAAGGTTCATGATTAACCCTACGGCTTCACGCCGCTCTGTACTTTGCGGATCCAAAACAGAGTATCTTCTCAATTAGATTCAGGTCTTTATTATAGATTTTATTTAGTTCTTAAGGTCTTTAAACAAACATTTACTAATATTAACCAATGCAAAGACCTAGTGCGCGTATTTAAAACAGATCACAGTCCATTAAAGAAGTCATAATAGAAGTCTAAGGTAGATGCATAAATAGAATAAGCGCAGATCGCGAATTTCTAGAATCACTTAGCTGTATTATTATACTCAAACCAGTACATTCCACATTCACCCTATGCACTCAGCTGCAGGGGTTCGCCCACACAGCTATGGATGCTACCGGGACTCCGCGCACATAGCTATGAAGCCTCTATCACCAACCCAAACCAGGACTCGAACTTATGGACTCAGATATGCTCTTGCTTCCAAAAACCCATACATTCAAGATCCAAAATCAGACTGACTTTGCCCTTAGCATCCTTCTTCTATTGATACATTTCCATGGTCCGTGACTCATGGTTAGGCCGACTCAACTTTTATTATTTTTCATCATTCTTGGGCAGACAACCCTCTATCTTTGACTTATTACATATCGTGCTCTACGCACTTTGTGGAGCCTTTACCCTATTCTTACCCAAAATTATGGACTTTAACCCAGCAACCCTTACGTGAGGGATCTGCTACCCAACAAGCCTACAACACAGACATGGTGACTCGTCCTGAGTCACTCGGCTGGTGCAGCGATCTTCTCCTTCAGGTCCTGTAGCATGGTCTGAGCTTCACTGAGACTCGCGCCAAACTTTGATGCCATCTTCTATACTTGCTCCATGTGCACCATTGATATGTCACTCTCTGTTCCATTCTACATGGTGTCATACTCTGCCTGCATGTGCATCAATTTTCCCTCGATCGATGTGGACACTGCGAAAGCTGCATCAAGCCAAGGCTGAATGCATTCTTTAATTACCGCTTCATTCTACTGCGCGGCGTCTACTTGCGCCTTGAGCATCTGGGCTTCCCTCATCTTGGCCAATTGTTGTGTGATGGTACCTATCTGGACCATCCCTCAAACTTGGTCATACGCCTTCTGTAATTCTTGCGATTTTGTTTCTACCTGTTGTATCATCGGGTCTTCTTGCAGAGACCCGAGGGTAACTAGGGACTGATCCAACAAAGTCGAGCACCCTTGGATAGCGCGTTGCATCTTTTCGAATCCTACTTGTATTGTTGCATGACACTACTCACAAACTTTCGGGGGTGTGTGTGAATGTGTCATCAAGCTCAGCTCCGCAATTTATGGATTCAAGTCCCACTGAATTTTTTCTGCTTCTTCTTGAGCGATGCGGAATCCTGCAGCCATGTGTTAAATCTTTTCCCAGACTGGGAGGTCTAATGGGACTGCTAACTCAAGCACCTTGTTGTAAGCCTTAGCGATGGCCTGATCAACGTCCTAGTTGTATGCGACCACCTCATTGCACTAGCGGTTGGCCTGCTCCAACTTTTCCTTGTGTTCCATCACTATTGAATAGCGCGGCCATCTCTGGCCTGAAACTCCGTGATTACCGTATCCTATAGCTGGTAGAGGGTTTCTTGCATAACAGTAGCCAAGTTCAACCAACAACATCGTGTATCCCCTTTGGCCTCTATTATGACAGCACCTGCTGGCAACATTAGCATGTTTAGCGTATGGCTGCATAGCATCTATTCGCCTATGGTTATGTCATCAGCTGGGGCTGGTATCGTTACTCCCGAGGTGCACACACGTATGGCCTAAAACTGCACTCAGAGCTCCCCCAACATAGTCGTATACTCAGTTAGTAGCACTTTCATGGCACCTGGGATGGTCTCATTTTCTTGCTTCTGGTTGTCTCAAAATTCATTGTCCAGAGCCTTGGCGGTTTTTGACTTTTTGCGCATGTGGGGAAATTTTGTGTCACATAGCCACTTAACTGGGGCCGATGTCATGTGCAGTTGCACTTCACGTTCCTATTGCATATTGTACGCCGAAGATATCTCTGGATCCACCCACCCTCATTCGATGGGTAATACCTCAGTCGCTTTTTGTGATGGTGTCGATTGTTGAGGCTGTCAGTTGCTGTCTGCCAATTGCTGCAGGCACGCCTTAACTTCCTTATTTTGCTGTCACTCAGCTAGCTTGGCTACTATGGTTGGGTCCGAGGCACACCATTCCGGTGGCCAAGGTGTCATTGCCTCATAAATGGCGTCATCGGTTGCGATGAACGGAAGTTGTAGCCACGCCTGTTGTGGATCCTTCCGTGCCCTAAGATAGATGTGATGGATATATGCCTTGAATTCGGTGGTACTGTTCAAAGTGTTGTATACTTTGGGGGATAACCTTGGTCTACGTGTGATCCATGTTCGACTATTTGATTCCATGAATGTCCAGAATATTTTGACTAGCTGAACCCTTGTTGCATCCATTGTCACCCCGAGCGAACCATACCTCGCAGCTTCGGGGAGGTTGCCTTCTAGATTGGGGAATTAGCTACCATGCGTTATTTTGTTGGTGAGTAGCGAGATAGATAGGAGCAACGAAGCATAACGGAAAGTCTTACCATTCTCTTGTATTTCCTTGCAATTCGTAAAAAATTCACCACATAAGAACTGCGACCAGTTGAACTGAAGTCCTTCAGCGCAATGTTCTGCGAGCGCAATAACATGAGTGGGTACTTCATCCCCACGAAATTTCCTCATAAGTTTGCAAGCCAGTAGCTGAGTTGCAACTCATACCCCTCTATTCTTGATACTTGCGATGACATATCCTCGCTTCCCCTTGTCCAAGTTATACTTCGCCTTCAGCTTGTCCGAAAGATTTAAATCGCTACTGGTCCCAGCTATATTTGCGGGGTCATTCCCTTTAAATCGAAAATGGGTAATCCTGTGTATTAACTCAGGCATGATAGGAACTAGCCATTCTAACCAGAGATACCCGTCATGTAGGAGACAGAGTAACTACCGGATCACAAACCTGGTGACGGTCATGTAGTGATAGTGAGGTATCCACCGTAGATTGAGAAGTCCTGCTCATTCTACTCCTAGTAGCCACTTCCTCGGCAATAAGGTATCCAAGGCTAAGTTGGGGAATTTCTTGCTATCTGTGAGATCCCAATCCTTAAACTTGAAAGTCTGTATCTGTCCTAGTGGTAAGCCCTCAAATTTGATTTGATCCAGAAGGAGCAGGATCTGAAGTGAGCTTCTGGTAGCTTCCAAGTCCTTTGGTATCTTAGCCTTTCCGTTCAATGGCTATAGATATGGTGAGAACACTGGCAGTCGGAATGCATCTTCTTTTCCCTCAACCTGTGCCTCAAGCAGTTTGATCAGGTCTTGGAAGTTGTCCTCCATTTCAACAATCTCTGTAGTGACTGCCTTGCCTTTGTCGGCCATTGGTATTTTACTAAGTTGTGGTGAAGCCTAGACTGGTGCCACAATCTGCTTGGTCTTGCTGGGTTGTGGGGTTCGTGGGGACTTAGGGACTCCAGATGTGCTCGCTACTTCATCTCACTCTTCCTGTGCTATATACAGTTCTGTTGCAAATCGTGCTCGGGTTCTGGCCATAGTACGCATATTTTCTATCTTTCTTCCTGAATATCGCAACGTTCTCCCAGGGTTCTTAAATGCATGCCAAATTTTGAATGGAACCCTTCCCACTCTTGTTATTGCATTAATAATGTCATGGCAGCAGATCTCTCTGTATTCATCCCGATAATCCTATCATAATGATCCGTCGTCGACTCCCTTTCACCGTAACTTGACCATCTTATTAGGAATAGTAGATGCAATGGTCACTTTTGATCCTATCCTCGCAGCCGTGCCATTTCCAGCATGTGATCGTGGCCTTGACTTCCTGTGGTTGCTGCACACTACACCAGATGCATGGCCCTCTTGGGTAGACTTGTTTATGGTCCCACGCTTTCTTCCAACTGCACGAAGTGTTGAGACTGAGCTCCTAATCGATAGTCAAGTAGGTGCACACCTTGTGTGAGCCATACTTCTCCCTGCTAAGCTGGGCTACGGGCCACTGTCACGGTTTTTTGAAGTGGGGTCTATCACGCTTCCTACTTGCCTAGGTGTTGGCCACCATGATAGCAAGACCATGTGTGGGGTATCAGGGGAGGAGGGCCGGTCAGATCTTGGCTGTGGGTTCCTACTTTTGCGCGATCCATCCGTATCGCTTTGAGGTTGTGATGCCTGCTACGAACGCGACGAGAGGATCAGCAGGTCCAGCGCGTTTGTACGTTCCTGATGACTGCCTCTGTTCTGATTAAGGATTGATTACGCATGATAACCCCAGGTATGTGTGGTAGTTATGTGTCTTGTCCTCTCGTGAAAATTCAAGTCATGTTGTTAGCAACTTTCCTGATTGTTGGGGTGCAAGCAGCGAGAGTGCATCGCTCTGTCAACTGTCGCAGTGTGCTCTGATTCGTGCTTCGTAGTCGAGTGGGCGTTAACACAACTTTTGTCCGTCCCTTGAGTGTCCAGTAGAAGATGGGTCATTGAAGACATACACATGTCCATCGTCGATATCCGCGCCCATGCGCCCTGGTTTTCTGGGTTGGTAGTCCTTCGAATGCAATAGCCTCATGTTGTGACCCTTGGTGCACATCGTGCTCATTTTGCATTAGCATCCCTGGCCACTCAGAATCCTTCGTGCATGTTGTGGCCTCAGCAGTTGGCAGTTGCTTTACTTTTCGGCGTAGCATTCAGGTCATCTAATTACATTTCAGAGTTGTTACCTCATGCAAGTGGTTTTGCCAACACTTAGTTTCCTCATCAGAGTCTGATGTGCAAGAACTACTGCGATCTCAGGAAAGTCGCTCATCCTCGGTTGGATTCACTCGGTCCTGGTCACGCACTGTTATCTGGTAGATGCAATGTAGTTCGACATTGTTTTCCTTATCCCACACCAGTTCAATGTAGCGCGCTCCTTCAACTGGATCCAATTGAACGACCACACGTAGGGATTTCTTTTCAATGGTCATCCTTCGACTCTTTAAGTTAATGACTACGTTCATGTTCGTGGCCTAGTCAATTCCCAATAAGGTAGGGTATGGATTGCTATCATCCACAATTTTGATTACCTCGAAGTCCGTTTAGGTGCTTGTGCCTCCAATATCCACCGTGACACCCTATAGCCTCCCCATGGGCAAGATTTTTTGTTGATTTTCCATCCATGGTTGAATAGGAGATCATTGTAGGATAGGTCTACCCATCCATTCCCAGGTTTGTTTTGGTAGCACATTCACATCCGATCACATGTCTAGAATGACCTTATCCATTTCATAATCACCAATCTGAGCAGTCAGTCGCATTTCGCGTCTTGTGCACAATGCTTTCTTACCTAGCTTCCGAATCATGCATGGTTCCCTTGCTCCTGCACACCGCATTATCAGTTCCTGTGGCCCCTGGACAACTTTCTAGTTCCTTAGAAGCTTTATGCAAGTCTCCAAAAAGGTATTTAGCATGGACAGGTCCAATTCTATTTCAGGTTGATCTCCGCTACCTAATGTAGAGGACTCTGCGAAGCTTTTCTTAGCTTCCATGAATGCTTCCCTTGTGCGTTCCAGATCGAACTTTGGTTGCTTTGTAGGGGCTTTGCGTACCCAAGTCTCTTCTTCTGTTCATTTCCCCTTATCCTCCCCCATGGCAGTCCCACTTCTGAGCATCATGTTAATGTTAGGGTCCCTCTCACGTGGTTCGGTCTTCATCATTTGAATATTTTTTGTTGGGATGGTTTTCACAACCCCTTTTTCCCGCATTTGCGCAATCTGTGTTAGACATTCTATTGCATCATGGTTGAATTGGTAATAGTACAGACAACATGGTCAGGTTGGATTCATACAATCGTGCGTGTAATGCCTTGGTCCCCCACAATTGTAGCAGATTAACTGTCCATGCCCTCGGCCTGGCCCCAATCCTCCTCGGCCTCGTCCACGCCCCTAGAACCCCCCGTGCGATATTGCTATGGCAGGATCCAAACCTCGTGCCTCTGTCTACATCCTATATGCCAATGCTCGCTCCATCAATAATTCATAGCTCTGACAATTCTTTTCATCGTGTCCGATTGATCTACAAAACTTGCAAAATAGGGTTTGGGCGGGTTGTGTAAAATTTGGCAACATATGGCAGTTTTCCATTGTATGCTTTCCTCCTACCTGGCAGATCACACACCATAGTGTGGTTGTCACACTCGGCTCTACTTGAGCCTCTGGCCTTAGCAGCATGGGCCCACCTCCAGCCAAATAGTTTGCAAATACCAGGCAATGATCCTTATCGTGACCTTGTCCCTTACATTTGATGCACCATATCTCCGTGCGTGCCTCTACTTGCGGAGGATTTTCCTGCTTCAAGATCTACATTTCTAAGAAAAGGTTTTGTAGCTGCATGTGGTTCTGTTGGAATCCCAACCCCGGGTCTTGTATAGGGGTTTGATACTACCGCGTTGCCATTTCTAATGCTTCCGCCTAGGTCGAAACATTTTGTTGTGATAACGCCATCCTCAGATGTGGTGTCAAAGACTCCACAAACCATGCGTGGTGCTGTGAATCAGTCAGGGTCATGTTTGCTTCACGGATCATGCTTTTTAACCTCTGGTGTAGATCCCACAGAGTTTCTCTTGGCAGCATCATAATTTCCTTGAACCTAATGATCGATTGTGTCTCCGATTTGGGCGGGCTAAACTCTTTGTCCAAAGTGGCTTAGATTTCCGCTATCCCATTAGTTGGATAATCATTAATGTGTTTCATGTACCATGTCACTGTGTGGTCCTGTAGTGCACTCACCAGAGTGGCCTTTTTTCAGATGTTCATCTGTGATGCCTTGGGCCTCCCAAACTACCTTTGCCACAGACCAAAACTGATATGATGACTCATTCCCTGCACCCTTAAATACCGGCAACTTGATTGCACTTGCCATTCCGACTCTTGGAGGTGGGGGTGGTGGAGTGGATGACGTGGGTGATACCAGTGACATGGGTGGTGTGGTGGATGGCTATGGTGATGAGGAGATGTGCTGGTTTATCAACCAAACTGTGCTCCCTGGAGAAAACCCAGCAAGTTCTTCTTCACTATCTCGTGGTAGTGAGATCAGGGGGCTATTCCTTAATCCTTCAATTACTTTGTAGCCTCTTTCGCTTCGTGTTACCCCAGACATTCATGGACTCGCATAACCCACTTTTTGCATAGCGACATTTTAATCCAAGTGTTCAGCGATTTGATGTATTTACCCCATGGCCCTTGGAGAAAGTGTTTATCTGCTTCACTGTAGCTTACAGTGGTATCTATCATGAACTCAGTGATGAATCCTCCTATGATCTGATCCAGCTAGTGATCTACTACTCTTGCGATCTTATCTTCGGATGCTTCCAGCCTGCACACCACTTCTGGGGTCCACACTATAGGTTGATCAAGTCTGTACCTTCCCACACTGTCAGCCAGTCTCGCAATCCACTCATACAGCTCTGTCGAGAAAAATGCAAAAAATATCTCATGGATAGTTGTGTATATGTAACGATCTAACCACCTTTCTTCTAATATCCACGGGTTTCTATTTTCCTATACCACAAACTCGTGCAGCTTCTGATCCAACCGATTTTCAAGTTCTTTCTTTGTAGGGTTCCAATGTTCAGACATCAGACATCCCTTAGGCAAATCCTAGTCCTGGAAATGGAACCATTTGTTGGCTTATTGGGGCCTGACCTAGGTTCAAAAGAGTTATTTAGCCAAACAAATCTCGTGCTATCGGCCCTTTCGGCAACAGTCTGCAAAGCGCGGACTTAGGTCTCACCCAAGGTAGTGGGGGGGGGGGGGGGGGTGGGTACTGGAACCAGGTTTCCGCACTGGAGGGATGTCGTGATGGGAACTTGGAAGGTTCACGATTAATCCTATAGCTTTGTGCTGCTCTGTACTGCGGGGATCTGGAACAGAGTATCCTTTCAATCAGATTGGGGTGTTTCTTATAGATCCGATTTAGTTCATAGGGTCTTTAAGCAAACATTTAGTAATATTAACCAATGCAAATAACCAGTGCATGTATCTAAAATAGATCATAGTTCATTAAAGAAGTCATAACAGAAGTCTAAGGCAAATGCATAAATAGAATATGTGCAGATCACAAATTTCCAGAATCACTTAGCTGTATTGTTATACTCAAACCAGTACATTCCATGTTCACCCTATGAACTCAGCTGTAGGGGTCCATGCACACAGCTACGGACTCTACCTGGCCTCTGCGCACACCACTGCGAAGCCTCTATCACCAACTTAGACCGAGACTCGGACTTACAGACTTAGAGGTGCTCTTGCTTCCAAAGACCGATACATTCAAGATCCAAAATCAGAATGACTCTACCCTTAGCATCCTTCTTCTATTTATACATTTCCATGGTCCACGACTCATGGTTAGGCCAACTCAACTTTTATTATTTTTCATTATTCTTGGGTGGACAATGCTTTGACTTTGACTTATTACATATCGCACTCTGCACACTTCGCGGATCCTTTACCCTATTCTTACCCAAAATTACAAACTTTAACTCAACAACCCTTATGTGGGGGATTCGCTACCCAACAGCGTTCAACTCCACTACCTTTGGCTTCATCATCGTTAGCAAGTAAAATGGGGCCCCCTTTTACCTCATTGTTCATATCTTAATGTGATCGAAAACACTGTGTATGTCTGACAATATTTGTGCTTTCCTAGCACAACACTACTGCCAATCGTTAAGATGGACAACTAACTTATGCATGGTGATGAACTCAATGTATAGATTCTGCATGAATTTCTCGAGAGATGATACTTCATCAAGTGTCGCTCTCCTCAACTTCGTTTTGGCGGATGTTGTAACTTTCTCTTCTCCCTTCTTGGTCGCTTGTAGCTCCTTAGCCATGCACTTGTTCTCAACTATCAAGAATCTAACACTTGAGTTGGTGGCTTTGACATATGGCTTGATAGAATCGTCCAATGCATATAAATGTATGCGCACATTGAACATGATCACTTGTTCCTCAAGCTGCACAAGAGATACATGAGCATCCTAAGTGGGTACTCTACATGACTACACAACTCTGTGTTGTGACTCGTCGAAGCATATGTTGTGCACATCCGGTTCCATATTGTCCTCGAGGATTTAAGTGTCTCCTTGATTGCTTGGGACCTGTTCACCTCCTGGATATGGTGAAGCTAGTGTAGTGACCTCTTTGTTCAGAGGCATGAGGTTAATTTCCATATCTAACTTTGGCTTAACCATATATGTTTCCATCTGTTCCAACATTTGTTCAATCTTGTGAGAGAAGTCTTGCCCCTACGACTGCTCACCCTGAGTGCTATGTGCCAGCTACTTGGATGAATCAATAAACAATATGGGCACAGTTTCATCAATTTGTGCATGTTGTGCCTCCTGCTATTCCAATACCTATTGTGCTTCCTTCTCTCTTCTGCACAACTCTTGTTCTTCCTTGAGTTGCTACTTGAAATCCTGCAACTCCTTTTCTTCTTCTTCTAGCTACTGCTTCTCCCTCTCACTTTGTGCGATCCTTCTATCGCATTGTTGCCTCTTCACCTCCATCTCCAAAGGTGCTCTCAACACAAGTGGATCTACTTTGAACTTGTAGCTTTGCTCCGCTTCTGCGTTGTCAACAATTTTCCTCTTGTCTTTTTCAAGCGCAGGTCTATTGCCCTCTACTGTTGTTGATGATGCTGCTCCCTGAGATGTTGCTTCCCTCTATGATACTAACAAATCTATAGCCATTATGACTAGTTCATTGAGCCTTGAGAAGAGATAAAAGTATATCCATGGGTCTTCCTTAGGCCAATGAGATGCTCGGTGGATCTAACAATGATACACTCTCACACAGTGGTCTTCTACTAAGCAATGCAGGTCATATGGATTGAAACTTTTGGTGCCGAAGGAAAATCTCTTGAATTCCTCTGTCTCGGCCTTAACATGCTTGAGATTCTAGATCTCATATTAATCGAACCACAAAGGAATAGTGGGCCAATATTCCTTCTTCTTCCTTTGCAGTCTTGCTGACAACCCTGTCGAGATGTGGTATGCAACCTCTTTCATGACCAGGTTATCTACGGAAAACATCGATAAAACATACGGAGCCTTCTTTGTGTTGTACAATCAGATAAAGGTACCAAGGTGTGAGGCATACCAATCTGCTATGTTAACCAATGCCTCCATCAATGCCTATGACATGCAAGGTGGATCCTGCTCAAAGATCATATTGTACACTAGGGTGACGAAGTTTTCTGATAGTTTTATTATAGCTCCATGGAAGTTGCATTCGTAAAACCTGCAATAGGTGTTTACAGAGGTTTCTAAAGGTGTTCATGCCCAACCTAAGCCTAGGAACTATTGAAAGGCACATATTGCATCAAGTATGTAAGCATACATGAAAATATTTGCTTCTTGACCCTTGGGCGGATGTCGGGCTTCTGTTACTTGTCCCATTGTTTGGAGAGCCAACATGTTGGACCAATTGAAAGGTCTTCCTTCATTTTCTAGTGGATCCAACATAATCATCCAATTCTGTAGGAATGTTTCTATACTCTCTTGGTCATATAAGAGGCATGTAAAGATGACCGAGAGCAAATAAGCCTTCCGCAATATCATTATCTTGTAAACATGGTTGGGTGTTGTCCTGAACTTAGATGGCTCTTTCACCTAGCTCTTCAAGATGTCTCTTGAGTTCACATTGCTACTTAGTCTGGTGAAGGGTGCATCCATTGTGACCACTGATTGTGGCAAGTGATACATCACTTGAAAGTCCTATGCCCTAAAGTTATCAAGTTACATTCCACTAACACTGCTCAACACCATTGTTTCTAGATCAATATGTGAGACAATCCAGTGGATCATCTCTGTGCATGGAAACGTGGGATACCTACATGTAATCTGGTACAAGCTAGACTTGTGTATGTTGACATAGACTCTGTGATCCTCCATATTTTGGATGAAAGTGCCTGAAAATATGTCATTTATGTCCTGCCATTTCATATTGATCTCCTTGTCTATGAACAACTTATTTTCTTCATACATGGGCAAGCTGATAGACACTTGCTCGACCACATCTCCAGTTGAACTCTCAACGTTGTCCTTTGACCCTGCTCTCTTGGAAACCATTGTGCCTGTACTACTAAGAGACTGACAAACACCTATGATAACTAGATATAGAGCAACACTCATGGCAATAAAAATGTCAGTTGAAAATCAAAAGCAACTTGAGGACTGACATGCAACACACCCGGGTGACTGACTGGAAGAGTTTCACAATTTCCTAGGGAGGTTAGGAGATCGATTTCCAGAACTGTGAAAAACACATTCCAGACGGTCACTGAGCTGACAAATTGTTGAAACTATGCAGAGCATAGTCCAACTTGGCCTGCTGAGGAGTGACACTGCGCAATGCGTAGTTTTAGTCACTATGACTACAACTCGGTAAAACTAAATTACACAATTCATAGGAGAAAGGCAAGACCTTCCATCACAAAAATGTGCAGTGCAAGCCGGGCAGGGCAAGGTCTAGGCCAAGGAAACTCAGACCAGCCGACGGGTGACTAAAAATAGTAAAAAATGAATGCATATGTGAAGCTCGGTTCAGACATGAGTTAATGAACATGCATGCAATCAGTAAGTGTAGTACTCAGTAAAATAGGAAAAATAGTGGTGTGTGTGAAGCAAGTCACCACAATGATAACTACTAGTGCATAAATAGTGTCATGCATGCGACCGCAAGGAGATGAAATGAAAACTTGAAACAATGTTTCTACAAGATAACATGCATTAAAATGATAGAAAGTGTTCATTGAAACCAAGAAAACAACACTCACACGAACTGAAATACAAAAAGCGACAAAAAAATAGCAAAATACATGAAAAGCTGAATTACATGGATAAATTTGAGCTGAGTGTGTCGAAGGTTCCTAGATGTGATGGGAATGCCACAACTCCAAGATCGAAGTGAAGAATGAGCTCTGAAGCATTGAATAAATAGTTTTGACAAGATCGAGGTTTATGATGCACATGCCACAATTCTAGGAAAAGGCGACACTTGGTGGGAGGCTTCTAAAATGATTTTTACATGTAACGCCTAGCTGCTAAAAATGGATCCCTAAAATCTAGGGATGCTTTTTTCTTTATGTTTTTTTCTTTTTCAGGAAAAAGTAGCCCATGAATGGAAAATAGGATTGCTCAGTCTTGGCGGGAACCACTCAACTTGGGAGAACATGCAACAGACTACAAGCTCTAGAGTGACTTCCGCACTATTTCTGGGCTGAGTGGCTATGACCGCATCTCAAGCTCTATGAAATTTATGGACTGAAGACAAGGTTGTTAGCTAGATCTGCGCAAATTTTTAGAGAAAGCTCAGTGACAGCCTACTCTGTGCAATTTTTATGCGGAAGGTAGTCTGCTTGCTCTGTGCATTTCTGGAGATCTATAGGCTACCTTGATGCCCTGCACAATTTTGGAGAGCAAGGGTGGTTTCCCTCGATTTCTGTGCAATTCTTCATGTGGGCATAGTAGCCAGTCAATAACCAATTCATGGGATGTTAGCTTGCGGGTGAAGGGAAAAAAAAGCTAGCAAACACAAGCTGATGAGCCACAGAAACTCAACTAAAGCATAAGTACCTCTCAATGTAAGGCATACTGCTAAGGATGGTTGGTAGGAAGCTCCAAACTGAAGCTAAGGCAAAATTTTGGAGGATGGTTGTAGCCGTTGCAACATTGGTTACACACTGGTAGAACTCCAGCTCTCTGAATTGACCTTGTTTCATGAAAAGCAAGTCTAACTCCTCTGGAAGTATTGTTCAAAGCTCTGATCATCATGGTTTCAACACTAGCTTGAGCGAAAGATGTAGCACCTTCCATGCTCTTGATCGGTCGACACACGTTCCAAGCCAAGTCAAATTAGTTTTCTAAATTGGGGATGAGGGGTATATTGATGGATAAGTAATATGATGGCCAGAGTTTAAGTTTCATCTCTTGTGTTGCTCTGCTGCCAGCAAGGCCAGACAATACCCCGATGGAGTCACACAGATACACAAGAATCACTCCACTACTAGTGAGCCTGGTGAATACCATGGCGGAGTTACTTGCATCACCTCTCTGCACAAGAATACTTTCTCTTCTCTCGCGTTATTCATTTTTTTATTTTTTTATTTTTCCATTTTCATTTTTTCATTTTTTTTCAAGAACTATGCATAGGTACTTATTTATTTTAGAGGCAGAAGAGGGATCCTGAGTTATTGAGTGCAGAAGAGGTTGTTCCTTCAAAGAAGTATGTTACGTATACCTCTGACATACTTGTTGAGGTTTTCCCCCTCACCTTACTCTACATGACTGAGATGACAAGGAGTAACCCAAAAACAACTGACTAGAGTAGGTGGTACTAGTTAGAGTGAAAGTGTTGTGTTTTCACCAAGATTCACTTAGAACAGAACATATTTTCAATTGGTGTATCATTGTTTGAAGAAAACAAGAACTACATAAAGAGAGAGGAAAACATATAACCAAGTGTTGGTAGTTGTACAAGCCCTCTTGTACATGACGATTCTTATCTTAAGATTCTATCACGGTTTCATGGGAAACTAACCTACGGACATAAACAAGAAACAAAAAAATAATAAAGAAAAGAGAAAAATCTAATGCAAAAGAAAAACAAGTAAGAAAACCAAGAAAGCAAGAAAACGAACAAAAAAAGCAAGACACCAAACATGCATGCAAGAAAACAAGACAAAAGAAAACACTACTCCTACTCCTAAGCTAATGGTGCATGGGTTTGGTCACGTGAAGTGGTATTTCCAATGCAACCATTAGCTCATTGGTTGACCAATATTGGTTAAGGCATGGTTCAAAAATAGCACAGTCAAGCGAACTGGCAAATATGAAAGATATAACAATCAAGGTAAACACACTTCGAGTTTAAGTGCATCCATAGAAAAGAAAAGAGTGAAAGCGCAAGACAAGCACTTTGTGGACATACCATGGTGTTGTGATGCATTGCATGTAGATGTTAAGAATATGCACCCTCTTTACTGTGACAGACAAGAAAACATGAGGAAAAGAGATATCTTATGTCTCAGAAGTTTGTTTGATGTGTATGATTCCTCTAATTCATGAGCGATAGGATGATGTGATTCATGTGGAGGAAGCGTAATCTATGTGTTTGATTAATCATCAATGCATACAGATGAGTAATGAGGAGCCTTGGGTGTTTCAAAAATTTCCTGATTTGAAGTCAAACAATCCTCAGGACAGTTAGGGCTTGACATAACCATTAGTTCATGCTGAAGTTACTCGACAGCCTGTGGGGTTTTGACTTCATCAACAGATAGATCATCATAAATAGGTGGCTTTGAAAGATCAACAATGATAACATCATGATAGAATATGGGAATAAATAGATCACAACATCTACGATCAGAAAAATTAATGAGTTCATCAGCATCCTCATGATCTAATGAATCAAACACAGGGGTAGATGAGAGGCAAGAATGTTCACCCTCTGCGTTTCTAGAAAACGTAGATGAAAAATCAAGTGGATTTTCAATGAAGAATTTGTCCTCTCCGTTTTCGAATGATGGAATGACATTGGGTTTGTCTTTCCAGTGATCAGAAGTAGATGCATCTGTGGATGGATTTACATAAGGAAAATCAGAGATAGTAGAATCACCAAAGATATCAAGAAAAAGTGGAGGAGGTGTGGATAGAAGGAGATCATCCTTCACCATGGGTTCATGCTCAGATTCCTAGTCATACTCATCATAAATGGCAACGTAAATTGGTTATGCAACACCAACTCCCTTGATTTCTTGATCCTCATTCACAATAGGTGTAGAGCCCAAAATGGAAGAACATGATACGGTGCAATCCGAAGGATTAACAGAACACAGAGACAGAGGTTGAGGTAACAAATTCATATGACAACCCATAGTCTTCCAAACAAAATCCGTGCAAAAATTAAGAGTAGTGATGGTGGAAGCATGTACCGGCCAAATAAACGTGTGTGCACACTATACCACATCATTTTGTGGGGTTGGAGTTGTTTGATGAGGTGAAGGTAGACATTCACTTATGAAATCAACTGTGTCCAACTCCATCATCGAAGTATGCTGAGTGGGGTTTGAAATTTTTCTTCACTTTGGGAAATATTGATTTATGACATCCATGTTCAAATATGTCCATAAGATATTGGAATTTCATCTGACTTTTTGGAGCTTCAAACATGAGTGCATAGAAGTGCTTCAAAAAATGCATAGGTGATTCATGCAGGGCCTTCTGTCATTTTAACATTTTTTTGTCAAGATCTTCAGGATGAAAATGATGGAAAATAGATTCGATGAGATCACTTAACTTCTTAAATGAGTGTAAGAAATTTGGAGGACGGTTGTGGCACCATCGTTATGGGCATTCAAGAAGTGTGTATGCAAGCAGCATACTGACCTCTAGTTCATCAAAATCTTCATCATTCTCTAAGAATGCAAGGAAGTCATGTAAGTGCTTAGGCTAGTCCACCTCGCCTTCACCATCATACGTGAGTTCGGACAAGTGATAAAAAAAAACCTTCATTACTTCAACCGAATGTGCATTGCACAAACATCGCGAAGGGTTAACTACAACAATATCCATGATAGATGCACAAAGATTCAAAATAGGATGTGAGGACTCATCTTTTCATCTGTCTGTCCTTCTAGTTCTAGAAATGTTAATGGTGCTAGACCCACCAACATGTTAGGGGATCTCGTGGGTAAGAAGTCCCAACTACACCTCAGGCAGTTTGGAGTAGGAGTCCCAATAGTGGGTAGTACGTTATCGCCTTAACTGTGGTTGCCTGGAGAGGTAAGTAAGATTTCCTTGTTGGAAGCAAGGGTGTGACCTTGCAGCAAATCAAGGAAGGTGCATGAAAGGCTCTAACACATAGAAGGGGAGAGGGGTACACCCTTTATAAACCTTTGATAGCACACAACTTGAAAGGGAACACACGAGCAAAAAGACATCACGAGATGGAAAGAAGGATAGCCGATGATCTAAAGTGATGAGTTATACTAAAAAAATTCTTCGATAAGATTCATACAAACACATATAGAGTATTCCATACATACATGTGTAAATTACAACTACATACATCATTAGAGTAACCACGATAGCCGAACTACAATAACGACATATGCATGAAACATGCTAGCTCAATTATATTAAAAGAGTGAAATATCCAACCATACATAAAACCATGAAACCAATAGCCCCCATAGCAAAACATTACAATCACTGCCACCTGCTTCTCCAAAGAGATGTACTATCTCTGCACCTTGGAGAATCTAAGGGTCATTACAATACACTCCAAGCTTTCTCTAAGTTATACCTATGGGATGCTTGGCTGCCAAAGGCATAGTTAATGAGTTATGAGATTCTATATATAAAAAAGGATGGGGTGATCCCTGACATTCTCCTTTGTGACTCTTCAACTACCCTCATGACTCTTCAACTTACACATGACTATTTACATTGTACTATTCACACTTGGTCTTTCACTTTACAACATGTTTACAATACAATCTTCACATGTACCCATTTGAGACAAAAATGGGCTTAAGTAAGCCATGAAAGACATCACTAAGACTTATACAACTATGGGAAGACTAAATCTTCGATATCCTCTTGGTGATTGATGGTAGCAAACTCATGCCAAGATTGGTAGTTGTTGGCCAGCGGATCCCCCCATAGCATGTTTTTGGGGATTGAAGGCCGAATTTTGGTCAAATGTAATGTAAAGACCCCACGAAAGGCAGGCGCGGAGAAAAAGAGTCTACGGTTGTCTACCCTAGGATAATGTAATTTAATGTTAAGTGTCAGCCTACCCATGGTCCACAGACCATGGGATTGTATAAATAGAACGAGGCTCTAAGTGTAAAGTCAATTAAGTTTTTGATGAGTAATACACAGATGTGAGGGCATGGTTAGAGGATAGAAGTGAATATGAAGTGTATTGGGTCGTATTGGTAGGTAGAGGCTCTGCATATGAGTGTGCAAAGGCCTAGTAGAGTCCGCAACTGAGTGCACAGACCCCTGTAGCTGAGTGAACAGGGCGGAGTCGGGTCTGTAACTGAATTTGAGTATTAATAAAGAAAAGGTTGATTCATAATATTGTGCTTCTGTTTGTAGATCTATATTTCTGTGTTCTAGTTATGTTTATGCATTTATATTGTTTTCAAATACTCTCACTAATATGGCAATCGAATAAGTAATAATAATATTGGTCCCACACAAACTAAGTAAGCTCTAACATAATATGACAGTAAGGATCAGATCGGAATAATATGAAGGTGCACATGGGTTGTGAAGAATAGAAAGCTGCATGGAACATTGCAACGCGTAGGATAGGATTGTGAATTTCCAGAACCCTCCTCAAGACATCCTTAGGATGTGGAAACCTGGTTCCAGCACCCTCCCATACTACTTCAGGTGAGACCTCAGTCTGTGCTCCGCAGACTATTGCCAAAAGGGCCAGTAGTACCTGGATTTGCTTGACTAAACTCACTGTTGAAACAGGGTAAGGCCCTACGTAGCCAACAAATGATTCCATTGTCAGGACTGAGATCTACCTAAGGGATGTCTAATGTCATGCCACTCGAACCCAACAAAGAAGGAAATTGAAGAGTGGTTGGACAAGAATATTCACGAGTTTGTGACGCAGGAAAACAGAAATCCACAAGTATCCGAGAAAAGGTGGCTGGATTGCTATGTGTATATGGAAATCCATGAGATCTTCTTCACATCCTTTCCTTCTAAAATGTATGAGTGGATCGTGAGGTTAGCCGACAACCAGGGAAGGTGTAAGCTTGACCAACTGATAGTGTGGACTCCAGAATTAATGCGCAGACTAGAGGTATCAGAAGATAAGATCATGCGAGCTATGGATCATTGGATCGACCAGATAATAAGGGGATTTATCACTAAGTTCATGGTACACACAACCATGAGATATAGTGAAGTAGAACAATGTTTTCTCAAGGGACCGCGAGGTAAGTACATTAAATCCTTGAATACTTGAATTAAGATGTTGTTATATTGAAAGCGGGTTATGTGAATACATTAATGTTTGGAATGACGTGGAATGGAAAGATCTACAAAGGTAGCGAGGGATTAGGAAACAATCCCTTAATTTCACCTTTACGAGAGAGTGAGGGAGAGCTCGCTCGAGTCTCTCTAAGAAGTGTGGTCAGTATGATAAGGTAGTGCATTCCACAGTTACCACCTCCACCCACACCACCACCTGCTTCACCTCCTTCACGTCCATCTCCACCCTCTCCACCTCCACCAAACCTATAGTTCAACATACCGAGCGTGATCAAGCTACTCATATTTAGAGGAGTAAGGAATGAGGATCCTAACCAGTTCTGGTTCATGGCAAGAGTAGTGTGGGAAGCGTAAGGTGTCACAAACGAAAACATTAAGAAGGAAACATTGGTGAGTGCACTGCAGGATCGCATGTTGACATGGTATATCAAGCACTCTAATCGTCACCCAAATGCAGGAATAGCAGAGATCCATAATGCACTGAAAAGAGAATTTAGCCAACTGAAATCAGAGACACGGTCAATAATCGAGTTTAAAGAGATCACGATGCTTCCAGGTGAGACCCCCTGGGATCTAGATCAGTGGCTAAAGAGTATGATCCATGAGGCTAATATGACGCTCACAGATGCACATCATCGTGCATGGTTTGTGGCATCTATAACACCGCACTTGAGGATGGCGCCGTCATAATAAAAAATTTCTACCCAGGCCGAAGCATTGGAAATGGTGATGAGGTTGCATGAGACACCAATACAAGATCTGGGGTTGGGAGTTCAAAAAATCTACGTGCAACTATAGAATGTCTTCCTGCAAATGCACACCTTGAAGCAGGATAGGGCACTACGACCAGAGGCACGCGAGGAAGTATGGTGCATGAAACGCAAGGGTGAGGGCCATGACAAGGATCATTATCTAGTATTAGCGAACTACTTGGCAGGAGGGGGGCCAATGCCATTGAGATCGGAGGCATAGGAAGGGATGAGTGTGACACCCACATTATGGTGCACGATCTTTCAGATAGGAGGAAAGAACATGACGGATAATTGTCATTTGTTGTAGAAGTATACACTGGCACCCCAGTAACTATTTTGTAATTTTTGTAGGTCGGTGGGCCACGATGAGTGTACCTGTCGCAGCTACGAGTTAATGATGGACCAGACCCCAGCCTATCGGATGTAGATAGAAATGCAAGCCCTTGTCCCAACAGTGGGGATGGCACATGTTGGATGTCAAGGGTGAGGTTGAGGACGAGGAAGAATGGGACTAGGAAGGGGCTCCGGATAGTTAATTTGTTACAATTTTGGAGGACCAGGGACCTATGCTCGTGATTGTACCAACCCGATGAGAGTATCCTATTCATATTGTGCTCAGTTTGATCATGAAATGGTAGATTGTCGTACGTTGATTGTACAAATTCATGAGAAAGCAGTACTCCAGCCTCCTCTGACTCAAAATATTCAAATCATGAGGTCTGAACCACGTGAAGAAGACCCAAATGTGAACATGATGCTTAAAAGAGGTGCGACCACAGGGGAGGATAAGGGGAAGCATCCCGAGGGAGATACATGCGCTCGCAAGGCTCCTATAAAGGAACCTGAATTTGACTTAGAATGTGCAAAGGAGACATTCATACAAGCTAGGAAGAGCTTCGTGGAGGCCTCCACTTCAGGTAGTAAGGATCAACCAAAGCCAAGGATGGATCTGCCTATACTTACTACCCTTTTCCGGACATGCATGAAACTGTTACATGACAATAAGGCAGTTAAGGGGCTACAAGAGTTGATCACCAGGTGCACGGGGTCAGGGGAAATTCATGTAGTCTAGAAACTGTGAAAGCATGCATTATGCACTGGGAGGGAAATGAGATTGACAACTTAAATTGGTGAGTATGAAATGGATCAGGTAATCCTAGACCTGGGTTAGGACGCAAATGTATTACCGAAGCAGATATGGGAACGCATGGGCAAGTCCGCATTATAGTGGTCCCTTGTTCAATTATGAATGGTGAACCAATAGAAGATTTTGCCCATGGGGAAGTTACAAGGGGTAACAGTTGATATCGGAGGCGTGAGCACACAGACGAACTTTGAGGTAATAGAGATTGTCGATGACATCAATCCTTATCCCATGTTGCTAGGAATAGACTTGGCTACTGATATGAATGGAGTCATCAACCTGAAGAAGCGGAAGATGATATTCGAGAAAAAGTCCCTTCGCGTAGTCGCTCCACTAGACCCAACCTAAGGAGCATGCTACACTGAACCAGTTCGTGACGATGAAAGTGAAGATGAGCTAGACTGTATTTACTAGATAACTGTGGGAGACCAGGAGTGGGTGAACCCAACTGCAGATGGGAGAATCTCATGGGAGCGCGACAGTTCCTGTTCTTCAGACTCAGATGAAGAAGTAGAATGCTAGTAAAATCAGTTGCACGAAGTGACAACGCTGAATTTCAATATGATGCTTAGATCATTGCGTTGCATGATGACAGAGGCAAGGGAATTTCCAACATATGATGGAGTAACAATGGTGGATGAATTCCTGGACAAATTTGAAAGAGTAGTACTGGAACAGCAGCGGTACGGTGCGCTGGAATAGGCATTGTGTGCAACACCTACACGATGGTGGAGTACACATCAGGAGACCATTGTAAACTGGCATGAATGTAGAAGGCAAATGAGCTTGCGGTTTGGAAGTCCTCAATGTCAAACGAGAGTCAGGCAGCCAGGACAAAGCAGTTTGTGTGCCTACCTATGTTAATGGGTATAGACGTGTTGTGCAAGCACATCCCAGAATAAGGATCAAAAATCAGAACTAGATGTGGTGACACACACCACAAATATTCCACAATGGAGCATTCAAAAAGATATGCTGAATCATGAACAGATTTCACCATGCAAGACGAACTGACTAGGACTTGCACATACCAGTGGTTCAATGGGCCTATTGGGCCATAAGAAAAAACTAGACCGTAGAAATCACCCCAACACTGACAAGAAGAGATGAAACCATAAGAGCAAAGAAGAATCCCGATACAATAGCTCTCGCAGTTGGGACAATATGCGAGGACCCGAGTAAATAAATTATGCGGTTACAGGAAGCCAATCAGTGAGGTGACTTGAAACTTCACAAACTCGACGAAGATTGGGTGTGGCTAAGAAAGAAAAGCATGAAACTGGATGAAGAAATTAGCAAACTGGAAACCGAAGTCATGCAAGCATGCTGTGCCGAAAAGCTAAGCACAATGGGACAAGGTCTAGCCAGCCCTACTACTGCAATAGAAGAAGTTGTGACCCTACTACCATGGCTGTGACCGCACCTTACTAGACAATGTAAATAGGGGAGCAAACCATACAAAGAAGAACACGACGCACTAATTGACGCAAGGGTAATTGAGGGGTGCCCGCGGCCCGAGCTAGCAGGAAAATTGAAGCCTCACACCGGTGGCGCAACCACCTGACGATCCATAGGAAGCACAGTCTCAACGCTCCAAGCCGTTGAAAGGGAGCCCGAGACCATGAAAGAGTCTGTATGGGAGACGCACAAGATAGAGGTTGCGTGTAGGATCACGACATCACAAGGGTTGCGGCCACGAAAAAGGGGTTGCACTACTGCGCGGGTAGGCTGGGAGGTGACTGTTGGTGTCATTGTTCATGATAAGAGGTCCAATTTAAGGAAAAAAGGAATAGGTGGCAGAAAAGTGTGCTGCAGACACTAAATCTGTGCGAGACCTCCTACATAGACTTCGTGCGAAGATCGCCGCACCAACAGAGTGACTTGAGACGAGTCACGACGATTGTGTTGGGGCCTGTTGGGCAACGGATCCCCTATAGCATGTTTTTAAGGCTTGAAGCCCAAATTTTTGTCAGATGTAATGTAAAGACCCCACGAAATGTAGGCACAGAGCGTGAGAGACTAGGGTTGTCTGCCCTACGATAATGTAACTTAATGTAAAGCGTGTCAGCCTACCCATGGTTCGCGGACCATGGGATTGTATAAATAGAGCAAGGCTCTAAGTGTAAAGTGAGTTAGTTATGTTTTTGATATTAAGTAATAGATAGATGTGAGGGCATGGTTAGAGGATAGAAGTAAATATGAAGTGTATTGGGTAGAGGCTTTGCAGCTGAGTGCGGAGAGGCCTAGTAGAATCTACAGCTGACTGAGCAGGGCAGAGTCGGATCTGTAATTTGAGTATTAATAAAGGGAAGATTGATTTAGAATATTGTGCTTCTGTTTGTAGATATATATTTCTGTGTTCTGGTTATCTTTATGCATTTATATTTTTTTCAAATACTCGCACTAATCTAGAAATCGAATAAGTAATAAGAATATTGGGCCCACACAAACTAAGTAAGCACTAACATAATAGCACAGTAAGGATTGGATTGGAATAATATGAAGGTGCGCACGGGTTGCGAAGAATAGAAAGCTGCACAAAACAGTGCAGCGCACAGGATAGGATTGCAAACCTCTAGAACCCTCATCAAGACATCCCTAGGGTGTGGAAACTTGGTTCCAGCACCCTCCCATACTACTTCAGGTGAGACCTCAGTCTGCGCTCCACAGACTTTTTCCAAAAGGGCAAGTAGTATCGAGATTTTCTTGGCTAAATTCACTGCTGAACCTGGGTCAGGCCCCACATAGCCAATAGTAGTCTGCTATGGTGTTTGGGTACTCCATGGTGACATCATTCTAAAAGTGAACTCTTACATCCATTGCAGCTGGGTATACTGATTTCGCACCTATTTCCATGACATCAAATAACATGAACATCATGGTCTTGAGTGCAACTGGACCAACGACATACTAGTGCATAGTGTTTGCACTCATTTGCAAGTCTGCGCTGGTGGCTATTCGCATCAAGTGATCGAAGTACATGTCTAACTCCAGTCAGACGTGATCCTTTAATTTCTCCTTAATGAGTGTGCTAATGGATGGAATCGCATCTTGCGCACAATGACATCCATGCTCTTGAACACTCTTGCATGTGAAGCTTGTAAGCTGGTGATGAGCTACGAGATTTCCTCATGGTTCCATGTGTGACTCCAGATGCGTGCCTTCAACTCCACTTTCGTTGGCTTCATCATCTTTGGAAAGTGCAATGGAGATCTCTTGTACCTTATGGCCCATATCTGCATGTGATCGAAAATAATGTGTATGTCTGGCAAGATGTGTGATCTCCTAGCAAAACGCTGCTACCAACCGTTAAGATGGACAACTGACTTATGCAAGGTGAAGAACTTTAAGTACAACTTCCACATGATTTTATTGAGGGACGATACTTGATCGACTATCACTTTCCTCAACTCTGTTCTAGCAGATGTTGTAACTTTCTCTTCTCCCTGCTTGGCCACTTGTAGCTCCTTAGCCATGCACTCATTCTCAGCCATCAAGAATGTAACACTTGAGTTGATGGCTTTGGAATGTGCCTTTGTCGCATCGCCTAATGCAGTTGGATGTCTATGCACATCGGACATGATCACTCGTTCTTCAAACTGCGCAAGAGATATATGAACATCTGGAGTGGGTACTCTGCACGACTATAAAACTATGTGTTGTGAATCATCGGAGGATATGTTGTGCACATTCGCTTCTAGATTGTCCTCAAGGATTTCACTGTCTCGTTGTTTTCTTGGGACATGTTCTACTCCTAGATTTGGTGAAGCCCATGGAGTGACCTCTTGTTTTTGAGGCATGAGGTTAATGTGTTGATCTAATGCTCGCTGAATGACATCTGTATCAATCTGCTCCAACATCTGTTCATGCTCCTAAGAAAAGTCCTACTCCTATGACTGCTCACCGTATCTACTATGTGCCAGCTACTCGGATGAATCAATAACCTTTATCTGTGCAGTTTAATCAATCTGTGCATGTTGTGGCTCCTTCCCTTCTTATTCTTGCTGCACTTCCTTCTCTCTTCTACGCAACTCTTTTTCTTCCCTAAGTTGTTGCTTCAATTCCTATAACTCCTTTTTTGCTTCCTCCAGCTTCTGCTTCTCCCTCTGTCTTTGCATGATCCTTCTGTTGCACTATCTCCTCTTCACCTCAATCTCCAAAGTTGCTCTCAACAGAAGTGGATCTACTTTGAACTTGTATCTTTGCTCTACCTCTGCATAGTTAGAAATATTCCTCTTGTCTTTGTCAAGTGCAGGTCTGCTACCTTCTGCTGTAATTAATGATGCTAATCTCTGAGATGTTGCTCCCTTCTGCGCTGCTAACCACTCTACAACCATTCTAACTGGTTCATTGAGACTTGAGAAGTTATAGTAGTATCCAACAAGTCTTCCTCAGGCCAATGACACAGCTTGTGGATCCATGGATGATACATTCTCACACAACGGTCTTCTACTAAGCGATGTGGGTCATATGGATTGCAACTTCTAGTGTCGAAGGCTAATCTCTTGAATTCCTCCATCTCAGCCTCAACATGCTTAAGATTATGGATCTCATACAACCTAATCCACAAAGGAAGAGTATGTCAATGTTCCTTCTTCTTCCTAGACAGTCTTGCTGACAACCCTGTCGAGATGTGGTATGCAACCACTTTCATGACCAACTTATCCATGTAAAAATTTGTTAAAACATGCAGAGCCTTCTCCACATTGTACATCCAGATGAAGGTGCCAAGGAGTGAGGCATACCAATTTGCTATGTTAACCAATACATCTATCACTATCTATGACATGCAAGGAGGATCCTAGTCGAATATCATCCTGTACACCATGGTGATGAAGTGGTCTCATAATTGTATTATAACTCCGCGAAAGCTACATTTGGAGAACAACATGCAATAGGTGTGCAGAGAGGTTTCCAAAGGTGTCCATGGCCAACCCAAGCCTAGGAACTCCTGACAGGAGTAGATTGCATCAAGTATGTAAGAGGACATGAAAATATTTTCTTGTTGACCCTTGGGTGGATGTAGGGCTTCTGTTACTTGTCCCTTCAATTGGAGAGCCAACATCTCAAACCAATTGAAAGGTCTTCCTTCGTTTGCCAGTTGATCCAACAGGATCACCCAACTCTGCGGGAATGTTTTTGTACTCTCTTGGTCATATAAGCGACATGCAAAGATGACCATGAGCTGATAAGCCTTCCACAGTATCATTATCTTATAAACATAGTTGGGTGTTGTCCTGAACTTATATGTCTCTTTCACCCAGCTCTTCAAGATGTCTCTTGAGTTCACATTGTTACTTGGTCTGGTGAAGGATGCATCCATTGTGACCATTGACTGTTGGAAATAATACTGAGAGGGGGGCTGAATCAGTATTATCAAGTGAAATATTCCTTTTTCAAATCTAGATGATATACGCCACTTCAGTTAATTAAAACCGCGTATATACGCAACTATGTAGAAGGAAACCCGTGTATATAATGCAAACTTATAATTTACTTTATCTTTAAAATTGGTATTATTAATCTCTGTATCAAAATCAAATAACCAGTAACCAGAAACAGTAAAACAGAGCAGAGGACAATCACACACAAGAACATAAGATATAAGGTGGAAACCCAATGTGGGTGAAAACCACCTGCTGCAATTTGTCTCTATCCTTTTTTAATTAGAAACTTCCTTTTACAATGTACTGGTGTAGTCCTTCACCAGTACGCAGGCTACAACCTGCAGAGAGCTACAACCCTCTCTCGTTCTCCAGCTTCTCCTGGAAGGGAGCTACAAACCCCTTAGCTCTTGTACTAGCCAAGATACTAGTACGTAGGTGCTAGCCTACTGAAGGCTACAACCTTGTCTTTCTTCCAGGGACCACGTTTCATAAATTTTCAGACTGGATCCATGAACATCAATCAATCATCAAGTATTTCTGCATCAAACAATCTCCTTTTCACCAATTAGCACTGAATCAAGTAACCACTTCTTTGACAGTTGTACCGAGAACACAGTAACAGTAACCAAACACCAAATTCTGAACCCAGAACACTGCAGCAATAAATAGAGGCAGCTAGATCACAATTAAAAGATATACGCTACTTCAACAACCTGAAACCTGCATGTAGATCTATAAAAGATAATTCACTCTTTCAAATATTCAGACACTGATTAACCCAGATTATCAGATTTATAGATCAAGCATGCGCCACATATAACAGGTCAAAATCATGCAAAGATATTATCATTCAAGCCAAAAGATTATGACCCATCAATAGAACTTATCCTTATTTGCGCTAAGGTTCCTCCTTTATTCAGATCCAGATCTGCACCATAACCCCAATCACAAATATTTCAGATCTAGCACTTATTAGATATTCAATTCATTCAGATTAATTACCTTGCCAAATGATCTCCTTCCTCTTTTATAGTCTTAGGCCTTTCACAATACCACGGTCCAAAACGATAATAACACAATACCATGAACCCAATACTTGGGGTCAACACTTTTGGATGCAATACCACGGACCAAAACCATAGGATCAAAAACTGTCGGACTAATACCTTGAGCCAACCATGAAAGTGTGTGAACTTTTCTCTTCATGAAAGGAACTTTTCTCTGCATGAAAGTTCGTGAACTTTTCTCTATATGAAAGAAACTTTTCTCTGCATGAAAGTGCGTGAACTTTTCTCTACATGAAACAAAATTTTCTCTGCATGAAAGTGCGTGAAATTTTCTTTACATGAAAGAACCTTTTATCTTCATGAAAGGACGTGAACTTTTCTCTACATGAAAGAAACTTTTATCTTCATGAAAGTGCGTGAACTTTTCTCTACATGAAAGAAACTTTTTTCTTCATGAAAGTGCGTGAACTTTGCTGCACTATAATTTATCATCTGAGATGAGTGGGTTTCCATCAAGTACAACATATGTATCATAATGCCAACAAACTCCCCCTTTGGACTTGATGGAAACAATACCAAATCACTCTCCCCCTTTGACATCAAGGGCAAAGGGCGGACCAAGATATTCTCTTCCTTTGTTGTCCATACACCCATGACTGCCTGCTGAAATTTCTGAATGAGCTTCCCCTTTGTATATGGCAAGGTGTACCAATCTATCCATGCTCGCCTTGAGTTCATGCTGAAATCTTTGTTCTGCTAAAGTGTGTTATTCATGCTCCCCCTGACTGTAGGCAAGATATGCAAAATATGTTCTTCAAGAAGAACCAAGACTTACACATCATAAAAGACCTTCCTATCACCAAAAGACTCAATACATACATCCATCACCCAACCAAGTGGGGATCGTCCACCCAACCAAGTGTGTATACATCAGAAATTTACATATGACAACCAAATACATGACATGTTCATCCCAGGCATAGTGGGGAAATCAAAATAGGCCGTTACATGACCTTGACACCATAAAAGAGATACATGACAGAGAGACAAAATATCTAGAGCAAGACTTTATGAAAGTCACTAATAACTGATAGCAGTAGCATCTGTAAATCACCATTCAGATCAGCAATCATGATTTCCTTCTATTCTCCCTCTACATTTGTTCTACCTGCAACCAGCAACAGCTGTGAACTAGAACCAAAAGCTTCTAAGATAATGCCAACAATGCATCAATAGAAGTTTATCTGCTCCCCTAGAGGCTGTGCCAGATGGTCTTTGTCAGACCCATATCAGACTATCTTCAACCATAGCCTGTCCCTACTGATATCCATCGAGCCTCCATATACGCGACTGTCTCTGCGCAAACCGGCGTATGCATGCGGATCCTCCTCAGGCAACTTGTGTACACCCATTTTTCTCTGAAACAGACAAGTTTTAACAGCAAGATGATGCATCAACTACTCCTAGCTTCTGTCTGAGGTATTCAAATGTCTCCCTAGGCAGTGGTTTGGTGAGTATATCAGCAACTTGTTCCTTAGAGGGGACATATTCCAACTTGACCTTTTGTTCCAACACTTGTTCCCGGAGAAAGTGGTACTTGATCGATATGTGCTTGGTCTTTGAATGCATGACTGGGTTCTTTGAAATGCTGATTGCACTTGTATTATCACATAGGATGGAGATAGGTGGTGTAGAAGTGATTTCAAAATCCTGCAAGGTTTGCATCATCCAAATGAGTTGAGTGCAGCAAGATGTAGCTGCCACATATTCCGCTTCAGCTATAGATAAGGCAATCGAACTCTGTTTCTTGCTGAACGAAGACACTAATCTGGAACCCATAAAGAATGCTCCACCACTTGTGCTCTTTCTTTCATCCATGCTTCCAGCCCAATCTGCATCTGTATAAGCATGTAGAGTGAGATCTGTATCTCTAGGATACCATAAGCCATAGTTTTGAGTTCCTTGAAGATACTTGAAAATTCTCTTTACTGCCTGAAGATGGGTTTCTTTAGGATTTGCCTGAAATCTTCCAACTATTCCCACTGCATGCATGATGTCTGGTCGAGTACCTATTAAATAAAGAAGACTTCCAATCATGGATCTATAGGTTGTTTGATGCACTGCTACAGATTCATCATTTGCACTGAGGCTGCATCCTGTAACCATAGGGATACACACTGGTTTTGAATCTTCCATGCCATATTTCTTCAAGATCTTCTTGAGATACTTGGTTTCAGACAAAAAGATACCGCCTTCATTTTGTTGGATTTGTAATCCAAGAAAATATGTCAGTTCTCCAAGCAAAGACATTTCGAATTCTTTCTGCATCACCAAGGAAAAGCTTTGACTCATAGCTTCTTCATTGCTGCCAAAGATAATATCATCTACATACACAACAAGTATTAGCAATTTGTCATTTTCAATTTTTATATAAAGATTGCTATCTGCTGATCCTTTTGAAAAACCTTGTTGATGAAGATATTTGTCCAAACGGTAGTACCAAGCCCTTGGAGCCTATTTAAGACCATAGAGAGCCTTTTTCAGTCTTCATACAAGATTTGGATCATTCCCAAGAATGAAACCATCTGGCTGCTCAATGTATACTTCTTCTTCTAAGTCTCCATTGAGAAAGGCTGATTTCACGTCCATTTGAAATACTTTGAACTTCTGAAAGCTTGAGAGAGCAAGGAACATTCGGATGGCCTCAAGTATTGCAACAGGAGCAAAAGTTTCTTCAAAGTCTATTCCTTCTTGTTGAGCATACCCTTTACAAACAAGTCTGGCCTTGTTTCTAATTACTTCCCCATTTTCATTCAACTTATTTTTGAAGACCCATTTTGTCCCTATGACATTCTTATCTTCTGGTCTAGGAACCAACTCCCAAGTGTTGTTCTTTTCGATCTGCTCAAGTTCTTCATCCATTGCCTTGACCCAACATTCATATTTGCATGCCTCTCTTACATTTTATGGTTCAGTGGAGGAGAGTAATGCCAAATAGCTTGAAACTTCTGCAATTGTTCTTCTTGTTTATACGCCTACCTCCTTTTGCCCCAAGATTTGAGATTCTGGATGATTCTTTTGAACATACCTGGATGGAGTCTTCTCTTCTATCCTTGTTTGTTCCTCTGGTGCCTCTTGAGGTTCTTCTTCATCTTCAGTCTGATTTGGAGGGTAGTCTTCATCCTCTTCGATATTTTCATAATTTACTTGCCTAGGAATGTTTCCTTTTTCATCAACCACCACATCAATGCTGTCAACAATTCTTCCAAGTCTTTTATTGTAACACTTATATGCTTTGCTGTGGGGAGAATAACCAAGGAGAATGCCTTCATCTGCTCTAGGTTCAAGTTTGCCAAGTTGTTCATCATTATTCTTAATATAGCATTTGCTTCCAAAAATTTTGAAATGCTTTACCGAAGGAGTCTCACCATACCAGAGCTCATGAGGAGTTTGAGTGCTGTTCACTCGGACATTTGTTTTGTTGAGAATAACAACCGTAGCAAATGCAGCTTCACCCCAGAAGGTTGCGGGAGTTCCAGACTCATCAAGCATAGCACGAGCCATTTGTTGAACCGTTCTGTTCATCCTTTCCACCACTCCATTTTGTTGAGGAGTCCTAGCTGTAGAGAATTCCCTTCTTATTCCATGTTCTTCACAGAAATCGAAAAATTCATTTGAGGTAAACTCCCCACCTCTGTCAGACCCGAGGCACTTAATTTTGTGATCTGATTTGTTTTCAGCCAAGGCTTTGAAAGATTTGAATTTTTCGAATGCTTCATATTTGTGTTTCATAAGTCCTAACCAAACCATCCTGGAGAAGTCGTCAATGAAAAATATAAAGTATTCTTCTCCTCGAGGTGACCTTGTCCTAAATGGACCACATACATCTGTATGGACTAGTTCAAGAGGCCTGCTGGCTGATCCTTCCTTCTCAGGGAAGTTAGTTCCGGTTTGCTTACCAAACTGACATGATTTGCATATGGTGTTGTCTGGAATTTTGATATCTGGAAGACCACGAACTGCCTGGTATTTGCATGCTTTCCTTATTTGTGAAAAGCTTAGATGCCCCAACCTCCGGTGCCATAACTAGTGTTCATCATCCTTGGTCAAATAGCATTGTTGTTGTCCTTCTTCAAATATGTATAAATTATTTGGAGTTCTTCTGCCTTTGATCACTATTTTTCCTGTATCAAGATCACGAACACTACATCCCTTTGATCGAAATATTACCTTGGTTCCTTGATCGCACATCTGACTGACACTCAGTAGATTATGCTTCAAGCCATCAACATACAAAACATTTCCAGCCTTGACTTTCTCTTTCAACTGAATAGTGCCTTTTCCTTTTATGACTGCAGGGGTATCATTTCCAAAAGAAACTTTCTTTCCTTTTTCTAAAGCACTATATGGTTGAATTTTTTCTTTATCACCTGTCATATGCTTCGAACATCCACTGTCAATGTACCATTGATTTTCCTGTCCTTCTGCATATAAAGTTATCCCACATCTTTCTGGTTGTGGTTCCTTCATTCTCCATGTTCTGGCATTTGAGGTTTGTTCCTTCTGAGTTGTCTTCCGAAACCTGCTCCTGCATTCAGACTCTTCATGGCCGAAGTTATTACAAGTAGAACATTCAATTTCACTTTCAAGGGCGGAAAAGTTGTTATAGGTCCTTTTCGTGATTCCAGTCATACTTCTTTGATTTTGAGCTTCTCTAGTCATGATTTTCTTATAGGCAACACATTGAGCTGCTTTGTGACCAAAGTTATGGCAAGAGAAACATTGGCCATTGAAGAAACTCCTGCGATTATCAAATCTATCAACCAACCGATTGTAGTTTCTACTGACATCCATTCTTGAGGCAAATTGGGAATATTTTACTTGTGGCTGGTTGTAGCTTCTGTTTGTCCTTAAGGTAGCTTGCCCCCGATTTTCTTGATAGTTTTTGTTCGTTCTTGAGGTAAACTGTCCCTGATTTACCTGATGATTTCTATTAGGCCTTTGCTCGCTCCTCCTTGCTGCATCAAGATAACTTTTGGACATGGATGCTTGAGATGCTTCTCCATTATATCCCAGACCTGTCTTGATTAGTGGAGAACGCTGCACGTTGATAATCTCATCCAGAGTTTCAGACCCTTTAACAAATTTAAGCTTAAGAGCTTTTTTTTTCTCAATCTCTTTTCTTAGACTAACAATTTCAGATTCCAATTTTTCGTGATGTTTTTCTCTTTCAGCCAGTTGACATTGCAGAGAATCAATAATCACATTTTTCTCTTCTAAACAAATTTTGAGGTTAGAAATATCTTCATAAAGACCTTCTTCATCTATAGCATCCATATAATCATCATCTTCAAAAGCCATTAACAGTTTATAATTATTACCTCGTTCATCTTCGTCACTATTTGAAAGTCCATCACTATCTTCATGAGTGTAATAGCTTTTCTTATTTGCATTATGTTTCTTGTTCCATCTAATAGTTTCCTTCCCCTTGTCAATCTTATCCTTATGAGGACACTTGGCAGCATAGTGACCGACTCTTCCACAAGAAAAGCATTTGAAAGGTAACTTACCTCGGAATCTTCCAACACCCCATTGAAGGTTTTTGACAAAATTTGATTCTTCTTCTTCTTCTGAGACGTGTCCTGACTCATAGTAGTCTCCTTTTCCTGAAGCCTTGAAGGCAGCTTCTCTCCTGTCTGATGGTCCTCCTTTCCTCATTTCATAAGCAGTTAGAATCTCGTGCAGCTGTGACATGGTAAGGTTTCGTAGATTCTCTTTTTCTTCTATTGCATAAACTTTAGATTTAAACCTAGGGGACAAATATCTTAGAACTTTTTCAACCACAATAGCCTCTTTAATTTCTTCACCCAAGTTTTTCATACAATTAACAATCTCATCTACACGAAGGAAATAGTTAGCCACACTTTCATCGCTATGCATTCTAAGATTTTCATACTAAACTCTGAGGATTTGAAGTTTTGCTCGTTTTACCTGTTCATCTCCTTCATAGCTCAAAACAATCTTGTCCCATATTTCTTTTGAAGATTTATACTGCATAACCTTGATGAATGTTGATTGAGATAGACATCCTAATAGGGTATTGACTTCCTTTGCATTTGTTTCATATTTCTTCTTCTCAGCCGGATCTATAGGAGTTGCTAATGGAAAAGAGTACCCTGTATCTATGATATCCCAGACTTCTGTACCGAGAGATTGAACATAGGCAGTAACTCTTACCTTCCAATATACGAAGTTTGTCCCATCAAAAATCGGTGGCTTGATAGATGCTTCTCTCTCGTAGTTTCTCATGATGATGGATCTTCCTCGAAGCGATCAAGCTTCTTCAGAAGGACCTACTCTGAAGCCAATTGTTGGAAATAATACTGAGAGGGGGGGTGAATCAGTATTATCAAGTCAAATATTCCTTTTTCAAATCTAGATGATATACGCTACCTCAGTTAATTAAAACTGCGTATATACGCAACTATCTAGAAGGAAACCCGCATATATAATGCAAACTTATAATTTACTTTATCTTTCAGATGTTGATTATTAATCTATGTATCAGAATCAAATAACCAGTAACTAGAAATAGTAAAACAGAGCAGAGGACAATCACACACAAGAACACAAGATATAAGGTGGAAACCCAATGTGGGTGAAAACCACCTCCTGCAATTCGTCTCTATCTTTTGTTAATTAGAAACTTCCTTTTACAATGTACTAGTGCAGTCCTTTACCAGTACGCAGGCTACAACCTGCAGACAGCTACAACCCTCTCTCATTGTCCAGCTTCTCCTGGAAGGGAGCTACAACCCCCTTAGCTCTTGTACTAGCCAAGATACTAGTACGTAGGTGCTGGCCTACTGAAGGCTACAACCTTGTCTTTCTTCCAGGGACCATGTTTCATAAATTTTCAGACTGGATCCATGAACATCAATCTTTCATCAAGTATTTCTGCATCAAACAATCTCCTTTTCACCAATTAGCACTGAATCAAGTAACCACTTCTCTGACAGTTGTACCCAGAACATAGTGACAGTAACCAAACACCAAATTCTGAACCCAGAACACTGCAGCAATAAATAGAGGCATCTAGATCACAATTAAGAGATATACGCTACTTCAACAACCTGAAACCTCCGTGCAGATCTATAAAAGATAACTCACTCTTTCAAATATTCAGACACTGATTAACTCAGATTATCAGATTTATAGATCAAGCATGTGCCACATATAACAGATCAAAATCATGCAAAGATATTATCATTCAAGCCAAAAGATTATGACCCATCAATAGAACTTATCCTTCTTTGCGCTAAGGTTCCTCCTTTATTCAGATCCAGATCTGCACCATAACCCCAATCACAAATATTTCAGATCTAGCACTTATTAGATATTCAATTCATTCAGATTAATTACCTTGCCAAATGATCTCCTTCCTCTTTTATAGTCTTAGGCCTTTCACAATACCACGGTCCAAAACCATAATAACACAATACCATGAACCCAATACTTGGGGTCAACACTTTTGGACGCAATACCACGGACCAAAACCATAGGATCAAAAACTGTCGGACTAATACCATGAGCCAACCATGAAAGTGTGTGAACTTTTCTATTCATGAAAGGAACTTTTCTCTGCATGAAAGTGCATGAACTTTTCCCTATATGAAAGAAAATTTTCTCTGCATGAAAGTGCGTGAAATTTTCTCTACATGAAATAAACTTTTCTCTGCATGAAAGTGTGTGAACTTTTCTTTACGTGAAAGAACCTTTTATCTTCATGAAAGTGCGTGAACTTTTCTCTACATGAAAGAAACTTTTATCTTCATGAAAGTGTGTGAACTTTTCTCTACATGAAAGAAACTTTTATCTTCATGAAAGTGCATGAACTTTGCTGCACTATAATTTATCATCTGCGATGAGTGGGTTGCCATCAAGTACAACATATGTATCATAATGCCAACACTGACTCCGGCAAGTGATACATGACTTGAAAGTCCCGTGCCCTAAAGTTAGCAAGTTACATTCCACTAACACTACTCAACACCATTGTTTCTGGATCAATATGTGAGACAATCCAGTGGATCATCTCTACGCATGGAAATGCGGGATACCTACATGTAATTTGGTACAGGCTAGACTAGTGTATGTTGACATAGACTTTGTGATCCTCCATATTCTAATTGAAGGTGCCTGAAAAGATTTCATTTATGTCCTACCATTTCATCTTGATCTCCTTGTCTATGAACAACTTAGTGTCTTCATAGATGGGAAAGCTCATAGGCACTTGATCGAACAGATCTCTAGTTGCACTCTCAACGTTTTCCTCTAACCCTGCTCTCTTGGAAGACATTGTACCTATACTAATGAGAGATTGAAGAAAAACTGCTATACATAGAGACAGAGCAACACTCATAGCAAGAAAATTGTCAGTTGAAAACCAAAAGCAACTTGAGGACTGACATGTAACCCACCTGGGTGACAGACTGGAAGATTTGAAAATTTTTCACCAGAAGGCCAAGAGATTGACTGTCAGAACTACATAGAAAATAGTCTGGACTATCAGTGAGCTGACTAAGTCCTGGAACTACACAGACAACAGTCTAGCTTGGCTTGTTGAGGACATAAATTGTGCAATGTGCAATTTTAGTCAGCATGATTGCAACCTAGTGAAACTGTATTTTAGAATTCTAGGGGCAAACAGGGCACTTCCTCTAAAAATTTATGTAGAGAAATATTGGGAGGACAGTGTGAGGCAATATCTATTCAATTCCTAGGAGAAAGGAAAGGCTTTCCATCCCTGAAATTCATAGTGCAATCCGGGAAAGGCAAGGTCTGAGCCAAGGTAGCTAAGACCCATCGATGACTAATTGAAAATAGTAAGACTGAATTCATGTGTGAACTTGTGTGCAGACATGAGTGCATGAACATGCATGAAATCAGTAAATGTGAGATTTAGTAAAAAGGGAAAAAGAACGAAGTGTGTGAAGCGAGTCACTGGAATGGCAACCATTAGTGCAAAAACAATGTCATGCATGTGACAACAAGGGGATGCAATGAGTGTGTTGAAGATTCCTAGATGCGATGGGAATTCCAGAGCTCCAAGATTGAAGTGAAGAATGAGCTCTGAAGCATCAGATAAATAGTTTTGACAAGATCAAGGTTTATGATGCACATGCCACAATTCTAGGAAAAAGCGACACTTAGAGGGAGGCTTCTAAAACAACTTTTTCATGTAACCGCCAGCTCCTAGAAATGGTTCCCTAAAATCTAGGGATGTTTTTTACTTTTTGATTTTTACTTTTTTGAGAAAAACCAACCCATGCATACAAAAAAAGGTTGCTTAGTCTAGGAGGGAACCAATCAACTTGGGAGCACATGCAATGAACTACAAGCCCTGGAGTGACTTCTACACAGCTTATGGGCTGAGTGGCTCTGGCTACCCCTCAAGCTCTATGTAATTTCTAGACTGAAGCCAAGGATGTCATCCAGTTCAGTGCAAATTTTGAGAGTAAGCCCGATGATGGGTTGCTCTGTGCAATTTTTAGGCGGAAGACAGTCTTCTTGCTATGCTCAATTCTTGAGAGCATTAGGTTGCCTTGATGCTTCGCATATTTTTGGAGAACAAAGTTGGTTTCCCTCCAGTTGTGCACAATTCTTCAAGTGAGCACAACATCTGGTTAATGACCAAGTCAAGAGATGTCAGCTTGCGGGTGAAGGGAAAACAAGATAGCAAACAAAAGTTGATGATCCACAAAAGCTCAACTGAGGAATAAGTACCTGTCATTGCAAGACATGCTACTAAAGATGGTTAGTAGGGAAGCTCCATAACGAAGTTAGGCAAACTTTTGGAGGATGGTTGTAGCCGCTACAAGAATGTAATAGCTAATACCACAAGGTGGTATTAGAGCATGGTTGAAACACTTGGAATAGATTAGCGGGATGTGTTTGGCAGGAACGCATGTTAGTTGTCTATGTGTTCATTATGCGTGCATTGTGATAGTCATTATTGAATTTTGTGTCATCATGATGCTATTGGTATGTTATGAGGCTAATATGTTCATTGAGATAGAGTAGGAGAAGAATATTATTAGAGTGAGTTTATAGCACGGGACCTTGGGGTATGAGTAGATCATCATATAGGTATTGTATGTTTGGCATGTAGTTATGTTGGTTAATAGTTTTTATATTCATTTTGGTTATATAAATGCATATCATTTTATTTTTGCTATGGTTACATGCATGATAGGTGATAGTTTTTCAGTGCAATCATATGCACATTCATTAGAGAGTCATGTATGTTAGTTAAATTATTGTTATATGCATTGCGGCCATACACATGATGATTGTGGTCATTGCATTTAAGATATTGATGTTATATGTATCATGATAATTTCGATTGACCTATGTAGATGCTTGTGGTTATGATATTTAGGTTTTAGTTGATATATTTGTGATGCTGTGTTGTACTAATCTAGACTAACTTGTGCAAATGTGATAGCGTCCCCTGAGATATATTGAGGTATGAGGTTGATTATATCATCAGTTTGGTTTATATAAAATGCCATGTTTATGGGTTTTTTTAATGATTCAAAACCTGCATGATATGAGTACGTGTATATAAGATTTCATGAAGGAGTGATATTTTTTTAAGAGGGTTGTACTAACACATTATGTGCTGAGACAGTTGATATGCACTTGAGTGTAAGTGGGTTTTAGTTGTAGAATTGTAACTAATGATTGTGAGTTGCATATGACATGGTTGTTAGTCATGGTAAAGGATGATATAAAATTAATAGATATGGTGTCTTGATCTTCGGAACATGTGACTGACATGTGTGAGAAATTTAAGGGAAATATGATTGCTAGTAGAATGACAAGCTAATAGTTGATTTGTTTATATAACTAACAACTGGGTGATATGATAGTGCATGATAAGACTGAGCTACAACAAGGTAAAAGTTAAAAGGAAGGAATTGGGTGAGAATTCCTTTGGCTATGTTTGGAAACTACAATTCCAAATGAATGGGCGCTTTGCATGAATAAAAGAAGTCTTCTTACCCTTGATTTTGGATGGAATTATGCAAATATGTGGTATTCCTAAACATGTATTTGATAGGTATGACAACTAATTTCTAGATATAGCTGGATTTATCAAGGGAATTGGAGTCCCTTGAGAGATGGCATGGATATGTTCATTTGTAAGTCAACATGCTTGGCACAACAAGGTAATATAACTCGTATATTGTTATATTTATTTATGCATTGATAATCATGTGTTTATGGTAGTATGATGTGGGGGATTGCCTAGCAAAAGAGACTTCCATGAAGTCTTGAAGAAGTCTCAGGTTGAGCATTACCTTGGAAGCATTGGGAACCCATGGGGATTGAGTTATGGTGCTTGTTTCTATTTTTGTGCTTTCAGTGCTTCAACATTTGTTTGTGCTTGATTTCTATTTTTGTTTATGAATAGTGCATGGCCATGCCAATTCGTTGTGGTGTCATATTGTTGCTGGTTTCATGGATTTATTCTTGTTTTTTTTCTTGTTCTTTCCTCTTATATCTTAAGGGTATTGGAAATTGGTTGAGGAAAGAGGAAGTTAATGGAGCTTAGGGAGAGTCGAATGAATCTCAATAGGTAATGTAAGACCTAGATGAAGCCTGGTGCATGAATAAAAGGAAGTTAGAGGAAAGAATATGAAAATAGGCTGAATTGGTTGGGTCCATTAGGATATGTGGATAGTGGTAGGATAAATATTAGAAAGGTAATCAAAAAATGTATAGTAAATGGACTTGATGCATCAAATGCCTTGGCTATGTTGGGGACTGTTGTTCTCAATGTTGTGCATGGTGTGAATAGATAAATGGAGTTCTCTTAACATTGAACTTATGATATATGGTAATGATGTTGTGATCATGATTATGATGATATCTATAGATTTATATATGTATCTATGTATGCCATTATCTGATAGGGTCATCAGGGATCATGATTATTCTATGCTGATTTTTATATGTATATATGTATGTATGTATGTATGTATGTCATTGTCTGACAGGGTCATCAAGAATCATTCTTGTGGACAAATTATTGCTTATGTAGGTGAATGGCATGAATAGGTTTCTGGTTTCATAACGAATCAAGTGGAAAGAGTAGCCTTGACAGATCTATGAGGTTAGTATCATGTGGATATGAATTGATATTATGTGATTATACTATGTCTATGTTTATGTTATGGAAAAGTAATGCTGAGTGATACATCAATGGAATGAAAACGGTGCGATCTGCAACATGCTGAAATGAGCATGAATAGTGGAAAAACACTAGAAGAAAGTTTCTTTGGTAGAGTTAGTGTGTTGTCTCTGAATGTGCACTACTACTATTGTGTATCTATTTTATATATTGTACCTATGGTGTTGTGTGCATGTTGCATATGCATTATTGTCTACATATGGTATTGTGTGCACGTTGATTATGCGATACAGTGTACATATAGTGTTGTGTGCATGTTGTATGTGCGATGTTCTGTACATATGGTATTGTGTACATGTTGTATATGCAGTGTTCTATACATATGGTGCAGTGTGAATTTTGTACATGTGGTGTTGTGTGTGATAGCACTCTGTAATTTTCTCAGGTTGTAGAAGAAAATTGGAAAGATAACCACAAAGTTTCTTTGGAAGCTGGGATCTAGCCTTGCTAGCTTCAGAGGGGGCTCTCTCTATAATATTTAACTTTGTTGTATTGAATATTAGGCTAGTTATGAAGTTTAAGGTTTGATTTGTATTTGAATGGTTGGCTGATAACTATATTACCATTGGGATATGGAGTCTATTTCATAAAGCATGGATCAATTTCAATGTCTACAAATAGATATCACAGGGCAGGGTAGCAAAACTAAATGGAATCTTTTAGCTTATGAGATGGGGAAGGAAGAACAGATTAAGATTCACTTTAGATATAGAGAATTGTTACCAAAATTCTATATTTAAAGATCAGTAGAAAACATGGAAATTATTCAAAGACAGGAGCGGAGTATAGATTTAAACAAATTTTGTCCTTCAATTATCTATTGAATAATTCAGATTTAGAACAAATATGTTTGATAAACAAAGAAATATAAACATATAGAACGATAGAGGCCCTTAACCAACAACTTAACACAAGAATCCTATGAAATAGCTTTCTGTATTACTATTAAATCTGTTGAAGCTTCAACACTGTACAATAGTGTTCTTCTATATAAATTCGAACTCTTGATACTTCTAAAGATGAAGTAATAATTAATTTACAGAAATATCATGTCAAACTGAATAGGATGTATCTAAAAATAATTAAACTGAATAAACTTATTACAAACATTTCATGGAAATTCAAACTGTCTAAATTGGTGGCACTGAGTTGGTGGAACAATTGATTGTCTGGCCATCGAATTTTGCATGTGTTGTTGACACTGAGCTATGTAGCCAAATCTACTGTTTACTCCAATAATTCACATATTTTATCATAGTGTTGTTCACTCGGGATAGTCGTCTTTAGTAATTTTCTATACACTTCATTGACTTCAGTCTATGTATCAAATTTAAGTTTGGTAATGAATATGTGTTTAATTGCATACTGAATGTCCAGATCATATGCTAATGCTTTCGAGAATTCCTTTCCTGTCATACTGAATCTTCCAACTACAACCTTCAAATTGTCTCTTGTCATGGTCATTATTTTCTCACTATAATCAGAACGTGTAATGAGATTATCATTAATAACTAATAAATTTGGATGCCCTTTCCTATAGAGGGGTTCCAACTTCGTGAAGAAATTTTATACACCAGTGCATAAGCTGACATTTTTCTTCAAGCTGTCTCATTATATTTCTCTGAGTCAACAACTTCTTCACTTCCAATATTGTTTGTGTTATGTCTTCAATCTCTAACTCTTCTATTTCTTGTATGTTTTTGGAGCTAAGGAATTTGATGAGCTGAGTGGCCTCACTCGGCTTATCTCCCAATTGTTTTCTAACATGTTCGATGGCTTCATCTAACCTTCCAATCAGTTCTTGTTGGTAAAAAATAATTTGTATTGAAGGACAAATGTCTATCATGTCTTCATTGATTCATTTCTAGATAGTCTCTTTTGCCTATGCCAATGTATTACTCATGGCACTGTCCTTTAACATCTTTTGAAATCTTATGGAAAATCTTAGATTTCTATGTTTCTATTAGGAGAGCATAATCAAATCTTGTTTTTTGTTCTTGTGGGAATTTCACCTCCTGTCCTAGTTTCTCTATCTCTTCTCCTTGTATAAACATGTTTTCGATGGATTCAGCCAACTTAACTGAATCATCTGTAGCTCATCTGGGAAGTACTGCAGAAGAGGAAGTTCCTGCGGTAGGGATACCTGTTTGAAGTAGAGATGCAATTGGAACTGCATCAGGGGGATCCACTACTAGTTGTGAACTTTGTTCCTTTTCTTTTATCATCTTGTCCATATCTGCTTCCATCTCTTTGATCTGTGCACTCTACTCCACTAGGAGCTTCAACATCTCTTGTTTTTGTAGCCCTATTTCTCCTAGGTCCTTGGCCTGGGGATCTTTAGTTGTAGGCAGCTTCAATTTCTTATTTAGGGTTGCTATGTCAACATTCTTCTTGTTAATTATATCCTCCATGGACATTGAACTATTGGGATAAAAACCTGATTTGATCATCATTTCCTCCAATTATTTGATTCTGTTGTCTTTAGCAAGATATGACACTTTCTCTAGTTTAAGCTGATATTTCACATTGTTTAAAGAAAGTTGTAGTTTCAATGCAGAGATAGTAGTTTTTGTGAAGGTCAACTAGACCATTTCTCCAGTTTGCCTATGCATATCTATTTGATCCAAAGGATAAACATCCTTTGCCTCGAACTCAAAGGGAGTTTGTTTGAAGTCTGCTGCTGACTTTGTTTGTGGAACCTTGGCCCGCAAGAATGTCATGTGCATTCTTCCCTTCTCTGGGTCATATGCTGAAATAAGCCTGTGCTAGATGGAGGGAGACTACTTCCTAAATTGAGCAGAGATATTGTCATGAATGGCTTCATTCCTCTATTTAATCTCTTTATATCTCAGGAAAATATCCAACTTCCTCTGTTATGTAGATGACTCTGGTGTGTGAGTTATCATAGTTGGAATCTCTTTAGTAGCTGAGGATGATGGAGAATATGTGGTACTATTATCAAACTTAAAAGTTTGAAAGCCTGAGAATACAATGGTACCCTCTATTTCTTCCAGTGGTGGGAATTCTATTTTAGAGCCTATCTTAACCTTCTTTGTATATATCTTGAACTCTTTGGCTGAGACTTTTGTAACTTACGAAGAGTCTTCCTCTCTTGGTCGCTTCTCTTTCTTTTCTCTCGGTATGGGAGTCTCTGAAGCTCTTATAGAAAGAACCTACTCTTCAGCCTCCTACAATGTGTTTTCTACTGAAATGTGTTGGTTCATGTACTTCTCTATTTCTCGCCTTTGGGCATGCACATAGGGAGTTGCTTTTTTTCCCACACTTAACTTGGAAATTACCCCAAAGGGGTCATGGGACCATGTAAAAATAAGAGGGAAACTTAGTTGTTTCAGAAGACCTCTGTTGTTCTAATATTGCAGATGAAAGGTCTTATTTGTGTTAATTCAGAATTGAGACTTCTTCCTAGCTACCACAAAATGGATGTTGTATGAATGAAGTATTTGCCTCATGTACTAAAAGAAAAAAATTTCTCATTGGAAGGTACTTGGGCATCTTATATGGTGGCACCTTTGAGCCATAAACTCTGACTTCTGTAAATGACTCTAGCTCGTATAGGTACCAGTCTCCTGTCTTCACCTATTCATTGAGGTGTAGAACTTTATGGATATCCTCATTGATCCTTGGAATTTGGTAGCCACACAGTAAACAAGTTTCTAGATATAAAAATTTATGAATGAACTCTGTAAAGATGAATTCCCATGATTATCTGATCATTAAGGAGGTCCAGAAGGGAATGGACTGTGGCTCTCCTTGTTGATCATGCTTCTGTACTATAAAGGGAAACCTACCTGTCTGAAAGAAAATGAACATATACATAAGAATAGAAGAATATTAGAACATTCCTTTATTTAGAAACTAAAGGATTTTTTCATGAATAACATTTGCCAACAAGTGACCATAGTAAAAGGTGACCAATAGTCCTTCTTTTGTAGAAAGGGTGGATAGAAAGCCTAAAATAGGCTCATCTACCCATTCATCTGAATAGTAACCAAGTATGGATGAGAAGACAAAGATAATCTATATGGTCCTTTGAGGGAACATAGAAGAGGAATAAGGGGGATTCTTCTTGTGGAGTTGATTGTCCTCTGCGAGGAAAAATTCAAAAATCCTAGCTCTCATGGGAAAGGTGAGCTTCTGATAGATTTCACTGAGAGTTTCAAGGGAAAAAGGGGTGAGGGAATCATTGTAGGGGACCTACAACATTTGGTTTATGTTCTCAGAGGTAATGGTGAAAATTATTTCACCATTAGGGGAAATAATAGCCCTCTTACATGAAAGGTAAGAGGCATGACATTTTAAGAAGAATTTGGGAATGTAACAAGATAGGGGGGAAACAAACATCGGTACTTTGGACTGCTAGAGGTGGATTTCATCAGATTGATCAAGGTAGTTATCGTGAAACCAAAAATGTAATTTGAAGAGGTCGGATTCACATTGTGTCTCGACTATCTTATAATCTCTGCTAGCAAGTGGGATGTGGTCTAAATCCATAGGGGGAGTAAGCATGGGATTCACCATGGTGGAAATTCTTGGAGCCATTTTGGTGGTAATCACAAGTGAATACCTAGCTTTATAGACCACAGACAGAGTGGAACCATTGGATTAGTAGTCGCAAGCTGCATTAACTCGGTAATGCAATGAATGAATGAGAAGAACAATAACGGGCAGGTAAAAGGTGCGGGACGGTAGGCGGGAATGATCGAAGGAGGGACATGTGGCGTCATTGGAATGGTGGTTAAGGAGGGACATGGAGGGTAAAGGTTGGCAGGAAGGCGAGTTGCAATAGAAGTCGAAAACCACTTTTGAAGGGGGGGAGGGGTATGCGAGTGAAAGGCGTGGGACCATTGGTGGGAGTGACAAAAGGAGGGACATGTGGCATCATTGGAATGGAGGTTAAGGAGGGACATGGAGGGTGAAGGTTGGTGGGAAGTTAGATTGTGGTGAGAATCAAAAACCGCTTTCAGAGGGGGGGTAGGCAATATATGGTATGAGTGGCAGGGGTTTGAAATCACAAGGAGGGGACACGTTGGGGGGGTGTAAAACAACTTTTCTTACCCCCCCCACCTGCCACCCCCGCCCCCCACCCGCTGTTAAAGAGAATCATTGGGGGGGGCTCGAAATCACTTACAGGCCATCTGATTAGAGTGGGAGGATGATCAGGGAAAGTGATGTGTACAAGTTTAACGATGTTTTGTCCCATGGAGTATTTCCAGCATATGATTTTACACCAAAGTCAAAACTTTGGACAAATGAGCCAATCATCCAATTACATAGTAAATCCACTTTTTCCTATGCTAATGTACTTTTAAAGCAATAAGGGTGCATTCAAATGTGAGAAACATATCTATTTTTTCATTCTTAAATGACTAAGAATGTTTATTTCAAACAACTAAGATAGTTTGATCAACTACATTAATCGAGATTAAACTGTTGGATTCACTTATTCACCTATTATACCTATCTAATTTTACCCAAGATTACATCGTTTGGCTAAGTTATTTACTCTAATCTAGTCAACATAAATTGAAACTTTCTTGAACATGATTAAACTATATGTTTGAAGAAGAAAGGTATTGTGGCATTTAGATAAGTTGCACACAATTTCATGAATTTATTCTTTAAAAAACCAGTAGACTAGTTATGGCACTTAAACTAGCATGACTTTCACATATGTAAATTTTTTGTGGGGTTCTTTTATCATTTATTTTCTCTTTCCTTTTTCTGTTTTAGTATTTATACCCTCTTTTCATTTTTTATTTTCATTTTTCTATATTTTTAGAAATCATTTGTAGTAAGCAATGTTGTTTACAATCTGAAATATTGAAAGCAATTATTCAATGATAATTTTATCCTATAAATTATAGGACCCTAATAGTGGCTCCAGCTGGGGATGGATCATAAACTAAAACTGAAGTAGAATGGATTAATTGTCAACAATGAATTGATCGTTAACCTTAAGTGCTGCATGTGGAAGATTGAAGAAAAGAAATTGATTTTAGACTTAATCAATCACTTAAGAAACATAATTAAGCATGGATTTGTAGTAAGAACAAAGATAAAAGACAAAAAACATTGATTATGGAGTTCGTCCCTGATTGAATATTTCTCCGGGTCCACTTTCAAGATGGGCATCTGCTTTATTAGGATTGATTGAAAGAGGTATTTTACACATAAAAAACACCAGATTGAATGTGCATGTAGGCACAACTGGTCTCCATCAATAGAAATCTCTCTCTCCTAGCTTTCCAACACCTACCTCTATTCCCAATTCTACCTCCAAATGGCCATGATACACTAAAAACAACAACTGCTTCTCTCACTCAGCATCGACATACAAGTCTCAGAATTACTCTCCCCTTTTACCATGAACAAAAGGTTGAATTTATAGTGAATTACGTTCATTCGAGGCCACTCAGGCTCAGATAGGCATGTATGTGGTTGCTTTAAATGTTTATATGCTTGGTCTGATTAGTACATGACACCTTAGGATAGTGTTACATGGTGGATCAATTAAAAATAGCACAAAACACCAACAAAAACCCAAAAATACACCATAGGTTAAATTAATTTCACTGTTGCTCAGGTAATGGAGCGCAAGCCTTGACCATGCCCATGTGAACAAGGGTGGTCTAACCATAGGCTGCCACCTCCATGGTCACCCTTTGGTAGTTCTGGCTAATGATGTGGTGCCCGAATTGTTTCATGTGACAGCTGTTCTAACTGACTGTTCCGCTGCGGTTAAGGCTACGGTAATAAGAATGTGTCGCTTAGAAATCTCACATTCCATGGTCCTTGCACAGTTAGGAGCACTACATTTACACATTTTGCTATGGTTAATCATTCTCGGTGTTCACATGCGCAACACGGTTCCACTGGGACCTTCTCCAAGAGGTTAGGGACCGTGTTGTTATATTTTTTTATAATAAAGTACGAAGACGGTTTCTACAATGGTTTTTTTTGTGCATAGGTTTAATAACATATGTTTTACACCATATTTTTTCTTGTGCCTTTTAGCTTTAGTGTGAGGTCTTAGGTTAGGACTTAGACTTAGGCTTAGGGCCATTAGAAAAGATCTTGCCACCTAACTTAGGTTTAGTTCCACCATAGAGAAAACCCATTACAAATATATTTGTTACAATATGGCATTTAATCATTAATGCGATGAGGACAACCTGGACCATATCCACCATGAAGAGGTAACCAACACCATGAAGAACTGAAGACAATGGTGAAGCTCATGAAGCTGAAGATGACCTGAGCTCTTTGGATACACTGGACTGACAAGGTCCTCCTAGATCAATCCTCTCCACCTGAAATGTTTTGGACCAAAAAAGTTTGATTTAAGTAGATATCAGGTGAGGGTATAGTTCCCTCATTATTCTGAACTCCATCTGCCTTTCCTTGAGTCCCACTCAAAGATATTCAACATCTCCATGCCTTAAAGATTGAATCTTCCTATCCAAGATGGTATCTTCCTGCAACTCATTCATATACTCAAGTGCCAAATCATCAATGGTCAGAATCTGTGTATCTTCCATGGGATCCATGACCATTTGAGGTTCATACTACTTTAGATTTTCCATATTTATAGCTGAGTAAATATGAATGTAAGGAGGTAAATCTAATCCAGATGAATTATTTCCGATATTCTCAACAATCTTGAAAGGACCATACCTGATCAGTTTCAGTTTCTTATGTTCACCTTTGAACCTGTCTTTATTGATATACAACCATACCTGATCATCAAACTGAAAATGATGATCGAGTCGATTCTTGTCATGGCACATTTTGTACTTTGCCTGACTCTTCTCTAACAGATCCTGCACTACCTCATGTATTTCAGGTATCCGTTGAATGAACTTAATTTCTTTGTTTGCATCATCATGTTCACCCACTTTATCCTCTTCGCTGAACATGAAATTCATCGATGACTTTGGTAGATATCGAAAACACGTTTCAAATGGCGATCAATTAGTCGAAGAATGTAAGGCTTAATTGTAAGCATGTTACATATAAGGTAAATATTCATCCCACAACTTAGGATGTTTACTGCAGTAACCTCGGAGAATATGTATGATTGTCCTATTCACCACTTTTGTCTGTCCATCATCCCGTGGATGAAAATTTCTGATCTTCTTTAGCTTTGTGTCCATGTGTTTGCACAAAGTGGACCAAAAATATACTAGAAAACGAGTGCCTCGATCAAAAATAATGGATGTAGGTAACCCAAAATGAACCCATACCTATTCGAAGAACATCTTTGCATTCTGTTCATCATTCACTTGCTTTTTGCATGAAACAACAATGCACATCTTGCTGAATATGTCAACCACAACATACATGTAATCATGCCCTCTCTTGGACATAGGAAGTCCTCCTATAAGATCCATGTAAATGTTTTCCCATGGTCACAAAGGAACTGGAAGTGGCATGTATAAACCAATTTTTCGATTGCTTGTCTTGCTATTCGAACACATCACACATACTTTAATGTACATAACAATTGTTTCATACATGTGAGGCTAGTAACAATACCTTTGAATTTGTTCCATTGTTTTTCTTACTCCAAAATGTCCTGAAATGCGAGAAGAATGTGCTTCCCAAATGACATGCGCTCTTTCTGTCTGTGGTATGCACAACTTACCTAGATGATATAGCAACCTGTCATGAATATGATAATTTATTTCTTCCACCTAAGCACCATGAGTTAGTGATTCATAAATATATTTGAAATCATCATCTATACTATATTGTTCTATATAAATCTCATGTTTTAAAGAAGTATTCTGCAGCACAATTGAAGTATTCAAGGCTCGTCTAGACGACATATCAGCTACTTTGCTTGTGACACCTTTTCTATACTTAATTACTAAGTGAAATTGCTGAAGAAATCCCAACAATCTGTAATGACAAGATTGTTGCAACTTAATTTGAGACTAAAGCTACTGAAGCGACTGATTATTTGTGTGAATCACTATTTCCTTACTCATTAAATAATGTTTCCATTTCTTAACACTTTCAACCAAAGAAAAAAGTTATTTATCATATGTCAGATAATTTATTACTTCGTTAGAAAATGTTTCAGAATGAAAACAAATTGCTTTCCCTTTTGAAGTAAGACTACACCCATTGCATAACCACTAGCATTTGTTTCAATTTCAAATGGTTGTTGAAGATTTGGAAAAGCTATCATTGGTGCTGTGACAATTTTCTGCTTAAGTGTACGAAAATCCCTTTTTTGTTTTCCTCCCCACTGAAAGGGAACTTTAGAACCTGTTAAAACATGTAATGGTGATGCAATCAAAGAAAACTGAGCAATAAATTTCCTCTGATACTAAATTTCACCTATGAAACTTTTAACTTCACTCACATTCTGTGGTCTTGGCCACTTAACAATCACATTGATTTTAGCTGGATCTATTTTCAAACTTCCACCTCCAACTATGTAACCAAGAAAATTCAATGAAGTTTTCCCAAACTGACATTTGGAAAATTTAAGGTAAAATTTTTCACTATGCAACAGTTCAAAAACCTATTTAACATGCCTAACATGCTCTTCGATACTTGAACTGAAAATTAGAATATCATCAAAGTATATTATGACAAATTTATCAATGTATGGGTGAAATACATCATTCATAACCCACATGCAATGATCCAGGCGGCTCCAGACACATGCAAAAGTGCCAGAGGACTTAGAAAGGTTCAAAATTCAAAGTGGCCAGATTGCTCCCAAACCAGCAACATATCAAAGTGCTCATTGCCCTGACTCCATCGGTGTCAACGACACTCAAATCTGAACTCATATGAGGGAGAACATGGTAGTCAAAGTTTTGGTCAAAGTTGGGCAGTGGGCCAGGTTTAAGTGTCCTACAAATTCACCATCAACTGGCATGGGAAACTATCTCCCAAAATGGGGCAAATTTATTGGATACTTAATTTGTCTAGTATCCCTTATATTAGACAAAATAAAAAAAATGCCTATTATTAAATAAAAATAGAAAAATATATATGTTATGAGGTGGTGAGCCATGACCCCCATCACCTCCCTTCCCAAACCATGCATCTAGTAAAAAAGAAATATAACAAATTTTAATTGTTAATAGGCCGACGGTCCATTACCCCCACCAGCCCAACCAACCATATTGAAATATAACACAATGTTACATTGGGGTGGGCGGGCCACCTCCAGTGGAGCCGGCGCACACCCCCACCAAATAATAGTTAATGCAATGGAATGTGGAGTCGTTGGTGATTGAACCCACCTGGCCCATGTGGGCCGGCCCCCACCAAGTGGCCCCATGTGGCAGGATGCCAAATCAACCCATTCAATACAACCCAAACTTAAAACAAACAGTTACCATAATTGCACCCATGTAAACAGTTATAACACTGTGCCAGTTATGTGTTAAAAAACCAATGCCCAATAAGCATTGTTTAAAATTAATACAAAATAGTTCATTAAAATAAATTGTGCGCTAATTTTGCCATGGACGAGATTTGATCCCCTGACCCCATGTGTTTCATTGTCCAAGATTACCAATGCACCAAAAAATTCCATGGAAATATCTGCCCACGATCAGATATATAAGCCTTCATTTTATTTGCATGGGCGGGGAGAAGATTTGGGAGAAGCCAATGCAGAAATCGATATATTAATATTTTATTGTAGAGCCCTGAGTGATGGAACCAGGAGCAGAACTCTGACACACTTTTCAAGACAAATTTTTAATGAATTGCAAGTGGAACCATGAGTGTGGAGTAGAGGTAGGTGGAACCATGATTGAGCCCAATTTTCAGGAGGGAAAAATCTTTCCAGTGTCCAAATTGGACAAACTTTATGTCAATCCTACACCTCTCAGCGACATGAACTTGATGGTGAAAACATAATTTTTATCTGAGCAAAATATCTTCAGATTACCTGGAGGAGGGAATCTTTGAGGAATGTAGGGGGGAATCTAAAAGATTCCTGTAGACCCAGATTGTCACTTTGTCATAATTCAGAAATTTGACAGTCGATTTTAAATTATTCAATGCCGCAAATCTGATGGTGTAATTTTAGCATTCCATTTTTCAGCCACATTTCAAAGTGGAGTGCAGGTGTTTGCATTCAATGTGTAAGCAGTCATTTCCATGGTATTCGATGCCACAATATTGCTGGTACAACCAGATCTAATAGCGTATCATCCTCTTCTTCAGATAACTCCTTGACGTTAGATATATGCAGTGTGATCATGTGCTTCTTTGTCTCTTTGCTTGAGATGCATTGTGCTGTATAGATCCTTGTTTGATGTTTGATGTGGGATCTTGTTTTGTTCTTGATGTTAGATGTACTTATTGTCATGTTTTGATTGAGATCCCTTTATCGTCATGTTGATGGGATACTCATGTGTTGCCATGTATGTTTGAATTGAGATCTCTTTGATTCCATGTTGGCATGATGCTCATTATTAACATACATGAAATTATGTCATGCTGATAGGATTCCGTTTTTGAATGAGAGTTCCTGCAGTGGAACATATATTCAAGCCACTCCTGCGTGGGGACATATTCATTGTATTATAGAGAAAACATATGCATTTACATCATCACTCTTTCCAGCACTTAATTCAGTGGCCTAGACCATCTTGACACCGGGGCCTGAAGACATAGTCCCTCCTGGACGAAATCCATTATCAACATCTTGTGTTTTATGTTGTTGATTCTTGTCATGTTCCTTCTTCATTAAAAAATGTATATATGTTCCTTTATTCTCTTTTAAATGAAATTCTAATCACATCAGGAAAGCAAAATATCTTGGCTAAATCTGGGTCTTGAGTCAATTCAGATCATGAAAGTTGTTGGAGCATTACACAAACCAAAAGGCATTACTAACCATTGAAATATTCCCTCCCTAGTTTTGAATGCAATTTTCCAGATGTCATTTTTTGCTATGAGAATTTGATGATACCCACTTCTTAAATCTAGCTTAGTGAAATAAAAAACATTTTTTAGTTGATCAAGTAAATCATCTATCCTAGGAGGAGGATACCTATATTTTCTTATGATCTTGTTTAAGGCCCTAAAGTCAACACACATTCTCCATGTCATGTCTTTATTAGGAACCAAAATTCTGGGTGAGCCACATGGAGATGAACTAGGTCGAAAGAAACCTTTTTCAATAAATTTGTGGATTTCTTTCTTTATTTCTTCATTACCTATAACTAACATGCGATACATTCCAATATTAGGAAGAGGAGCATCATACATTAATTGTATCTCATGTTCTATTCCTCTCTTAGGAGGAAGATGTTTTGGTTCTATAAATAGACCTGGAAAAAATTCTACCACTTTAACCAAAATATATTTAAACTGAGACTCACAACCTGAAAAAACATCATGTTGATCATTATGTTGTTCTTTTACAACGATGAGTACATATTTCTTATTTCAACTTATTAATTTCTTCATCTGATTAATTGAAACTAAATCCAAGTGTGATTTGTGTTTATGTGCCCTAACAATATATTCAATCCCATCCTGTTGGGTTGTGTTATATTCTTTCCACATAGTTAACAGGGGCTTTGAAGGGCACCCATAACCCCACTTTATGGGGTTTGGGGCAGCGCCACGGAAAATTTTGGTTTTGAACTCTATGATAGGTTGGGCGGACCCACCTATGGTTTTGTGCATGATTTTCACACAAGTTTTTGGGATGTGATGGTTTTCAGTCCATGGTATTGGACGCGATGGTTTTCGGTCCATGGTATTAGATGATTCAGCATGTATAAATATGTATTGTAACATTGAAAGGAACATAATGAGAAATCAAGCTGGTAGTCCCAGTTTTGGGATCCAGTGGGAAAATCTCTGTGTATATGTTTTATGTGTTATTCTCTAGCATTGTTCATTTCTCTGTGTTTTAGAATTCGTATGCAGGAAATTTCTGTATGGGGTTAAAACCTACATTTGGTATCAGAGCTGTTTTGGCTTCAAGGGGACGCCCTTGTGGCTGAGGGGTTTCGCTCGGGCCTTTGGTAGACCCTGTTCAGTGGGAGATCTGTGAGATTGATTCTGGTGGTGAAAGAGGATGGTGAGCAGTGGAAATATAGAGATCGAGAAATTTAATGGTTAGAGTTTTGAGTTGTGGAAACTGAAGATGGAGGATTTGTTGGTGGATAAAAACCAGTGGATCGCGGTAGATCTAGGTACTAAACCAATGGGAGTGTCCGATGAAGAATGGAAGAAGTTGGATTGGAAGGAAAAGAGCACAATACGATTATGTGTCTCAGATTCAGTATTGCTAAATGTATTAGGGGAAGCTATGGCGAAGGCTTTGTGGGAAAAGTTAGGGACTTTGTACCAATCTAAGTCTCTCGTGAATAAACTGTTCCTGCGGAAAAAGTTGTATAACCTGAGGATGAATGATGGAGACTCGGTGACAGAGCATATGAATGCATTTAATACTGTGGTAAGTCAGTTAACATCTGTTGATATTAAAATTTCAGATGAAGATAAGTGCATCAGTTTGTTGTGTTCTCTACCAGATTCGTGGGATAGTGTGGTTATTGCAATAGGTAGCAATGCAACTGCCTTGCATTTTGATGAAATAGTCTCATCCTTGCTGAGGGAGGAGATGAGATGGAGAAATATGGAGACCCAAAAGGGTGATGCCTTGTCTGTACGAGGGTGGACCCAGAACAGAAAAAAAAATAAGTCATCGAGTGGGAGTTCTAAATCTAAAGGGAGATCTAAATCTCCAGGAAAACCTGTAAAGGTGGTGTGATGGAAATGTGGAAAGGAAGGACACTACAAAAGGGACTATAAATCTAAAGCTACTAACAAAGGAAAGGGATCTGATGAGGCTCCTTTTGCAGAGGCGAAAACCACCTCAGATGAAGGTGGGGATGTGTACTTGGCTTCTTCAATTACACATGTAGATCATGAGGCATGGTTGATTGGCTCAAGTGCATCCTTTCACTTCACTCCCCATAGAGAGTGGTTCTGCGAGTATGAGAAATATGATGGTGGTGATTTATTCTTAGGGGATGACAAGAAGGCTAGAATTGTTGGTCGTGGAAAAGTAAAGTTGAAGTTGCAAGGTGGAAGGGTTAGAATGCTTCTAGGTGTTCTACATATTCCTGCATTAGCCAGAAATCTGATTTCTGTTGGCAAGCTAGATGATGCAGGTGTAAAAACAGTGTTTGAGAAGGATACCTGCAAGATGGTTCATGGAGCACTGGTATTATTGCAGGGAGTTTGGATTGGAACTCTATACAAGCTAAAAGGTAGCACTGTTATTGATGGTTGCAATAGTTCTGTGGTTCCTAAAAGTGGAGTAGAAAATCTAGTGGTCTCTGGAGAGAAGACCATGCCATGGCATCAAAGGCTTGGACATATTGGAGAAAAGAGCCTTCAGATACTTCATGGTAAAGGTATGGTAGAAGGTATGAGTAATATCTCTCTGGATTTTGATTTCTATGAAAATTGTGTATATGGGAAGCAGAATTGGGTGAGTTTCCCCTCTGGTAGTAAGAGGGAAAAACGGATATTAGAACTTGTGCACAGTGATGTGTTTGGACCTCTAAAGGTTCCATCACTGGGTAAGTCTGTGTACTATGTATCATTTATAGATGACTTCTCAAGGAATACATGGATATGTTTCCTTAAGAAGAAATCTGAAATCTTTGACAGGTTTAAAGAATTTAAGGCTCTGGTGGAAAACCAGATAGAGAATAAGATAAAGGTGGTGAGGATAGATAACGGTGGAGAGTTTTACAAAAAGGAATTTGAAGAATTCTATAAGAAGTCTGGTATAGCACGGTGGAAGACTACTCCATACACACCTCAGCAAAATGCAGTTGCAGAAAGAATGAATAAGATGTTGATGGAAAGGGCAAGAATCATGCTTAGTGGTGTCAGGTTAGGACAAGAATTCTGGGCAGAGGCGGTGGATACTGCATGTTACCTGGTCAATAGGTCACCTTCATCAGCGTTGGAGGATAAGACTCCACAAGAGGTATGGACTAGTAAGAAACCCTCTCTTTCACATTTGAGGGTATTTGGATGTGATGCATATGTACATGTTCCAAAGGAGAAACGAACCAAGTTGGATAGTAAATCTGAAAGGTTCATCTTTATTGGGTATAAGGATGGTTTAAAGGGTTATAAGCTTTGGAACCCAGTCACACGGAAGGTTGTGTATTGCTGAGATGTGGTGTTTAGAGAGGTGAAAGAGGTTATTAAACATGAAGTCCAACAAAAGGAACCTGACAAGATATAGTTTGAGCTAAAGGAGGAAGAATCAGACTCTACAATAGGGAAGGAATTAGAAGATGAAGAGCCACAAACTCCAGCTGTGAAAAGATCAGTTCGAGAAAGAAGGAACCCTGAAAGGTATAGTCCATCTGCTTTCTGTTCAAATTTTGCTTTATCTATTACTGACAATGATCCTAGAACTGTGAAGGAAGCAGTAGATTCAGAGGATGGAACTCTGGAAAGAGGCCATGGTTGATGAAATGGCATCTTTGCACAAAAATGAGGCTTGGGATCTGGTGGAGTTTCCAGCTAGAAGGAAACCCATTGGCAGCAAATGGGTGTTCAAAAAGAAGACAAATGTAGAAGGAGAAGTGGAGAAATACAAAGTTCAATTGGTAGAAAAAGGTTATTCCCAGGTGCTGGGAATTGATTTTGGTGATATTTTTTCTCCTGTTGCCAAGGAATCTTCTATTAGACTACTTTTATCTGTTGTTGCTGCTTTTGATTTTGAGGTAGAAAAGATGAATGTGAAGACAAAAATTTCTTCACGGGGATCTAGAAGAGGAAATCTACATGAAGCAACCTGAAGGCTTTGCAGCAAAGGGTAAGAAAGAACTGGTATGTAAGTTAAAGAAGTCTCTGTATGGGTTAAAACAGTCACCAAGGATGTGGTATCAGAAATTTGATACATTTATATGGGGACTTGGCTTCACCAGAATTAAAGCAGATCACTATGTGTATTTTAAATTAATTGGTGACCGTGTTATTTATCTGGTCTTGTATGTGGATGATATGTTTCTAGTTGGAAATGACAAAGAAATTATCTAGGATTTGAAGACCCAATTGTCCTCCAAATTTTACATGAAAGATCTTGGTGCTGCAAACTATATTTTGGGCATGGAAATTAAAAGAGATCAGGCAAAGAGGAAGCTCTAGTTAAACTAGAGGATGTATGTCGAGACAATACTGGAAAGGTTTAATATGCAAGATAGTAAACCAGTGAAGGTTCCTATTCCTATAGGTGTGAGGTTATCTGCTAAACAATGTCCCACGAGACAAGAAGAGGAAGAGGACATGTCCCTTGTTCCATATGCAAGTGCAGTCGGTAGCCTGATGTATGTAATGGTCTATGCTAGACCAAACATTGCACATGCAATGGGAGTATTGAGCAGGTTTATGTCAAAACTAGGAAAGGAGCATTGGACAGCAGTGAAGCGGGTTTTTGGGTATTTGCATGGGACTAATGATTATGGTCTGTGCTACCAAGGAAGACCAGGATTGGATAGAGTGTTGGATATTCGTGGCTTTGTTGATGCAGACTGGGTTGGAGATTTGGATTAGAGAAGATCTACAAGTGGGTATGTGTTTAACCTATTTGGAGGTGTAGTCAGTTGGATGAGTAAGAAACAATCTGTAGTGGCAATATCAACTATAGAGGCAGAATACATGGTAGCCACTCATGTGAGTAGGGAAGTAGTTTGGTTTCAGAGAATGTGTTCAAGTATGGGGATAGTACAGGAAGCTATAAGGATAGACTGTGACAGCCAAAGCGAAATTTTCTTGGCAAAGAACCCTTCATATCATTCAAAGACAAAGCACATTGATGTTCAGTATCACTTTGTGAGGGATATGATAGAAGACAAAAAGGTGTTGCTGGCAAAGGTGGACACTTTGAAGAATAATGCAGATGCATAGACAAAATCTGTGAGCTCTGAGAAGTTCTCTTGGTGTAGAGAGACAATGGGCATTTTAGGGCTGGGAAAATGACTAATCTCTCTTGTGGCCCCCTGTGGAAACAAAACAACAAGTGGGAGAATGTTGGGTTGTGTTATATTCTTTCCTCATAGTTAACAGGGGGTTTGAAGGGCACCCATAACCCCACTTTATGGGGTCCCGGGCAGCTCCGTGGAAAATTTTGGTTTGGGACCCTATGTTAGGTTGGGCGGACCCACCTATGGTTTTGTGCATGATTTTCGCACGTGTTTTTTGGACGTGATGGTTTTCAGTCCATGGTATTGGATGTGATGGTTTTCGGTCCATGGTATTGGATGGTTCAACATGTATAAATATGTATTGTAACATTGAAAGGAACATAATGAAAAATCAAGCTGGTAGTACCAATTTTTGGATCCAGTGGGAAAATCTCTATGTATGTGTTTTATGTGTTATGCTCTCACATTGTTTATTTTTCTATGTTTTAGAATTCATATGCAAGTAATTTCTATACAGGGTTAAATCCTACACATCCTTCTTAAGGTGATATTTATGCTCTTTCCTATGAAACACTGAATCATGATCATAGAGATAAGGACTTCCTAGCACTACTCCACATATGTCTACTGGAATCACCTCTAAATCTAATTCATCAATGTAATTAGTTGTTATGGAAAATTTTAACCAACACTAGTTTGTGACATTAATCTGAGTCTGTTTATTTAGCCAACCTAGTGGGTATGGTCTTGGATGATTCGGTGTCTCAAAACTCAATTTCTTAACTAAGTCTTCAGATATTAAATTTTCCTATGATGCACTATGAAATAATGTATCTATTTTCTTGTGCTTAGAAGTTATCATTATATGAAATAATTCAACCCTTTTATCCTCATTCATATGATTTATGTTTGAAGAAGATGTAGAATTACTAGAACTTGAACTAGTGTTAGAAGTTTTACCTATCGAAACCATTGCGGTTATTTTACCTTCATCACCTGATTCAAAACCCAAATATTTTAGGATTGGTTCATTAGCCTTATTTTGAACTTTATTCTTCTAGAACTTCTTTCTTCTGAGTTCTAGGTGAAGTTTCCAACATTTAGAATCATTGTGTCCAATCCTCTGGTAGTGAGTACAAGTAGGTATTTCACTTTCCTTTTGAGTTGTCGTTGATCTCTTTCCCTTAAAATTTCGCTTCATTTTGATGTCTTTGGAATCCTTAATTTCCAACTGCTTGGATGTTTACAGTGAAAACTTGAAAGGTCTACCATCTAATTCAATATGTATGGCTTGAACACACACTTCATTAAAGTCATCAAGATCAAACATCAATAATGTATGCTGTAAATATGAATGTAAATTGCAAATGTACTTTAATAAAGTTTCACGTGTATCTAGTGGAATACCAAGCACCAAAGCTTTCTTCTTGAACTCCGAAGTAAACTCTTGAACAGTCTGCCCTTTAGCTTGCCTCAAATGTTGTCAATCAATAACAACTTGCTACATGTGTCCCAAAGGATAGAATTGTTTCCTGAGAGCTTTTAAAAACTTAGACCATGAAGAGATCAATTTACCTTTCCTTTTTACATCTATTTGAGTTTTACTTTCCCACCTGTTATAGACATTTTTGTGCCTTACAGCTATAAGCATGAAATGTCCATAAACCAAAGGATCCTAAGTCCCTAAAAGTGTTGTTCCGACCCCTAAAGGAACAAGGTCAACAAATTACAGCTTCTCCCAGAAGTTCTCCACCAGAAACTGCTCAGAATCAGTCAAATCAGGATCATTTCAGCTGCTCCACTGGCTAGCTGCATTGCATAGCACCCAAATACACTAGCTAGGTGCATTGCAACGCACCTAAATTCACTATCAGGGTGCGTTGAGTGGGAAATGACAAATGGTAGTGCCATTCCGTGAGGTGGAAAGACAATGGAAGCTTCCAGAATCTTCCCTAATGACACTTGCCTCACTGAATTCGACCAAGGATGAGTAAGAGGCTCTCAGTCTCCAAGTGGAAGCAAGAACTGACAGAGAGAAGACACTAGTCAAATCATAAGCTGACTCATCCTCTTTGCATACATCTATATATGGATCCCTCATCCCAGAGATCCAGAGGCTGGAATTTTGTATATTGCAGAGAATTGCTGTTGGTTTTGAGATAGATATCAGAGTATTGGGTGATTTATGCTTTGTTGGAGGTGAAGAGGGGCTTCTTTGCTGGGAGGTTGATGCTGGATCAGGAATCATCGGTTGTAACTCCTCCTGTATCTTCTTGTTATATCAATAAAACTATTTGAGTTTCTCCTACATGCTTGTGTATCATTGATGTTTGTTACATTTGTATGTTTAGCTTAAATCTAATCCTAAGCTATTTATGAATATAAATCCATGTCTTTGTGTAGTTTTCTTCTTCTGTGATCTTACAGGAACTTGGTGAAGCTGGGAAAGTAAGGGAGCAGGTAGCTGGAAGCTGTCAAAGAGGAGAGAGATTGGATCAAAGGACTAGCGCAAGACACAGGTTGGTTCATCCTATTCCTCTTCGTTTATAGTTCATAAAGAAGAATACAAAAGTAGTTTTCTCTGTTTGTTTCTAAGGTCACTGTCACACCTTAGTGGGATAGGGTCGTTTTGAATAGACACTTTTCCCGTTAAAAAAATGGCGACTCCACTGGGGACGATTGTCTAGTTAGTTTGATTGTGTTTCTCTTGTTGTTTGTTTCATAAACTTAGAAGTAGCAATCGAACTGCATTTGCCATTAACAAATGCAAAGTATACATCTGCTACTTCAATCCATTCACTGGATCTGTTTATGATTTGAACAGCTGATTCACAAATGATATGATTTCCCTTTGTGATAGCTCTTAGACCTTCTTTAAATCTACCCTATGATTGTGCATTACTGATTGCTTTTACTCGGCCAAAAACCATAGATTAAACTACAAACCGTGACCCAGAACCTAGATAGAATTCTCGTTTCTGCCCCAGCGCAGGCTCTATGAAGAGGTTCTACATTTCAACGCAGTTCCCGAGAGGGCTACCTGCGCTGCAATCCAGTTTCTCTGTGTAACAGGTGCGCTGATCAGCCTAGCCTTATGCAGCTGAGGTTCTTTGCTTCATTTTTTCAGTTTTGTCTCTGATTTTTGAAGCCTGCGATCAGTGTATGTGTCTGTTTAAAGACCCTTTTCTTTGTCGTAATTCTGCCTCCTTTGTACAAAAAGACTGTAGATGTTTTCTTGTGTTTGTTACATCATTTACAGTTTTCCATTGCAAAAGTAGAATAGTCATACTGTCGTCCTTTGATTTAGATCTGTCACAACTGTCGATTTTTGATCTTAGGAGAAAGTTTATTTGTTGTTGACAGTCGATTATGCTTTTACTTTTGCCTTTGGTTTGAATTTGTGACTTTCTGGTGTCGAAACGAGTATTTATTTCAAAATCATAAAGTGTCGTAATCACCTCTACCTTTTGATTTCGAAAAGAAGCTTGTTTGTGTTTGTCACTTGAAAGCAAATTCAGATTTGTACATCAACTTTCTTTTTAGGCATCAATATTAAGAAAGTGAAAAACAAATACATGCACATGTGCATTTGCATATTGACAGTCTGTTTGGCTTGATTTAGGAAAGTGCATTTACAGTGTGCTCTTTGCTCTTTGCGAAAAGATTGTGTCTTTCTTTTCCCCTTGTAGCTAGGATTTTCATTGTTGAAAAGAGATAAAAGTTTGCTTATCATCTTTAGATTGCATTTTAGGAATTACATCTACATCTTGTGGTGATCCCAAAAGGCAAACTTCATAAGAAAGATCAACTTAAAATAAATTGAATGAATCTAACAACGCTTTGGAACTTAACGCACAACATTTAGAGGTCTAGGCTAGAGACGTATTTCGGCGTCGTAAAGCCTGGTAACTGTTGTCCTCACTGATGGTTGGGTGATTCCTCCACTTTGAAATGATAAGTGCCAGTACGGACTTGTGCTCCCACGTACCGTCGAGTATATATTGGGAGACCCCTATAGGCTTAAATCCTTTATCCATAGGAAGTCGTGTCTACCGCCCTATTGATCGCAACGCACTGAACACAGCATTCGGGAAGATTGACTGCCGTACCGTAAAAAGTATTCTGTAGTTTTGTGATTGGTTTTGTACTCCCTCTACCTAGATCTCCAGAGCAGTCCCTTTCATTCCTTTTCAGACTCCTTAACGGAAAAGGTCCATCTGAGCACTTGTCACTTCAGGCTCATTAAAAATCGAAGGAGACTAGAGTCATCTTTTGTTTTTTCTCGACTCTTAAAAATGAAAAAACAAGTTGTGTCAAAGCATCTAAAATTCATTTAATTCAGAAACATACCTTCCCTTATTTTTAGTTGATCGAGTAATCTGCGATGGTGGAAGAAAGTCAATCGAAATCGCTAGAAAATCTTTTGGATAGACTAGATATGTCTGAACAACCGTTGACATCCAGGAATGTGTCATCCGACGCAGCAGAGGCAGAGCCTCCTACTGCTACTCCAATGATGTTCGCCGGTATACCATCTGTCCCGGCAAGTTATCAACAAAAAGCTGGAGTCCAATCAGGGACTGTTTCGACGACATGGTTAGTTCCTATTTCTTCATCTGGATTATCATCTGGTATTTCTTATGTTGAAACTCAAAAAATTGATCCAATGTGTCTTCAAAGGCCAATCTACCCTTTAAGTACTGGATTTCCACGATATGGAGGACAATATGCCTTTTCATTGTTCCCCCCCGAAGAACAACCATATGGGAGTTTACAACAAAGTTCAGGTCAAACTGGAATTACATCCAGCGGTTGGGTACCAATACTGCCTCAACAGCCAAGGGTTGTATATTCAATGCAACCAGTCCACCCTGTGTCGAATATTCCCACTATACCTTCTATGGTGACTGCGTCACAAGTACAAGCGCTACCTGTTGTATGTCAACCCCAAGTTTCTCAGGTTGCAATACAACAACCTCTTGTCTCGACGACTCAATCACAACCTCAGGTTAGTGCCTCCTTATCTGGAGCGAATCAGGCTCAAACAAGTACTATGACTCCTCATCTTGGTCAATCATCCAGTATTGGACAACAGAAAATGGTCCAACAACCAGAGCTGGTTCAATCTCAACAACCGCAATTCCAGCAATCATATCGAGGACCTGAGCAACAAGTCTTTGTAAGTAATGGGAAAATGCATTTCCAAAGCGGTTATCAACAACCATACTATAATGGTTATGCCCATCAACCTTGTCAAGGTTGCCAGCATCAAATACATTATGCTGGTATGCAAAGACCCACTGCTCAGGCGATTCGATCTTATCCTGGGTATGCTTCGCCTAACCTGAATCAACAGTTTCCCTTTGTAGCAACTCTAGAATTACCAGATCTAAACCGGCTGACGAATGATCCAATTTCTTATGCCCCTTGGTGGCCAGCGATTCCGCATAAACTTCCGTCAGATATTCCTAAATTTAATAGAAATCCGGGTGAAGACCCATCGAATCATGTGATGACATTTCATCTGTGGTGTTCATCAAACACCCTAAATGATGATTCTATTAGGCTTCGCCTTTTTAGAGGACGTTAACTGGTCTGGCAGCAAAATGGTACATCGAATTTCCTAGAGCTTCATTCAACAACTTTAGTACCTTAGCCACAACCTTTTTAACCCATTTTCAATTACCAATAAGGTACGAAACGGGAACGGAACTCCTTACCAACTTCAAACAGACGACGGCCACTCACATATCTGATCATATACATGAGTGGCGACGTCATCGTAGAATGGTAAAAACGTATGTTCCCGATCAGCTCTTAGCTGAATGGTTTATCAAGTCATTACTACCTTCCATCACGGAAGATGTGGCGAAGGGGGGAGTCATAACAGAAGAGCAAGTTATCGCTCGTGCGCAATATTTGGACTTGATTTACACTCAGTCCGGCACGCTCTACGATAAAATCCCTGACGCTCCCAGACCAGAATTTTCTGTTCCACCTCCTCCTAAATCAAACAATGACTCTCATGCCAACGATGGCGTGATTGGCGCAACAGACACAAAATTGACAAAGGCTACATCTAAAAAGGCCCGTAAGATTTCTAGTCAAAATGCAAATGAGGAACTTCTTGCCTCGGAAGTAAATGCCGTGTCAACCGACAAAGGAAAACAACTGAAGCAACCAACGGGTAAGAAGAAAAAGAAAGGGAGAAAAAAGAAGCACGATAAAGCTTCTACAAACCCTTCTGGGCAAAGGAAACCCCCTGCGGGGTGTCATATATGCGATGAGGATCATTGGACGAGAGATTGTCCACATAAAGCTGAAGTTAAGAAACTCTTTAAGAGTTCAAAAACCTCAGCAGTATTGACTGATCCGTTTCCAAACCCGGGAACGAAACTGGTTGCTAATCAAAATTCTTCCCGAACCCAAGTGCTTATGTTGTCTATCTCAGAGCAACAAAATGATGCTTTGACAAGGAATAAAGATTACGGGAATCCACAGCTGTCGAATAACAAGGCTAATGAACAACCTAGTAGTTCGACAACAACTTTGACCGAAGTTGTGCCACCCATCATTCCTGAACCAATGATGAAGCCGCCAAAGGGAGTAGTACACAAATCGACATTTAATCCTCGCGCCAAGGTAGCACAGAATTATAATATAATAGAGCACCTGGCCCAATCGCTGTCTGCTATGTTGACACTTGAGGTACCGCAAAATTGCCCCTCCCAAGAGCAAGATTTATTATCAGCAATAGGTCGGATTGGCCCAATGGATTTCAATCTTGTGGCCTTTGATCATAAAGGATATGACCCTCAATTACCAGCTCAACTAGCTTTCCTTATTCAAGTGAAAGCCCTCAACAAATCTATTCATCGAACAATTATTGATGAGGGGGCATCTACATGTATTATGTCGATGAGTTGCTGGAAAAATTTAGGCTCACCACCCTTGTCGAGATCATCAACGACATTAAAAGCATTTAATGGACGATCATACACTACATACGGGATATTAAGTAACTTGCAAGTTGAACTGGGGGGAAAAACAGTAGAAGTTGATGTTGAAGTAATCGACGGAAACCTCGATTACAACATCCTACTGGGAAGGCCCTGGATATATGCCATGGCCGTAGTTGTGTCGACCTACTTCAGAAAGATTGCATTTCCATTTCAAGGAAGAATTACAATCGTCGACCAACAAACATTTCTCCCCAACAGTTCACAAGTTACGGGAAGCATCCCAATGATCCATTGAAGTAATCATTCGCTTCAAAATATTGGAGTAGGTCTCCTAAAAGACCCTACCTTAATGGGTACTTTTTCCCTACCGCCTTCGAGTAATCTGTCGGAAGTGGCCACAGTGGAAACCTGCAATATGAAATCTTCTATACCTAATGGATTCAGAAGATTCCTAAACATATTGTCAGCATGGATCATCACCCTAATAGAAATATTGTAGCAATCAATTTTCTTGGCCTGGGGGGCAAACCAAAATCAACGCTCATTGAGTGTTTGGATAGATAGGTCTAAGGAATATGGTACCTCTTCAAATCCTTGGTCGCATGTACATTCTACAGACAAAGGAATCATTCAATCAATGATGATAGGAGAGGCACAATGGGAAGATTACCACCATCACTCCCATCTTCTGGATTACCACGAAGATTATTCCAGCAACCTTAATCATCCATCAGTTTTTGTTTTTCTATCAAATATTGTAAATACGGTGGACTCCGACGACGGTTCTTATCTCGTGTCGACCTCATTAAAAAACGAAACAAGGAGTCATGAGGAGAGTTCTTTTACTGTGTCAACCTCATTAAAAAATGAAACAAATCCCCTTTCCAACGTAAACCTTCATTCCAACCACCGAGTTGAATGCAATGAAGCTTGGGGGGCATGCACCTCGATTTGAGTTATTATGCTGGGGGCATGCAAACTTATCGAGTTGTTTTAGCACATAGTTCAAGCTCGTTAAAAAATGAACTATTCCCTGGTAAATAACCACCGTGAATGTAACATTTCAGCCATTAAAGCCTTGGTCGTGTTTGCACCGTCACCTCCACTTTTCCATTGGCCGATCATTCACCTCCATTTGATTGTTTACCCATTTTGAAGGACAGCTACGAAGAGTGATTGCACTAGCCATCCTTGTGACACTGCCGTGATTGGAAAATTCCAAACCTTACCTAGAATTAGCTGCTACCCATTTTATCACTCGTTCCTCAAAAGACGAGTCTTCTCTAAGCGCTTTTCAACTGACTCATAAAATATGAAAAGATTTCCGAGTTTTGGCCTTCCAGCTCGTTAAAGCGACCAGAAGTGCTATCCCTCCTCTAGATTTTAATCTTTTTGGACCTGCAGGATTATTGCACAAAAAGATCGAGCGCTTGTTTTGTTCGGCTTGTTAAAACTATCGAAAACTCATCCCTTCTGTATTGTTTTATACTTTTTCGGACTTAAGGGATTAGATGACGAAAAAGGAATTTTGGAGTTACCTTTACGTACCTTTTCAGACTCTCTAAAAATGAAAAGGACCAAGTTATCTTTTTCGTTAAACTCGTTAAAAAGATTAATAGTGACATCTTGTCTTTAGACAAGAACAGTTTCAATATCGCTAGGCTCGTTAAAACATAGCGATGGGTTTGCCCAAAGGGAAAATTATAGAACAAGCATATGTTATCCTCCTCAAGCTTGACAAAAATAAAGAGGTACTGGTCAGCAATGACTGGGGAAAAAATTGGGAAGAAAACTCAAAGAATCTTTATTGGTAGCAAGTCGCTCTTGAACATGACACTTCCATTCCGTGTCCGAGTCGGGTTGGGTTGTTTCATTAACCAGTCACATCACCATGGTCATGCCATACCATCCACATTTGGGGTTAATGCTACCAACCCATTACATAAGTGTCGCCGACATGTTCAAGAGAAGTCATCCAGAGAAGTCACATGTGTCCCATCCACTACCACACATTATGCTCCATACTTTCATGACCGCCATCTTGAACCATATATCATCAGATTGTTTTCACCTACATCAAAATCATTTGCTCCGTTCGTGTCATCGATGTGGGATTCATTAAGGCCCTCCTTTGATGGACCGCTTCTTGTCGACACCAGCTCATTATCGAAGAAGTTGATCTAGGAACACCCCATTCAGTACTTTGAAGCTTGCATGTCTCAATGGCAAGTTTCTCACTTCCGGCGACAGGTATACATCAATGACCTTCAACCGAAATATTTTGCGTGGTGTTCGACGCCAAGTCCTTTATTCACACCACGTGAATTGTACTGCAGTACCTTGAGGATCATCATCATTATCGGTGATTCCTCTCGCGCTTGTTAACAATTTACATCATTGACTGGTAATCAAGCGATGTCTTTCCATGTTCGACTTCAAAACATTTCTCACATGGATCGACTTGTACTTCGAGTGAAGATCGGACGAGATTGAAGACCCCGGATCTAGTTTTATCCATCTGGGCTGCGATATATATTCAGGAAAATAAAGACATTGAAATGTACAGCATTGCAGCACAGATAATCATCATACCAAAAAGATGATGGCTCTATCAGAATCATCAGTCTACCATCAGACGATCATCTGTCCTATGTACATGAAAATGAATTTATAAAGCTGAGCATGGGAATGCCTGCCTCAGCTAGATCATGAAAACGGTATGAAGATAATGTATTGTATTGTATCTTATTACAGGTCTCCCCCCAGCATTGAAAGAAATTCGGATCCTCCTAATAAAGCATTTCACCCGATAAACGGCCTCATACTTTAGGGGGCAACTGTTATAGAAATTTTTGTGCCTTACATCTATAAGCATGAAATGTCCATAAACCAAGGGATCCTAAGTCCCTAAAAGTGTTGTTCCGACCCCTAAAGGAACAAGGTCAACAAATTACAGCTTCTCCCAGAAGTTCTCCACTAGAAACTGCTCAGAATCAGTCAAGTCAGGATCATTTCAGCTACTCCACTGGCTAGCTGCGTTGCATAGCACCCAAATACACTAGCTAGGTGCATTGCAACGCACCTCAATGCACTATCAGGGTGCGTTGAGTGGGGAATGACAAATGGCAGTGCCATTCCGCGAGGTGGAAAGACAATGGAAGCTTCCAGAATCTTCCCCAATGACACTTGCCTCACTGAATTCGACCAAGGATGAGTAAGAGGCTCTAAGTCTCCAAGTGGAAGCAAGAACTGACAGAGAGAAGACACTAGTCAAATCATAAGCCGACTCATCCTATTTGCATACATCTATATATGGATCCCTCATCCCAGAGATCCAGAGGCTAGAATTTTGTATATTGCAGAGAATTGATGTTGGTTTTGAGATAGATATTAGAGTATTGGGTGATTTATGCTTTGTTGGAGGTGAAGAGGGGCTTCTTTGCTGGGAGGTTGATGCTGGATCAGGAATCATCAGTTGTAACTCCTCCTGGATCTTCTTGTTATATCAATAAAACTATTTGAGTTTCTCCTACATGCTTGTGTATCATTGATGTTTGTTACATTTGTATGTTTAGCTTAAATATGATCCTAAGCTATTTATGAATATAAATCCATGTCTTTGTGTAGTTTTCTTCTTTTGTGATCTTACAGGAACTTGGTGAAGCTGGGCAAGTAAGGGAGCAGGTAGCTGGAAGCTGTCAAAGAGGAGAGAGATTGGATCAAAGGACTAGCGCAAGACACAGGTTGGTTCATCCTATTCCTCTTCGTTTATAGCTCATAAAGAAGAATACAAAAGTAGTTTTTTTTGTTTGTTTCTAAGGTCACTGTCACACCTTAGTGGGATAGGGTCGTTCTGAATAGACACTTTTCCCGTTAACACCACCAGATTAAAGTTGTTCCCCCCATTCTAAGTGCAGCTAACTGAATTTTCATTTTATCATCAGAAATGTTCTGAATATGACAATACACTTCTAACTGCTTAATCCAGTTATCTGACTTTTTAGGATTCATTTCACCATCATAAATAGGTAGCTCAAATTGTACGTCAAGTTTCAAAAGAGATGATTTCTTAGGTTTCTTTTCTGTTTCAGAATCAGAACTAGAAGAAGAAGAAGATCATGATGGAGATGATGGAGGAGAAGGAGGTTTATCAACCTTGCCTTTTCCATTGTCCTTATTCGATGTATTTGAAGAATAAGCTACATTTTTAACCTTCTTATCTTTGTAGAGTTCTCCCAACATTTGCTGCATGCTCAAAAACACTTTCTGAAATCAGTCCTTGCCCATCTTCTCTTCAGGAGTTTCACTTGCATGAGATATTGTCATTGTCAATTTATGAGCGACGTTTGCGTCCAATCTTTGTATCAAAGTCCTCAAGTGTTCCTTCTCCACATCATGAATTAGACCTAGTTAAAAATCACAAAAAATAATTCTACAAAATGCAACCTGCTCTAATACCAAAGTATATGATCTGAAATTGATCATAAACTAAAACTGAAGTAGAACTGATTAATTTCCAGTAGTGAATTGATCGTTAACGTTAAGTGATGAATGTGGAAGACTGAAGGAAAGAAGTTGATTTTAGACTTAATCAAAAATTTATGAAACATAATTAAGCATGAATTTGAAGTAAGAATAGAGATAAAAGACAACAAACATTGATTATGAAGTTCGTCCCTGATGGACTACGTCTCTGGGTCCACTTTCAAGATGGGCGCCATATTTATTAGGATTGATCGAAAGAAGTATTTTACAGAGGAAAAAAACCATACTAAATGTGTGCATAGGCACTTCTGGTCTCTTTCAACCCAAATATCTCTCTCCTAGCTTTCCAACGCCTATCATGGTTCCCAATTCTGCCTCCGGAAGGCCAAGATACACTGAAAACAATAACTGCCTCTTTGGCTCAACATCTTCACATAAGTCTCAAAATTACTCCCCCCTTTCACCATGAACAAAATGTTGAATTTATATTGAATTAGGTTCATTCGAGGCCCCTCAGGCTCATATAGGAATGTATGTGTTTACTTTGAATGTCTAGAGGCTCGGTCTTATTACTACACAACACCTTAGGATAGAGTTACATGGTGGATCAATTAAAAATAACACAAAACACCAACAAAAACCCAAAAATACACCATAAGTTAAGTTAAGCCCGCTGCTGGTCAGGTAACGACACACAGGACTTTACCACACCCATGTGAACAAGGGTGATCTAACCACAACCTACCACCTTCGCGGTCACCCTCCGGCAGTTCCCGCTAACGATGTGGTGCCCGAACTGTTTCATGTCACAACTGTTCCAATTGACGGTTCCGCTGCAGTTAAGGCTGTGTTCATAAGACTATGCCACTTTGACTGCTCACATGCCATGGTCCCCTCATGGTTAGGAGTGTTGCAGTTACACTCGTTGCTATGGTTACTTCTTTTCAGTGTTCACATGTGCAACACGATTCCGCTGCAGTCTTCCTCATGTGGTTAGGGACCGTGTTATTGTATTGTTTTTATAATAATGTCCGAAGTGGGTTTTTACAATGGTTTTTTTTGTTCATATGTTTAATAACATATGTTTTAGACCTAAGTTTTGTCTACTCCTTTTAGCTTTAGTTCTAGGTCTTAGGCTAGGACTTAGACTTAGGCTTAGGGCCATTACAAAATATCTTGCCACCTAGCTTAGGTTTAGTTCCACCATAGAGAAAACCCATTACAAACATCTTTGTTACAATATTACATTTAATCGTTACCACCATGACGCCAACCTGGACCATATCCACCATGAAGAAGTAACCAACACCCTGAAGAACTAAAGACATTGGTGAAGTTGAAAAACCTAAAGATGACCTGAACTCTTTGGATACACTAGACTGACAAGATCCTCCTAGATCAATGGCAATTTCTAGTGAAGTGTCAAGAACACTGTAGACTAGTAGCCTTTAATTTTTATCTTCAGTGTTGACCACATCTGTTTTTTTTTTTTTAGTTGTTGTTAGTCCTCACAATCTCCTTGGCTGAAAAGGAAATCGAGAAGGGTAACCTCGAACCACTTTAGCTTAGTAGCTAGCCCTACTGAGCATGAGAGGGATCTCTCTAAGTCTCTTATCAATGATATGATTGTAAAGAAAATAAATTTTAGGCTAGATATGTGTATTTGTTTGTTTTTTTGTGAAAATTTGGTTTTTACGGTTTGCTGCACTTAGGGTTTGGAACCACAAATAGGTCTTGGTTGTAGGAGTGCATGAGCAAACATGAGAAGGAGCTAGATATTAGAATCCATCGTGTATTTTGAGTATTGTCAGTGTATTATAGAGTATATAGTGTGGAAGAAACTAATGAGCATAAATAAACATGATTTCATTAGCTTAGGATACACTGTATAACTACGAAAACCAAATAAAAGAGCTTGAAAAACAAGAATTTTGAGTATTTTATTATAAGGCATTCATAGAAAGAAGAGATATAATGAAGATAAATATGTTTACACCATGAGAAAACAAAAATAATGAAGTACAAGAACCATGAACTCATTGGGCTAGAGTTCCTTGAAAATAGCTGCAACATGTCTCTGTATTAGCTGCAAATATGATTACATGCAAAATTCCTTCACAAAAAGTTCAACCTTCTTCCCCTGAGGAGAAATGATACATATAGACTGTCCTAGACCACTTGCTGACCTTCAGGAGTTGAATTCATTGGTGGAGGAATTGACTCCAAGATTCTCTCAACCAACATGTGAGAGTGATTAGGTGAAACTCAAACACTTCATGGAGAGTTTGTTTAGGAGTTTGCTTCTTTTATGAGGCCTAATAAACATAAAAAAATACCTATGATGTACATTTATTCATGCCTACATCACCTAGCCTCACAACTAGTGCCATTACAAAGAGAATCTTTACTTTGACTAAGTCAAACTAGAAACTAGAAATTTACACATTGAAATTCACAATTTGAAACACAGAAAAGTGCAGAAGCGCAGTGCGACTTTGAGTTGAGTTTTAGGTGCCTTCTAGGGGTAAACATGAAAAAATGAGAGAATTCAACTAGACCTTCATGTATAGCTTCTATAACAGTTTGAATTTATTAATTTGGACCATGGGAAGGCCTTCAAAAATACATTCTCCCAAGGCCACTCTAGAATCGCAGCGCCTGTCAAAAAATGGTCTAGAATGCTAGTTTTTTGCCTTTTTCTAGAAAACTGAGTCACCTCTACAAAATATGAGAAAATGTGCTTTTATAGGATGGAAATAGATTTCCAAAAATTTAGACCTTTCCTCAAACGGAGGCATGAGGAAAAAGTGTAGCACCAAGGCACTGCGCTTCTGGAGCAGCTGAATTTCTGAACTTGGACCAAAATTTCCCAAAAAACACAAAAATGGTCAAAATGTGCTCAAAATTGGAGAGAAGGTGTAAAAACGTGTTTTTTATAGCTTCATTTATGCTTCAGGAAGCATCTCTAAGTTCCCCTCATCCTTTTGGTCATTTTTGGCCTTCTCGAGCTTATTTTCAAGTTGCTTCACTTTGATATTGGTGATCATGTTTTGAGCTTGATAGTGATGCGCCACGTGTCTGAGCAATTGATTATCCTTGTTTTCCTTCTCAAGGAACTTCTCCAAGTGTTCATTCACCCTGTTAAGCCAATATTCCTTGTCTTGGTGAACTTCTAGGGCAATCCTATCTTCTATGTCAAGGTCCTCATTCAATAGAATTTGTTCTTGCTCCTCCTGCAAAGCTTTCTTGAGGCCTCTTGTTCTTGGTATTTTCCCTTTTATTCTTTGTTTCCGGGAAAACTAGTGTCTTTTCGAATGACTAGCACTCTATGTTTGGTAGCTATCCTAGAAAAAACAGTTTAAAGCAATTCGTGATTTCTTCTATGTATAATAGATAAGAGAAAGACAAAAGGAACCAACCTCGATCTTCCCCTTAACTCCTTGCTTGATCTCTCTCCTCTTTGATAGAGCTTGCAACGCCTCTCTATACTTATCCTGCTTGGAGAGTACCTGTATAGAAACACAGTAACAAAGAACCGTCAAAGCATCTTGCTCTATTATATCATAATCATTACGGAATCAAAAATATAATGAACGTACAATGGCATTCACAAATAATAACATTCACAATTGCACAGTTATATGGAAGAAAACTCGAAGAGCTTTATTATATGGAAGGGAGAATTACAACCCAGTTGTCTAATCCAGCATCATCCTGCCAGCATCAAGCCCTCTTCACCTCATGAAATAGCAAGATCACACCAGCAATATAATGCTCTTTCCTCAAAATATTAGCACTTACTTCCAATTCACAATATTCTAGCCTCCGAGTCTCTTAGATGAGGAATCCATCTATAGATGTATGCAAGGGTGTGAGTCATCTATGGGGTTTGATTAGTGTAATTCTAGTTGTTACATTTGGTTCCACAAGAGGGGAGATAACTGAAGTTTAAATCTCCTACTCATCTTTGGGGCGAATGCAGAGAGGCAAGTGTCAGAGGGGAAGTTTCTAGAAGAATCTATGAGCATCCACTTAGCAAACTGTCCCAGACATTTGTCCATCCTCACTCATCGCACCTATGGAAGGCCCAAATAGTATGCATTGCACTTAAGCAGTGTATCACTCAGTATGCATCACACCTGGCTAGTGTAGTAGTCAGTATGGTTCAATTTAGGCCATTTCTGGATGGTTTTTCAGGTGCAACTTTTGGGGAAGGATGTAATCAGATGACCATGTTCTTTTAGGGTATGAAAGAAAACTTTTAGGGGTTAAGGAGCCCTATTTTATCGACATATAACATTGGGGTTGAAGTGCCCAAATATGTCTATAACAGTTGCCACCTAAAGCATGAAGTCGTAAATCTTTGATGTCGGGTGAAATGCTTTATCATGAGGATCCGAGGTTTCGAAACTGGAAGGTAACCTATATAGGATACAATACAATACCTCATCATAATATAATTTTCATGATCTAGCTAAGGCAGGCATCCCCATGCTCAACTTTATAGATTCATTTCATGTACATAGAACAGATAATCTTCTGCAGTTGCAAACTAGTGATTCTTCATATGTAGAGTCATCATCCTTGGCTTGGATGACCATCTGTGCAGCTTTTGTGTACATTTGATGTCTTTATATCCCTAAATATATCGCAGCCCAAATGGATGAAAATAGATCCAGGTCTTCAAACTCATTCAATCTTCACCCGATGTACAAGTCGATCCATGTGAAGAGATGTTCTGAAGTCGAACATGGAAAGACATCGCCTGATTACCAACAAATAATGTAAGTTGTTAACAGACACGAGAGGAATCACAGATACTAATAATGACCCTTAAGGTAATATAGTACAATTCACGTGGTGTGAATATATGATCCAATGTCGAACACCACGCAAAATCTTTCCGTCGAAGGCCATTGATGTCAACCTGTCGCCAAAAGTGAGAAACTTGCCATTGAGGCATGCAAGCTTCAAAGCACTAAAAGGGTTTTTTCTAAGTCAACTTCTTGGATAATGAGCTGATGTTGAAAAGAAGTGACTCATCGTAGGAGGGCCTTGATGTATCCCACATCTACAACACGAAACAAAGCAAATGATTTTCTGGAGGTGAAAATGATCTGATGACACAAGGTTCAGGAAAGGTGGTCATGAAAAATGGAGGTTGAACGTTTTGTAGTTGATGAGGCATTAACTGGATGGTGAATTCTCAACTGAATGACTTCTCTTGAACATATCGGCAACACTGATATGGATTGGTAGTGTTAACCCAAAAAATGGATGGTGTGAAAGACCAATGGTGAAGTGATTGGTGAACGGAATAACCCAACCTGACTCAATCATGGTGATGGAGTGAAAGTGTCATGTTCAAGAGCGACCTGTTACCATAAAGTTTTCAAGTTTTCTTCCCTTTTTCCCCAGTCATTGCTAACCAATACCTCCTTATTTTTTTCAAACTTGAGGAGGATAACATATGCTTTTTCTATAATTTTCCCTTCAGGCAAACCTGTCGCTATGTTTTAACGAGTCTAGTGACAGTGAAACGCATTCTTGCGTAGGTGGACAAGATTGTCGCTATTGTTTTAACAAGTTTAACGACAAAGATAACTTCGTCATTTTCATGTTTAGAGAGTTTGAAAAGGGATGAAAGGAAACTCCAGTAGTTCTTTTTCGTAGGATAATCCCTTAAGTCTGAAAAAAGATTAAAATAATACAAAAGGGATGACTTTTTGATCACTTTAACGAGCCAAAAGAGACAAGAGCTCGAAATTTTTCGTGAGATAATCCTTTAGGTCTGAAAAATATTAAAATATACAAGAGCGATGGCACTTCCAATCACTTTAATGAGCTAGAAAGGCCAATTGCTTGACAATCTTTTCATATTTAATGAATCTAAAAATGGTTTAAAGAAGGCTCGTTTTTTAGGAACGAGTGGTGTTTAGGGTAGAAACTGGTTCCAGGTAAGCTGGAACTTCTCAAAAATGGTGATTTCTGGGAAGAGGTTGGCTAACAAGACCACTCGTCGTAGCTGTTCTTCAAAATGTTAAACAACCAAGTGGAAGTGTATGATCGACCAAAAGAATGGAGATGATGAGAGGTACACAACCAATGCTCAAAAGGCCGATGGCAATCACAAAGTTATTTACTTGAAGATTCATTTTTTAATGAGCTTGAATCCTGGGGGAACTATGCTCAATGTGGGTTTCATTGTTTTTACAAGCTTGAAATGAACAAACATATGCTTGGTTTTTACTTTTTCCTTTTATGCAAGCTTAAAACTGACAAAACAAAAAGGCTAGAAAATATAAAACTAAAAAGCTAACAAAAGTTAAAAAGCTAAAATGCTAAAAAGCTAGAAAATGAAAACAAAAAAGGTTTGCATGCCCCCAGCATGATGAAAAGGAGAGTCTCGAGTAACCCTACGGAAATCACTGTGGTTAAGCAGGATTGTTTCGTCCGCATAGCAGACAAAACACTTCCTTGGCTTTGTCCGCCAAATAGACCAAGGTGAATGGTGTGTTGGACCAATCACTTAACTTACAGGGAAATTCATATGGTAGGATGGTTTCATCCATAGAGTAGACAAAACACTTCCTGGGCTTTGTCTACAGTGCAGATAAAGGTGAATGGTGTCTCAAACCAATCACATAATCTACAGGGAAACCTATCTTTTCAACTGGGTTCATCCGCCAAATAGACAAGGGTGCATGCCCCCTAAGCTTTGTTACATTCACCAGACTACTCGCAGTAATTAGGTGGATGGAATGAAGGTTGAAGAGACACCGTTGATATACAAGGACCATTTAGGGATGATGATCGACTTGGAGCCATGCTTGAACTGGGAAATGAAAGCTGGTCAACAGTGACAATTTTGCCTTCATGTGGGAAACACATCACTTGGAAGAGTGTTGAAACGATAGCCTCCATGTTATAAACATAGTCTCATCCAAGGAGTAGATTGTAATCTAATGGTCCTGGGACTACCATCACATTCAGGTGAATGGTTTTCCTTCCCAAAGTTATTGGTAACTTAGGAAGGATCCCTAATGGTCAGCTGGTTCCTTTATTAAATCCTGACAAATTCTGTGTAACAGGCATAAGTGATGGCGAACTAAGCGGTTTCCAAGCAATTGAGGAAAGGATGCTCACTGATGCCCCTTCATCTATAATAGTGCCAGATACGATCATTTTGTAAACTTGTGCTATGATCTGGAAAGGCACGTAAGATGGAGGTGGATCTTGCTAGTCAATTCCAATCAAAGGAAGTGACTGGACTACTTAGAGGGG